>JAODKC010000045.1:10867606-10897841 GCA_026777985.1 Mormyrops attenuatus
CCCCCCCCCCCCCCCCCCCCCCCCCCCCCCCCCCCCCCCCCCCCCAACACCCCCCACCCCCCCCCCCCCCCCCCCCCCCCGGCGGGGGGGGGCCGGGCTGAATTCATACATTTCCCGTCTTAACCAAGACAGATAGAGTTCTGCTCATTTTAATTTTTATTTTCATTATTCTGCAATGACCTCAGATTCAGCAAATTGTTAACTGGATGCTGTTGTCTCCAACCATAACATTCTACTGCGCTATATACATTTTATTCGTTCTCCTTAAAAAGGGGGAAATGTTACATGGTTTAATGGAAGACCAGGGCGGGGGTTCCTCAAAGCAGGTTTTCTCAGTTAGCTGGGTTAACTTAAGCCAGAAGTCACGATCGTCCAATAAGAGTTTAGGTGAGGAGCATTCCTATTGGACAGTCATGACTTCTAGCTTAAGTTAATCAAGCTAATTGAGAAGTCCTGCTTCGTGGAACATCCCCCAGGTCACATATTAATCTGTTTTTATTGACAGGAACATGGAGCAAGTTCCTACCTTTAAGCTGCTTGCGAGACTTAGCAAGCTCACTCATGAGCTTGGACATCTCTGGATTTGCCGTTTTATCGTTGTGTGAGGGCTGGGAGAAGGAACAAAGCACATAATCAAAGAAACGGTGACGCAGAATTAAAATAAGCTGCAAAACTAAATCCGACCTGGAGAGAGCGACATTTCCCATACTTGTCACTGGTCTCTCCGATAGGGATAATGCAGGACTGTTAGCTCTTATCCCTGGACTGGTCCTCAGTAAGTGAAAGTTGAATTAGCATACGCTTCATCATAATAACTAATTTAATAACTGATTTGTGCTAGAAATAACCAGTCTAGCTTGGCTTTGAGGTATGAAAGAAAACTATTGTTGGATTTTGGAATGCATTATACTTTCAGATATCCCAGAAAGGTCTAATATATCCGGTCCAACGATATGCTGCTAACGCTGCTGTGTTTTAAGTGTAGAAAATCCGGCATGCAGAAGCAGAGACGTGTTTTTTCATTCGTTTACATTTCATATTGCAATTCCACACGTTAATATTCAGAACGAAAACGACAGGTATCCAGCAACTATGCTCCTTGGACCCGTAATAAGGGGAATTTCATCCAGATAGTGCATTCAGTTTCCATAAGGACGTTCAACATCACATGACTTCCGGTGGATTTTAGAGGATACTGTAGTCAAGGAAGAAAGATGTGCATCTCTGTGTGTCAATAACACATGATTTGATCATGATTCGATTGATTTTGGAAAAATGTAACTTACGTCTTATATAGTTGTATTAAATGGGAGGGCTTTCCTAGACGAATGTGTGGTGCTGTTAAAATGTGAAGAGTACTCCCGTGCGTGGGCTGGGCAGATGTTCACAATAGGTAAGCAATGTGATATTCAGAGCAGATTTGTACCACAACAGTCAAGAGTACCATATGGTAACTGATGGAATTGTTCTGGAGTTCCCCTTCCCCGACGAACATGGATGTTGCACATACCATGTACTTCTTCTCCTGTTCAAACCTTTCTTCGAACTTGCGAATTTTCCTCTTGAGGGTCTGGATGTGTTTCGTGAGCAGGGCGATCGACAGCGTGTCTTTGGCGCCCTCTGGAGGTTCACTTCTGTCAATGCCGCGAGCCCTGAGGCAGGCAGGTCTTGAATTACCACAGAGGGCCAGGTTCATTTACACAGAAACAATCGCACGTACACATGCAAAGTAACGATGCTGCAAATACAAAATGCACGATCAGTGCAAAAATAAGCAGCACAACATGTAGTTTTATAACTAAAATATCACTATTTAACTATCTAAACTATAAGACAAATATTTCCCAAGTGCTTATGTCTCTCGAGGACTGTTTTATTTATATTATATTCCAGGAAAATGAATCTCTCTATGAAATGCAAACAGAAGATACAAATGAACCAGGAACCAACAGAGGCTAAAACAAACAAGCCAAGGTGCCAGATGTCAATTTAGGAGATTTGCTCAAGGTTTCAGGGAGTGGACATGTTACCTTATGCCGTCAGGCTATGGGTGTGGTGGACTGGGATGCAGTGGGTGTGCTGGAGATGGTATTTGGGAAAGGGATAGAAACTCAGTCAACTCCCAAAAACCCAGGGTCAGATAACTTATTTTTTCAGTAATGCATACCATTCTGAGCTAATGTGGTGCTTGGCTCTCTGTGACACTAGGGGGTTTTCCCAGCACTCAGAAAACAGGCGCCGACTTGTGCAGCACATGTCGCTCTCTTACATGATGAACTGCTGGGAGCAGGGTGGCGACGGCGCCGCCTCCGGGTCAGTGTTGAAGCGCAGGCTCTGGCTGAAGCTCGCACAGCGTGGCGATGGGAGGGGGCTCCCGTCGTCCGTGATGTGGTGCAGGAGGCGGCTGGGCCCCGGGGATGGCTGGCTCTCCAAACCTTCCCCCTCCAGAATCATGGCTCTGACAGCTGACCTGGGGTCTGTTGCAGGCGACACAGAGTTAAACAGGGGGATGGAGCCGTCTATGGATCCCAGGCTCCACTTCCTGCTGAATGACTTCTTTCTAGAACTTTCTAATAAAGCTCCATAACACACTGTCCGAAAAAAAGAGGACCAGTTTGCATCTTTGCTTGTCACTGGGGCTGTACCCTCAAGGCTAAATGTACCTTTTAAGGCAGAGAAATTGAGTATAAGGAACATTTTAATGTTAATTTAATGTTGTTCGTAACTTGGGGATGTTGCTCAGAGTCCATTTCTGTACCTTAAGAGGCACATTTACCTACAGCTATAGGGTACAATTGGCAGACCCTTGAGGGTACAGCCCTAGTGGAAAGCAAAGGTACAAATTTGTACCCTTTTTTTCGGACAGTGCAGATACTTAATAAAATATTGCAGCCCTATTTCTATTTTATATTTAAATTTTATAGCTATATTATGGACAATTTTGTATAAGGCTAAATCATATGAAATGTATTTTTATAGAGCTCTTTTACATCTTTAAAACCTTCCCAGTGGAGGATGCTAACTTGCTGGGCCAGTCACAGACATTAGTTATCAGGAAAGGTCCATTACCCAGTGGCACTTCTGAATCTACCGCTCCTCATTATGAAGCTCATACATTATTTATCTGCCCAGCACGCTTTTTTTCCCTATGGCCTGGATTACCAAGACTGGGGCCAAGATTTGCCTGTCCATACGGCTAAATGTCTGCTGAAATGACACCCCCTGCACTGGCTCCCCTTTTGAAATGTGACCTGCGACTGAAAAGTTCAAAGCTTGCGTTTCAAAGATGCCACCTGGGGCTTCTGAACAGCAACACAGCAGTCTTTACCCCAGTCACCTGACGATTCAAAAGCAGAGGTACGTCACTACCTCCCGCACCCTGCACGCCTCGCTCTGCTCCTTTCCCTCTCTCTCCCTCCACGTTTCTATCCCAGAAAAACCTATTTTCCTCTCCAGTCACTAAAAATCAGCTACAACTTTTGAATAAGTCATGGGTCTAAAGAAGTACAAGTTAGATAAAAGTAGGACAAAATCAGTCCTGATTGGTGAAAGTAGTAACTGTAATAGTATTACTATTAGCTAGTAATACTATACAGCAATACTGACATGCATCCAGATGGCAACTTCCCTTTAAGAACAGATAAGAGTAAACAAAAGCTCATCTTTGACCCACTGACCCGCATCCCCTTTTATATACGGCTGATTAAAATACAAAGACACTTTCCTTGCATTTATAGGCAAAAGTATAACCAGCAGCCAGCACACACCCCCTGTGCTGTCTCGTGCAAATGCAGAATAATTGGGACATACCCAATGTCGAAAATGGGTGGGAGGGGGAACCCACGCACAGCATCAGAACGGGATAAGAGGGGAGGAAGACATCCCCAAGAGAGCTGCGAGCGTGACTCTGCGCGCGCGGTTCGTGTAGCGAGCAGCCCCCAGAGCTGCAGATGTGCGCAGAAGGGACACCCGAAGCCTTCTGCAGAGTGGCCGTTTTCAGCCGTATCCCCGGGGCAACTGCTCCCGGGCGAGGAGCTATTCTTAGAAGCCGAGCTTTCAGCCGGATTCCTGACACCACACATTTATCATGCAGCGAAAAAGATCCGGCAAAAAAAAGCCCAACTGCCAGCCCCGGAATCCGTATCACAGGCAGCGTGAATTTCATGCTGCCGCGCGGCTTGGAGCTGGGGACCCCTCTGCGGCGGCGGGGGATCTGTCACATAGGACACGCACATTAACTTCACTACACGACCCGACGGAGAGCCCCCTTGACCCATGTGACGCGGCAGCGTTTGCCAGGCGGGAGCATGCAGAGCTTCTGGAAGGGGCGAGGGGGGGACGAGGCGCAGGGGGTGGCCGCTGGCCCACTCGCTTACCGCCAGGGCTGGTCTCCTCGCTGCGGCTGCCCCGCACCGGGGTCTGGCTCTGCTCCTTGGTGCCCGGCGTCGATGCTGTGTCCTCCGGCGATGGCCTGAGTGAAGAGCCGGCCTCGGCGTCCAGCGCCTGCAGCTTCAGGAAGGAGCTCTGCCAACAGAAGCAGAACATGCTGCTTCTGGTGGAAGCGGAGCGGCCGCGTCCGACCGCCGGTCTCCGTCACTGAAGGGATGCCGTCGGAGAAAGCGGACGTGTGGGTGTGATGGGAGGGGGGGTCTGGGTTCTCCTGTCTTCCTGGGGAGTCTCTCAGATGCAGCAGCGCACCGCTTCCTCCACACAGCCCAGTCGGCAGATGCGCTTGTGCCTGCGCTCACTTGCCGACCGCCGCAGGAGTCCCCGTCCGTGTGGAGCGTGCATGCCTTATCGCCGTATCAGTAGTGGAGGGAGCCAGTGGACGGGTGGGTGGGTGAGTTAGCGAGCTGTCGTCAGCAGCGGTAATTTCCTAAGCTCGGCGTGTCTGATATGTGGGCAGGTATGGGTGGGGGGGTGGAAGCAAAGCTGATGCGCGGGGGCGGATGCTCGCGCGCGCATGTGTGTGTGTTTCAGGAAAGTAGGGGGGCGGGCTCGCTGTGCCCTGGGATACAGTATAGCAGCCTCTCCTGCGTGTACGGGGCCGACGTTTCATTCAGCACGCTGACATCACAATCTGGTGAGGAGGTGGCCCCTCCCAGCCGCTCCCCCCTCCATTCATAAAAACAGCAGCCTGCAGAGGAGCGGAGTCTCCCTCCGCTACGTGCGCACGGGCACATACAGACGCAAAGTGCCTCGTGCATGCTGGGAGGCGCTGCTGCTGAGGGGGTGGGTGACGCTTTTGGGGGGAGGGGGGGAGGCATGGAGGAGCAGATTGCCGTCCCCAGCCGAGCTGCCGCAGCCACCGCCCCTTTTCCCTCCCCCCCCATGATGGGGGATGCTCACGGAGGCAGGCTGACACTGCTTATGGTGGGGGCAGGGTGGGGGGGGCGGCACTGGGTATAGTCGTGCTTTACTCACTCTAATGGGTGAGTCACCGATGGCTACCCACCCCCGCTTGGCCCAACGCTCCTAGGGGAACAATATCCTTGGGCATGCACAGAAATTTACACGCTTCAGCTCGTAGCGCACGCAAGGTGTGTGTCAAGATGTCAGGAGGCCAGCACGCACAAAATGCACAGCGCACTGGAAATGTGCACAGAAATATGCAGAAATACACTTACATAATTAAATGTCACTATACACAACATATCTGTATGCGTGGAAAACATGAACATTTACATTGATAAAATTATACATTTAAAAAGATGAAGAAATGATCAAATGCTTAAAAATACAGAAACTACTTATTAAAATAACACTAAGACAACACTTAAAAATAACACCCTTCACAACAGTTTTTTGTATAATTTTGGAAGGTCAACTGGCAAATTGAAAGCTATGAATTCATCAACCCAATAAATTGTTTAGGGATTAAGGGACAATTTGTGTACAAGGATTGGACTAGGATTACAATGAGAGGCCGCCTTCCTGCCTACAGGAAGAAGGTGAATGACCTTGGTGTCGCGATAACATCTCCCTCAACATTAACAAGACAAAGGAGATCATCGTCGACTTCAGAAAGACCAGAGGCCTCCACTTCCCAGTTTTCATTGATGGATCTCCGTGGAGACCATAAGCAGCTTCACATTCCTGGGCGTCCAGATCACCGACTCCCTCTTGTAGTCTCTAAACACCAGGTACATCCTCAAGAATGCTCAGCAGAGTTGGTTCTTCCTGAGGAAAGAACTTTGGCTTGGGAAGCAAAACCCTGGTGAGCATTTCCTGCTGCACCATTGAGAGCATCCTGACTGAATGGCACCTAAGGTCTCTCTGGATCAGCCTAGATCTTCCATAGCTCTATTCGATCTACTTCTCCTTTAGCCAGAAGTGCTTATGGGAGTTTTACTTACAAAAAAATGTTCTGAGGCCAGAACGAAAAATGATTGGTTCAGAGAGATAACCAATCAGATTGTAGAGGAGGTTGCCCCAAGCAACTAGAGGAAGCAGGACCATGACCGTCAAGGACTAAGATTACAAAGAGAGGCCGCCTCCCTGCAAGGGCCACGTGCATCATCAGGGATTCCAGTCACCCAGCTCATGCCCTCACACTCCTGCCCTCTGGAAAGCGTTACAGGTCCCTGACCCACCAGCACCTCCCAGTTCAGGGCGTTACTTTTTCCATGCCATTAGATTGCTAAACCAGTCACCTGCCTCTATCCCCCCATTGCTTTATATTGCCATTGCTAATATTCCACATCTTTACTTCATCTTTAGTTTTCCATACTGTGGTGCCACTGATCCATACAAATTTCATGGTGTTCCTCAGGACACATGTGAGAATAAAACTTGAAACGTTTGTATCTCTGCCTCTTGCAGAGAATAGAAAGAATAGAAATTATGTGCACAATGCTGCAATCACAAACTGAAAATTGTGAATGAATAGAGCGTATACCTTATTCTAGGGAACACAAGACAGGGTACATCCTGGATTAGATGGGCCAGTCCATCACAGGGCCCACACAACGGACAATGCAGTGGAGCCTGGAGGGAACCCACACAAACAAGGGAGAATATGCAAACTGCCAAACCTCCAAAACTCTTTAATCCATAAACCCTATCTATGTAAAATTTGCAGACTTAATCATTGATTGAAGCTATTTTGGTTATGTGATTTTGATTTGACAATGAAGTTTTGGAAAACAGTTTTTTTATTATATAACTTCGAAATGACAGAGAAATTAATTCTGCATAGGCTGATGGTTTAGCGATCATTTACACAGACAAACTATGGAAAACTGAAATACCAGATAATATACTACTATCCAGGACTTGATAAAGAGTAAGACCACGATTTGTCTTAAAAGATTCTTGGAATGCGGACACTCCTGAGTTGTGTGCACTGGGACACTGGACCATTCTTCAGGATGAAACAATGTCAGTGTTTTGAGGTAGCAATGAAGGCTGATATCTACTTGGTAAAGTGCACTGCAGAATGTCTCATGATGGTTCTGAGATGTTTACATTTGGTGACTGGGGACGCCACGGAAGGCTTTTGACTCCATTTTGGTTTTCATGAACCACTAGTGAATTTGTTTAGCAGCGTTCATGGGAGAATTTTTTTGGAGTATTGAAACATGATGAGGGAGGAGTGAGCATACTATTACGTGCACCCAGTCTGTGAAAGTGTTTCACACTTCTGGGCCGCCTGTACCATTTTGGATCTCCCATGTTTTAACAACTGGTTCTCTCCAAATGTAGGAAAGGGGTGAACAATGACTCATCAGCCCATACTACAATTATTGTCTCCAGTGTCCTGATTTTGTGCTCCTTAGAAAAGGTCAAGTATCTTTGGATGTTGTCCTTGGATACAAGTAGTTTTGCATGCAGCAGCCCCTGCCATAAAATCCATTTTTTGTGAAGCTGACAGTACAATGAGTTTTTGCTGACACTGGGTGACAGAGGAAGTGACTCAGGACACAGTACTAATGTGAGCGGCATTATCACATCAGAAATCTGGGGGTGTGGTTAAGAAAAGTCTATCTATGCAGTATTTTTCCTGTATGAGAAAGATGAGCACTGTCGCACTCTATAGATCTGTTCCAATGCTGGCTCTGAGGCAGCCCTCTGCCATTTTTGGCATCTTAGACGATGCACTAAAGGAACATAACCCTAAATTATTCTACTACTATAATGAGGGTGTTACGCCAAAAGTCCCTGTTGGAACATACGCAATGTCAAAGACACTTCTTGCTCTAAAATGTAAAGCTGTAGTGATTTAACCTTCCTCCTGACACACAAAAGCAGTAACATGAGGAAGGAATCCACGTGGGCAAAAGTCTCAATAGGCCATGACCGTAGGGATGGTCTTCCAGAACAGACCCCACCACACAAAGCAATTAACCATTCAATCAATTAATTTCATACAGTATCAAAGACCTAAAGGCCTATTTGATCCAGTTAATGCAGCTCTTAAGAGTTCTGTTGGCTACCATTTTAACGTCTACCAGTTCGCCCCTGTTAAAGGGGCAGTTCACCCCAAAACTGAAAAAAAGATGTGTTTTGAAGGAACTTCAGTGCTATCTATCTATCTATCTATCTAGGTTGTTTTAAGCTACCATTTCAGACAGATTTTTTTAAGCAAAAAAAAAACGCTACACATTTAATGGATGAAAAATGTCAGAAGAAACATTTGTGTGAAAGAGAAAGTAAAATTAGGCAAGTAAGGGAAAAAAACAATATTGCATTAGTTTGTAGATTACTTGTAGAGTACCATAATCAGCACTTGGCTCCTGTTTCTGGTAATATGGGAAGTCTCTCACCAATGGAGTTTCAGCAAAACAACACATTATTGAACAATGAATGTCATAAAGAGCAGACATACACTGAATATTGAAAGCCAGTTCAAATAGAAATTAAGGATAGGTCTCTACCCCCCTTAATACCCTATAATGCCCAGCCCAACATGAGTGATGTCTTGGGGTGTGATACAGGATAATGACTTCTGACACTAGTGGTGAAAGCAACTGACCAGCTTCAAATCCCTGCTCTGGTCAAATGCTAGTTCAAATCATTCTTTATCACCTAATTAGTGCCAGGTGAAACCCCCATTCTCTCCCTAACTTTCCCCATGAACATAATTTGCTAACAATGTCTGTATTCAAATTAACCAAGAACATGGGGCATCTTTAATACTAATATTCCATATTCTTACTCTTGGAAGTGTGGTAGGAACTCATACCTGATTTGATGCACTCAGGATATCGTATAAGGTGGTTCTGCCCATGGTCCTCAGAGAAGAATTCACAGCACTAATTGGGCATTGGAAATACGGACCGGAGATTCACTGGATATATAGATGTCAGGCAGACAAATGCTGACATTTGGCTGCTGGTGGTAGTGATGGCCAAATGAAGCATTATGAACCACTTGCTGTATTTTCTGACTCCACTAGATGAGGCTCTCTTTTTAAAAAAAAGGGCTCAAAGCATGCCCCAAAGCAAGCCAAGAGCACCATCTAGAGGGGTCAAAAAATACAACAAATGGTTCATGAAGCTTCATTTGGCCATCACTAGATGGTGGTGGTACTTCCTTTTTGGGTAGGGGCAGAACCCCAAATGAAGAGGTCAGCTATAGCAAAAATTCACAACCAATAGCCTGTGGGGGTGGGGGGGGGGGCACTTCCCAGTATCAGAATTATAATGGAAACCAGACCTACTGAACTGAGAATTGCTGGCAACACCAAACATCTTGTTAGAGCTAATTATGTTTTTACCAAAGTACAAGTCACTGGTGAGGTCTCTACTTACTAGTGACCTGCTAAACCCTCCTGGAGTAAAAGTCAATTCAAATCCGGAAAAGTCTGCATTGACTTGATAGTTCAAGGTAAGGTCAAGGTAATTGCCCTATTACACTTATCCCCAATAACCGAAATGTAAAAATCAACATTCAAAATGGGGATACAGAGAAGGATAATGTTCAGCTACACACCAAGCAACACAAAGACTCAAGACCCAAAGCCCTCGTGCAGCAGAGTGCTCATTAATTAGATAACCCAATGGGCACAACTATTCAGTGAGTCAGGCCACTTCTAAATGGTTTGACCTCTGGTATCTTCAGCTAATCGAAGACTCTTGAATGCATTACGGCCATCTACTGATTGTGTAAAGTAGTGCTGTAGGTACACTTAATTTAAATGCTCGTAATTAAGCAATTTACTTCCAGTGAGATCAGCTGAAAGCTTCACCGGTTTCCTACCATCATTTCCTCCCCAGGAAAGACTGTAGTCTTCGAAGCGTTCATAAATGTCTCTTACACTCATGTTATATTGGGGGTACAGAAATTTATAACACATTGATGTCAAGATATACAGTGACATTCATGTTTATATGTATATTTAATGTATATTTCATATAATATAGCTATCAGTATGCAAAACATCAACCTTAATCCACAAATAAAGGATGGCCTCTTGTGTATTTTGAATTTTAAATAAACTGCATCAAGACAATCCAGAAAAAGATCATATATAGGTCATATCGACTGTGTAGTTTGATTTTACGGTTTGCAAGGCATTCTTGAGTGCCTTGAAAGATGCCTATTAATAAAATGTATTTATTGTTATCTAGTTCTAATTTTTTCCACCGAAATGGAAAAACAATTAGGGCAAATGACAAATTTGACTAAACCAATTTCCTTATTATGGGACTGGTTATAATATTAACTAGTAATGTTAGCATATTCCAAAATGACTGATCTCAGTAACCTTAACCTACATGTTTATTGGTGGGGGGGGGTACAGTATTACAAGTAGCCATTAATTTGAAATTCACACGATTCAAATTCAAATTGATTCCCAGGACACATAAGGAGGGACTAGAGAAAGAGGGATTAAATGGAGAGATCAGAGCATACAGCTTCTTACAGAAGATAAAATGGAAGATCTAAACATCTCCAAACCATAATTTTGAAGTCCAAAAACTGAGACAGCCCTCAAATACGGGATAAATGCTCCAGTATGATGGCCTTTTATGTTACGAGACCAGCTGGCACCTAGCATTCTGGAGGGTTTCTAATTTGCTTAAAGCAGGGAACAGAAGAGTTTCTTGAAGACTTTAGATGATTTACTTAAATGCATTCAAACTAAACCATTATAAAATACTTTTGGTCAGTTGCATGCGAAAGATGTGGTTTCCATCCAAGTAAGCCAGATAGAGGGGAAAAAAAAGTCGGAATATCAAGGCATGCATTTGGCATTGCATCAGATCTTCCATCAAATCATGTAGAAAATTGACTGAGGAATTCTTTCAGAAACTTTTATTTACCTTCTAGGTAACAGATGCTGGGTATCCATTTCACTGGAAAGAAAAAAAAAAGCTGTTATTTGAGAATTTGGGCAGCAATAACATAGAATTAAGCACCAATTTTACCCTTCACCAGGGCCCAGTTTTGGAACAAACTGCACATGAAGATTTTTCCTAAGCTATAGCTTCTGGGGAGCACTTCTGACTCGGGCAGATGCACGGCTGCTAAGGGCAGGTCGGAAGCTCCGGGCTGGTTGCACGAGCCACTTCCAAGCATAGTTGACTTGTAGACAATGGGGGTCGTTTCGGTAATCGTTGTAGGTGTGATTCTGACCTCCAGGGCAGGCTGACAACCACAGATGAGGCATTAGTGTCATTGTCCTGGCTCACAGATCGGCAGCGGGGGGCTACCTCCAGCAATTGTTGATTCAAGAATTAGAGAAAGAGGGACATTCGTTCTGGGATGGGCCATAGCCTTGGACAATATACTTTGTAGTCCCAGGTACAAAGCTGTGAAAGACACCAGTCAGAGTGAAACCACAGCTGCTGAGGACAGGATGTGCAGCTGGGGGGGTGGACACACACACTACAAAAGAAATATAAAAAGTTAAGATGAGCATATTGAAAGCTGGGTGTTCTAAAGGTCATCCAGCTTTAAAGACATTAACAACCCCCCCCCGCATCTCAGTCTGAAAACTAATTTTTGTCCTTTTGTCCATCACCACAATAGCCAACAGCACACAAGCGACTCACCATAGCTAAAACTGAAAAACCACAGGTTCTAGCTCAACCAGCCACCATCAAGTTAGCAACTAACCCAATAAGCAAAAGGTGTAGCATTTACAAACTCCAGGATTAGCCAGTTGTAGAAGCACTATTTTAACTTGCTCGTGTTCATTGCCTTCAGCCAATTACAGGCTGAGACATTTATTAGAGCACCGAAGAGAACTCAGATGTTATTAATTAAGGAAATTCCTCCACTGAGGATTAACTGAGGATTTTACCAGCATACGTGCCTGCTTGGGAGTTTTCCGTTTAATTAAAAAGTTTATACAGGGCCAGGATGTATATAAAACTGCCATTTAATTCCCTGTTCTGACAGATGGTGGTTTATATGTAATATAGTTAGTATTTTTATGTCCAAAATCACCCATACATTTTAATTTTAATTAGTATTCGCGTCAGATATTGGTCTGTGACAAATTGTGCATACATGTATGTCCTTGACAAACTGTGATGATGATGGAACAAAAAAGGTCATGAGAAGTGTTGAGAAGGATCCAGTTGATGACCTTATGATCTTCTGACCTTCATGACCTATATTTATATATATATATTGGGCATCGATTAGGATGTTTTCATTTTGATGAGGTGGTCAGACACAATACTATGTCCACAGTAAAGGATGACAAATATCATTGTAATGATTATGTTTTGTGGGGTTCCGGGGCTAAAATGCCATGACAAGCTTGCAGGACCATGTTTGATGTCTAAAGGTGAAAGACCATTGATCAGGCACATGACTGTAGAGGCTCAGTACTACTCGGGACACAGATGTTTACAAGCACTACAGGGGTTGGACAAAATAGCAGAAACACTACATGGAAAAGGACTTTAACTTTAAGCTAAAGCACTATTACAAATGTGGCTATAAAGGTCAGTCAAACTTGTTCAAAAGCCAGTTTACAGTTCGTGTCAGCTACAAAAGAGGTCTGGAAATCAGCACTTTGATCTCTGTCCAAGGCCAATGCACAAAAATAGACTAGCGGCCTTTTCCAAAGGCAAACTGAAGATCCCCACACATTCTGGTCTATTCAACAAAATGGAATAAATGCAAGACCTCTTCCACACAGAGACACTGAGTGTGAGATGTTCTGGGTTTCCTGTGCTATGATGGAGTCATTCATTTGCAGACATCTTATGCTGAACTCATTCTAGTGACATAGTCATTGGCCCTGGGGTTTAATTCTTTGAAGTACAGGTGAGATTCATGGCTGATGATGCTGGCGCTTTCCGAATTCAAAATCCCAGCATCCCTTGCTCTACTCCACTGTAGCTCTCACTCAAGTTCAATAATCCACTGCAAAAACGACATCCCAGATACTCCTTTTGCCAGTAAGGCCCATGAGCTGTGAAAGCTGCCTAATCTAAGCTGCTTCAAGCCGGGATTTTTAATGGGGAGGTTTACTCCAGCACATGCTGAGCTTCTCAAGCTGATCTTCAGACATTCAACATCCTCTCAAACAAAAATGACTCTACACTGGCTTTGATCCACTGCTCACTTTAGCAGTGAACCTGTTGAAAATCCTGAAAGAACTCGATGCTGTCAAAATGACAACAATGTCTTCCCTGGACAGTCCCAATAACCCCCCCCCCCCCCACAACCTCTCTCTCCAGTCCCCCTACACCAGGGGTAGGCAACCCTGATCCTGGAGTGCTGGTATCCAGCAGGTTTTACTATCTGCCTGTGATCAGGTGTGGTTTATCAGAGACCAGGTAAGATGGAAAACCTGTTGGATACCAGCACTCCAGGATCAGGGTTACCTACCCCTGCTTTACACTATGCTTGAGCAGTATCTAATTTTTCCTAATGTCATCCAGTGCATATATTATACTACGGTATACGGTATTTTGGTGGTATTTTCGAAAGCAAAGGTATTCCGGTGTTTGGAATTTTTTTTTCTAACATATTTCAGAAATCATCCGAAAACCCCTTCCAGTTATTTGGTGCCTCACAGTTTGAGAAACACGGACCTGTACAATGTTCCTGGGAAGATTGAAAATGATCCATGAAATACTTTAATGTTTACTGTGTTCACAAGATCGAGTGACTTCTACAGCCACCATTTCTGTCCTTTGTTGCCACCTAATGCTGCTGCGTCGATTTTGGGGATTTGTCTCTAAATGAAATCAGATGTACATCTCGCCCACATAATATTTTCTGAAATGGTAATAATTCCATCCAATATTATGTTCGAAAGGTCAAGTGTCATCTGTAGACACGCTTCCCTTTATTGCCACTAAGTGGTGCAGCTTCAATTTCATTATTTCATCAGCTAAGTTCAAAAAAGATTGGTCGGAAACTTTTTGAGCTATTACATTCACAGTGTCAAATGTTTTCTGGGATCACCCATCCCTTTGCTGCTACTAAGTGGCATTGCTTCAACTTTGGTGCACTTTGTCTCAAAATTATCTCTTAAAAATGACCTTATCATCACTGATATAATACAGTATGTCTGCAAAGCATGGAAAATAACTGACAAATACTTTTTGAGTTATCACACTGAAAAGATCATGTGTTTGAGACAGTCCTTTTGCTATCACTATGTTATACTGCCTCAACTTTGGTGCAATTTGATCACTTCCAGATCTTCAACCATACAGTGCAAAGATTGAAACGCATGTCAAAGACTTTTTGAGATATTGTGGTAACAAGATCAGGTGTCTGAGGCTGTCTGATTGTCTCTTTCCTATCATTATTTGGCACTGCTTTCATTTTGGTGTAATTTGCCTCAGAATTTGCTCAGTTCCACTGCTTCCCGCATACTATGTGCCTGCCATTGCTTGAAAAAGATCCTTCAAATTGAGTTGTCACACTAACAGGACAAAGCGTCTGCAGTAGCAATGGACCAATCCTAAAACCATTTGTATTCCTCATCTGGGGAATACAGTAAGTCCTTGATACAAACTGAATATTATATAACTGCATTTGCTGAACTTTTTAATTAACCTGGATACATCAAAAGGATGTTAAACCTAATATGGCCGAATAAAACAATTCTCCAAGCACCATGAAATGAATATGTGAATTTAATTAAGCAGATAGTAAGTGAATAAATCCCGCTCCTCATGTAATGTTTGTCGAGCTGTAGAATTATGCCTTTTGTATAAAATAATTATAGTGTATAACTTATCAATCACACTATGAGCTCAAACTAAAAAGTCTTTTGGAATTGAGGGACATGATTTTTTTCGGTCTTTTGAGCCTAACTGTGCAAATAAACTGCTGTACACCCACGTCTTTCTTCCATAGTGGACTAGATCCAGAAGGAAGGGCGAGACCACAGTGTGACTTGGCAGTTGTGTGCTCCTGTGCAACTCATCCGTGTGCTAATGTCTGCGCTCTGCCATGCAGGTGTACTTCATTCATTTATATCGCTGATTAAAAATCAGAGCACCATGTAGCAGGGGACCATAACAATCGTAATAAATGGGGGGATTTTCATCAGGAGAATAGCTCGTTTCTGGCTTCCTCTGCTACCATGGAAACCAGGGTGGCCATTAGTTCCTATTAGCCTGACGAGAAAAAAATATTCAAATGACATCACTTTGAATCATCAAATAAACATTCTTCATTAAAATGCTGCAGTGAGTGTTGACTCGACACGCCCATGCTTAGCGACTGCGAAGTTAATCACAACTCACATTTCTATCGTTATTAAAAATGCATTCAAACAGAAGTTTAAAATGAGTGAGTGAAACTGTGGTTTCGGCAGACATGTCGCAATTGTCTGCAGCGGGTGGAAATTTGGGGTGAAATATCAGCAAAAATAAGGAAAGTGGATTAAAATAAGTCTGTATGCCAATGATATAAAAGACAAAGGGTAACAATTTCAATTAGGACGGTCATTGATGTAACCACCAGTTACACTGCATGGAATAATGGAACGACTGCAATTAGAAGGGCATACATTTTTATAAAATGTTATAATAAACAGATGCGTAATACAAATGTAAATATCTATTTTATGTAAGCCAGAGACTTGCACCAGGGGCCCTATGAATAATGAGCTGTAAAGTTGATTACTCGCAGACAAATGTATGATACTTCCCCTGAAGACTCACAGGATGAAAAAAGTTATTATTTTTTATTTTGGCTAAGAACAATATCCTAATAAATCAAGAATTCCAGCACATGTTCTGTTGGCACGGGAAGCCAGCTGACTAACACCATAAAACGATTGCATGAAATCAGAGGGATTGCTCACAAGAAACTGACGTCAGCACTTATGTAACTTTGGACTTTGCGTAATTAAAATTAAAGCCCACTTGAGGAGCTGGAGCACTGGGCCGCGTTCCTGTCGCCCGTTCACCTCGTTGCTGGAATGCGGCCTCGCAGCACAGGGGATCCACGGATTTATGCCATAGCAACAGAACTCTCTGGCACGACCAGGAACCCTTCGTCCAACAGAATTTTCCACGAATAAACAATTTGCCTGTTAATATATCCCAAGCATTCCCAAGGACTTGCTGACCGGAGAGACTTATAACTTTGCGAAAATGCAGGCTCGTTTTGTAGCTTGATCCTGTGTCACGTTTCTGGGAAACATGCAGAATGTTACACCACAATCCTGATAACACGCAGAGGGAAAACAGGAGCTTTTCAAAACATTTCCTATGACTAGAGTGGGCACCTATTCTAAAAGGCAGCCTTTAACACTCCGCAAAATGAAGAAAGTGTGACTCATGATTTCTTGGGCTGCTTTTGAAAGCCTGCTTCCCAGCTGTCAAACCGCAAGCACTTTTCATCATGGCACACAGCTCGTGGGAAGAACACTGCTGTGACTTGTGGGATCCATACCGGCTGGACCGTTGTGTCGGCGAACCACGACGGATGTGTACGTCCATAGGCTCACCCACATGTGTGCCGCCAACCGACATGGAGGTCATGTCGTCAGAAGCACTACATAAAGACGTGTATCAGTTAAGAGATGGAAAGCTCTGATTGACCAACATTGGCCTTTGCTAAAATGCTGTGTGAGCTACCTTGGGCCATCACGCAGGTGATTAAAACGTAAAGGTCAATCTTTGACAGTCCATTGAAACAAAATGCAGCTAAGGAACGATAACCACTTTATGTAAAAGTCTCGGGCTGTTTGACTTGCCTGCAGTTTTATCACGGTCATTTAAACCCCGTTACTACTAGGAAGGGTCAGGTAGATGCAGTTTGAAAACATTACCAGCAGTACAACACATACGTGCTTTAATGGCAGACTTTCCATTCCTAAGTAAGTAATTTCCACTTCTGCTTCAGAAACATTATCTAGGCAAAGACATCTTTACTTCTACATGTGAATGACACTATTTTTATGACTCTTTACCCAATGCGGAACTTAAGAGGAGCACTGAAATCATGTAGTTATATATTTAAGTTGCCAGACGCTCTATTTGACAAATCATTGCAGTTCTTGTTCAGAAGATTGGTGTTGCTTCTGCCTCAGTAGGACCATAGAATAATCTCAGGGACAGGACTTCTACCGTAAATACGTACGATGTCGATGAACAGCCTAAAATAAACCTGATCTAACATAATACGCAGAAAGTATTAGAGATGGCACCTTAAGAAATCAAAAGATTAACACAAGAGAAAAAAATTGCAATATTCACTTCTGTTTACTGGATGTTCTTCAAAAAAAATTAAATAACAGTGGAAAGATTCAAGTGTTTAAAAGGTTTTAGAAGTTTACAATTCAAGCCATTCACTACATTTTCTAACTATGTTGACTATGACCTTAAGAACAGATAATGACATTTACGATGAATATGTCAGAATATACAGCTACTTCAAAATGCACATTTTCTACTGGCTTCATAAAGAAATCCTTCATAACCAGAGGCTGAACACTTAATCAATTTTAAAACACAAAAGTGATCACACGACATTCAGAATATACAACAAAATGCAATATATAAAACCTTTTTATGGAGGTAAGACAACAGCAAAATTGCACTTCATCAGTTCATCACATGCCTTACCATGGTAAAATGTTTTGATAAAAAAAAATCAGCGAGACTGAAAGACATGGCATACGCACCTATGTATTAATACTGGAAGGCAAAACTGTTGAGCTACACTTGGTGTTTGGAGAGCCAGCGAGAGCATCACAGCTGCACATTACTTTTCTTAAGGCACAAGGAGTCAAACATCTGAGAGACGGAATATTTTAAAAAGATCTTAAATAATCAAATGAAAGTCACACAACTGGGGCTTTCCTCAAATTATTATTCATATATGCCAAAACTGAAGAATAAAAATCACAGAACTAAATGCACTTTTAACTCCTTTGCAGTGTCTTTAAACTGTCAGGATTTAGACGAGATTCACGCCACACGCACCCCTCTGCCATTCCAGAGACAGCCCTCTCAATCAAAAGAAAGAATCCCTTTGGTGTCACATCACAAACAGCTTACAGTACGCACGATGCAGTACTTACATGATGTCTTAGCACCCTTTTAAAGCTAAAGGCAGCGTGAAACACAGTTCCAAAAGGGATGTATGTGCTAACTGTCACTCCAAAGCTTAGTGTAGTGTGCCCTAGTTTAACATCTTTACTGGTCGTACGTATGTTTTTTCTCTAAAAGCAGTGGTGATATTCAGAATTTGCCGCAAACACGAGCAAACCGACGCCTCGTTTTAGCAATTTTTATGTATATTGTTTGAATGACATTGACGCAAGAAGGTTGGAGGAAAAAAAAACAGGCATTCATACGGCCTTCGTGCGTCAGAACCTCTTAAAACAGGGCCCTGGCAGTTATGATATCAGAATCTTAAAAAGGCCAAGTGAACAAAACTATAGTAATAATAAGAACCTTGTATAGTAAATTATACAGAGTTGACATTCTGTGGTCAACCCCAACGTCTGAAGGAGCTCACTGTAGCACTGTTTCCAGACACCTTCAGCACTGTGGGTTCAAGTCCTCTCCCGACCACTGCGGGTGTGCTGTTTGCATGTTCTTCCCATGTTTTACAGTTTTCACACATGCTCTAGACACACAGTTAGGAAACCTGGTGTTTCTATATTGCCCATTGTGTGTCACCACCAGTGGACAGACATCCCGTCCAGGGTGTTTCCTGGCCTTCGGCTTCTTGGAAAGGCCCCTGAACAACCCTGAACCAGATTAGCCTGGCAGATGGATGGCTGAACAAAGAGAGCTAAAAAAGTATCGTCAAAATGCCACTTCTAGTGCAAGTGGGCTGTCACACCACGGATGCAATTTTCTGGCAGCGCATAGAGCGCTCGCTATCAGACTCCAGGTTCTCTGCCTTGCATTTGCCCCAGCATGGCAACAGGGACAGAAAAAGGCCGAAACCTCCAAGCAGCACACATCCCCCACTGAAGAAGAAAGCAAAGTCATAGGATTGTGTCCAGTCGAAGAACCAGCCTGAAAACAAAGGATATACAGCTACTTTAGTCTTAGCACATTGTCAAGGACCTCGAGAAGGTAAAAACATAACAGGGGACTGATTATTTAATCAAATGGAAACATTGTCTAGTGCGGTGTTTTCCAACCCAGTCCTCGGGGACCCCCAGGCAGTCCATATTTTTGCTCCCTCCCGGGTCCCTGCCAGGCAGTCCAAATTTTTGCTCCCTCCCAACTCCCAAAGCAAATATGTGGATGTCTGAGAGTCCCCGAGGACAGGATTGGGAAACACTGGTCTAGTCTATATGGAGCTCACATATTTTCACATTGGAAATGAAATATTGACACCACAAAGACACAGTAAGAGTTCATATGGGATTGAGCACCTTACCTACAACCGGAGCACCGAGTATAGTCCCAAGCCCACCGAAGAACATCAGGATCCCGTAGGCTTGACTTAGTGCTTCGAGCCCAGCGATTTTAGCGGTGATGTAGGGTGTGATGCCCCAGTTGCCCGAGAAAAATCCCAGCACCACCGAGATAATCTGGAGGCTGATGTAGCTTCCACATGTGGGAATGACAAGAAGGGCGACTCCTGCACCAACCAGTGTGAATAAGTATAGATACATGACACTAATCCACCTGACATCAGCGATCACACCCAGAACCAGCTTGCCCAGGCCGGTAGTGATGGACACGATGGAGACCAGAGGTATGGCGCTGATGTCTTCGATGAGCCCCTTGCTCTGGGCCACGTCCTCCATGAGCAGCACAGGAGGTGACGCCCCAAGGCTGAAGAGAAAGAGACTAAAGCAGAGGGACACGAAGACCCGATCCTGTAAGAACCGACTTGTGGCATTAATGTACTTGGAGTAGGCCTGCTGTGCGTCCTTGATGACCTTCAACAGGTTGTAACCAATAAACAGTTTTTCATTGTGTGCTGTTTCCACTTTGCTGTGAAACTTTGGGCTGGAAGCAGTCAAGCACTTTTCATCGGACCCCGTGTCACTAATGGGGTCTCCTGTTACAGGGGGTTTCTCTGGCAGGGCGGGGAGCTGTTCCTGGGCTCGCTGCAGTGCTGCTTTCTGCTTTAGGAAGTAGCCCGGTATGTGTAGAGGCCTCATTGGACCAGCACAGGCTATAAGGTGCAGAGCTAGGGCCCCAACGATCAGCAGGCACCATTCAAGTCCGTAAAGTTCCATGAGCTCGACTTGAGCAGTGGCGTACAAGAATCCCCCAACATTGGTCCCTGCAAGGAACATACATCTGTGAGATACTCACATAAGATCCATATGCGATAAGAATGCTTCTGGAAAAATGTGGAGGTTAAACACAGAAATGAAAAGCCCAATATGGTTCCAGAAATGCATAAGGTACAAAAAATAAAGATGGGTACCCGTAGTTACAATTCCGAGGGCAAGACCACGTTTCTTGTCAAAATACTGGCAGGTCATGGTTACCGTAGCAGCATGAACAAGGCCACAGCCCAGCCCTGTAGTAAAAGGGAACAGCATTTAAAAAGAACATCAAACAGCCAGGAGTAAAATCATTTGATGGTTGAACTTGCACGACATATTACTTCAAGATTGGTATCGCAGACTAACAATACAGAAACCTAATAAATATAGAGGAATTTTGTAATTGGCTGGGCAGTTCCAGTCCTGATGGATGATGAGATAACCGTTTTTTGAAGCTCTTTGAATCATTACTTAGTAACAATTTGAAATATCCGCAAAATAATGAATGAGCTGAAAATTATTATTCTATACAATAAATTCATATTTGCCTTCTGCACATGTGCTCAACTGTAGCTGACGAATGGCATTACCTACACATGGTAAACAATAACACTAAGCGATTTTAATGAATGAGTTATTTTACACAATGAAACATGTGGATATCAATGTGCTTTTCTCTGGACACATTTTCACATCCTTGCTGAGTTGACAGCATCGCTGACCAGACACTGTGACCTTGAAGGACAAAAAAGCAAAAATAAAGGCAGGACGGCTGCACGCACCAACGACAGTTCCATAAGAGAAGATGAGGAACGGGACGTTAGGGGTGAACGCACTGAGCATCAGGCCACCTGACACCATGACGCCGCTGAAAATCGTCACAGGTCTCGCACCGAAGTTCATGACGCAGGCACTGAACACGGGACCTGGGGGGAGACAGAGAAGCAAGATGTCAACAGGAGAAAAACGTCCAACCGATCTTCCAACCATACCATACCAGGCAGGAACCAGGAAACCCCCCAGACAAGAAACCATTCCATCAGGAATCCAGAAATTTAGTTATTAGGTGAAATTTAGTATTTCACCTAAATGCCTTTGGCCTCCTGGGGTTTTCTCCTCCAACTTAGGGAGAACTTCCAAATCCAACATACAAGTAGTGGTGGTGGGACCAGAACCCCATGTGAAATTGCAATTCGTATAGCTCATCATGTCACACACCAGTACTGTGTATATTGTTCATCTTGTTACCCACAATCATTAAGGAATTTCACTTTTTAATGCCATATGTTGCCTTTACTCTACATTACTAAGTTATTGTCTTGTATGTGTGGTTCTCAGAGCAAATCACCTAGTCAAAGTCCTTGTAAGTGTGACCTTACTGGGCAAATGAAACCTGACTCTCATTCTGTCTTTAGCACCTCTCTATTTCACTGTATCGATTTGGGCAACTACACAGTCAGAAAAAAGTACTGATTTGTACCTTTGTGGGCACAATTACTTGTGACTGGGTCTGTACCCTTAAGTTAACTGTACCTTTGCTTTACGTAAATGTACCTTTTTAGGTACAGAAATGGACTCTGACAAACATTTTTGTACCATTGGGGATACATTCATATCATTTGTACCTTGGGGAACAAAACCGTACCAGGTCTGTCCCCTTTTTTCTTACAGTGTAGAGAGTTTTTTTTAGGTCTCAGGGCTGTTTGCCTAGTGTGTATGCAATAAGATATGGCAACCATTAGGGAGTAAGCCAAAGAAATCCATCAGTCAGAGATAAAAAGGTGAAGAGACTCCAGAAAAGAAATGGGGAAGAACAACAAAAGAGAAATAGAATGCTTCATATACCAGGAGAAATGGATTATTTGAAAATTTGCCACCAATGGACACTACCATTTCCAGCAACCTTTTAATATTAATATCGTGACATTATCTACCAGTCGATCTGATTTTCCTGAAATGAGAGGGTCCACTCGAATACAATGCGTTGTATTTGTGATCTTCACAGAATGCCTTCATAGTGTGACACACGTAACAAAATCACACAGTCAGCATTTGCATGCACTACCCAGCACACCAGGCAGGGCACAAAACTGTACATCAAGGCAACTGTTTCATCATAAATCAAAGTGTTTATTACCATGTTCTGAAGCAACAGATAAGAAAACTGCACAGGTCAGCCATTAAAAGTAACTTTTTTGTACTATAACCCCCAAGCACCTAAGGGTAATGGTCAATCACATGTGGTATTAAATATTAGCAATCTCTTTCAGTAACTTAGTAACCCAAAATTTTGCATGATGGATCGATGTCTGGATGGATTATACAGCCCTCGATGCAGCTGGCGGTAACCCTGGCGGTGATCCCTTCTCTTGATGGATCTTGCAGACACTTAATTGGAGTAGCAATTATTCTTTGACAATTGCAACATATTAGGCTTCTGCTGCATCAATAAATATCCTGCATTTTCAAATAGACCTACTTCTTTGGTGAATAGCCATGCTGAAATGTGATGCATCTCAGCGTCACCTTAATTTCATTATAATTCCATCCACTTTTGTGTGATCAGTAAATTCCTGTATTTCCGGTACCAGAAAATGTAACGGAAAAAGAGAACAGTATCATACTCACTGGCAACAAGTCCGATACCAGACACAAGAGACCCGACCCAAGCCGTCAGTCCCTTTCCCTCCTGGAAGACAGTGAGCCACTCTGGGTAGAGAACACCAACGGCCTGCGTCGGTCCATATGCAAGCAGCTGGGCCATGAAGGACACCAACACAATGATCCAGCCCCAGCCTCCATCTGGAGCTTTGTCTGTGCTGTGCGGCTCCATCCTGTGGGATAGTCACAACACAATTCCCAGCATCAAAAGGAGAAATCTACAATAACAATCATCCAGATAAAGGAAGACAGTCACCCAGAATGCATGCCATATTACCAATTACAACAACAGGACAATTGCGCTGAAGAGATACACAGATATTTTACCCCAAGTGCCTATTAGTTAGAGATGTAATCCGTCTTGCGTAAATTGCAACACATCTCGCATACTTTTTACTCACAACCAGGCTTTTATATCATGCAGAGTATGCGTGCATACATATACGTGCTACTTTGCATTAAGTTTGCCTGCGTGTCTGGCAACAAGCGTAATTCAAAGCGCTGGTTGTAAATAGATGGCGTGTACTGAAATTATGAAAAACAGAATAATGCATTTCGCATGGTAAAGATACAAATCCAGAAAATGTATTAAAGTGGAAATTGTTATTTCGAACCAAATTGTCCATGTAAATGGAGTAAATGATGGCAAAACGGAGTGTTACAAACTTGTTCCTTTCCTGCGTTTTCGTGATTTCGAAGCATCCGCGCTGCGGCGGACTGAAGGTAAGTACGTGCATCGTTAGGTTTCTGATGGCTAGGATTTAAGCGATTTCTTCTTAATTATGTCTAATAGGCTACTTGGCGGAATATGTCCAAGCATGAGTTTTCTTTAAAATGTCGTAGTGCATCCCTATAGGTGAACCATACCAATTTTCTGAAGCGCTTTATTCTTATTTATGTATATAGACTTTTCCCAACAATATACTGTATTACATAACCAGATATGAACGGATATTGTTAGATTTCCTCTAATCCCGTTCATATCATTTATTTTATTATTAAGCGCGTCAACTGTGCCTTACCTTTCCGATCGTGCACACCTGCTGAAGTTTACTTATTGTGACCGAGGCGAGGGTAAAGTAGCTGACGAGCTTGACCTGTAATAATTAATTTCGATTTTCTTGTCATACTGCTAAAGAAAAAAGGTTTCTCTAAACTTTTCATTTAGAAGCAGCGTGAGGTCTAAGAAACACAGCCATCCCGCGTTAAACCTTTAGACTACACGAAACACCCGTCACCGGCGAGGAAGATCACACTGGACTGGAGCCCAGTTAAGTGTCGCTTTTGTTGCCAGTGCTGGAAACCGGTTTGAAGCTGTTCTCGCTGGTCCGGGTGAAATGCGATGTATACGATGCTTTACTGTATTCGTTGTCCCAAGCATGATCAAAGCATTACGCTTAATTTTTTTTTATTATCTTGCTGGGGGGGGGCACGCAAACAATTACTTTGTTTACTTTGTTTACAGTTACTTCGTTTTGCGGTCGTGATGGGTATCACTTATCACCCATCTGCCACTTATTTTCCTTAATCTAAATCTAAAATTCCATAATTTTACCATTATTTATGTCAATGACGGCCATATAACTGCAGACCGCTGAATCTATTGAGCTTATATTGTTATGCCAGACGAAACCAGGGGAATGGAAATGAATTGGAAATATGCGAAATATCTTTTGAAAAAATTGAAGACCGTTTTACCATCCATCCTCCCAGTTCCTCGGGGAAAATGTGTGTGGACTAACGCACAAGTTGTTCAAATCATCGATTTAGGCTGGTATTGATGGTGATACAGTGAATTAGGGGTGGGGCATTGGGACAGAGGTTAAAGAATGATTTCTCTGGGCGCTATAAAAATTCAGTCGATAATCTTCCACGCTTCTTAAGTGCTTCCTAGTCCATATGGGGCCCTATAAGCTTCACCGCCGGCCCCCGACCATTACAGCCGATGCCAAAACAAATTAGCAAACGGTAAATGAATAAATAAACTGAAGAAAGAGTGAGAAATGAGGATTTCTCATTATTTAATATTGTTTAATAAGTGTAACAACGCAATAAATAACATTGTAGCGTCTGCGAGCTGCCTTCCGCTAACGGGAGCCAATTTGCATGTTTCCCATCATGCTCGCGCTGCGGGTGTAAATAGCGATATGAATTTGCTGGTGTCAGTTCCCTGTTTCGTGTGTCGCGTGTTCCTTACATATAATGTCATGTGTAGTGTCAATATGTATAATGTTAGTATAGAGACTAGTGTACCCACCGTATATTACCTATCGAGTGTCGTGGTACCTACCTATGTGTCCAGCTGCAGAAGAAAAAAGTTTGTAAATTGTTTGTAAATCTAGTGTGTGGGGCTTTTTATAGGCTGTCAATGGGGGTGTCTGACGTATGTCAAGATGCTGCTTCGCTTTCTGCCTGCTTCTCTGGAGTCTACGTTTGCTGGGCATCACAATATAATACATGACGTCTTATGTACTAAAACAATAAAGCGATTACAAATTACAGGCAATTTAAACTGATAACAGTTGAAATCTTTGATACCGTTCGCTTTAACTGCATTAATTTTGATACGCCAATCGCAAACAATTGTGCAGCGCTCATGGACCGAAGACAGTGTGAAATAAGGACATAATGTCCCCGTTAGTAAGCCGTTCTGGTGAATTTAACTTTACCCTCGTGTATGTTCGTCAAAATGTGACGCTGTTTGGTTGTCAGTCTGTGTCCCCTGCCCAAAAGTAAATATTTAGCTGCACTTTTAAATGTATCTGAAACAGAAAGCTATGCACCAGTCACATATGTTGATTCTGCATGTCCTTTTAAAGTGACACCCAAGGTAGATTTTTCCCTGATTCAGACAAGTTAGGTAGCATATGTCCATTTTATTATTTATAGGCCTATCTGTGCTATATACATTGTGCACAGAATGTCTTGGGATACCTAATACTGTAATAATGCAGCAAATATACTGGTTTTATAACAGAGGTCTACTGACAAGCAATGTTTAACATAAAAAATGTCTGTGAGAAGATATGTGCAGTTAAGTGCCATCATTATTTTTACCAACTCATTCAGTTCTGCTCTTACCCTGTTGCTGTTAATTGCAACCGGAGTCATTGGCTCCCAAAGGAAGACTAAAAATAAATGTTTGGTATTTTATGTTACTGCAAAGGTGTTACTAACAAAAAGCACCTAAATGAGACTGCCCGTCAATGAAGCTGTTAGAATTATAATTTAGCTTTCAATTTATTACCACTTGAAAGAAATGTTTTACTGAAAACTACAGGTCTTCTGTAATATTTTTGTAAATAAAAAGGCAATGAATAAATCTGCAATTTTTACTGAATTAAGCAAGCATCCCAAAACTTTGTGAGCATTGTAGATGGAATGGTCAGAGTATAGGTTGGATAACCGTAGTTAAGAGTATTGCACTAAAACAAACACGGCAGGAACCTTTTGCACAAAACTCACATTTATCTAGCTCTTTAGTAACTGAATCAGAGCAGAGAGCAGAGCTGTCTTTGTCAAAGCTTTGCTGGGATGACTTGAGACAGGACAGACATTCACCAAGCTGTCATAAACTTTACCCCTGGAGCACAGATGGAATAATTGCCATTTGCTGGGAAGGTAGCCACACTCCAAGCAGACATTTTACATGTGGCACCCAGAACTGGGACTTGCTTTTCACAGCACAATTTCTGTGACTGAGATGGAAACAATATTAGATCTCTTTCATATGATGATTACCATGAATTCTTAAAATGACTGACTGAAAAGGCATCAGATTAATGATTTGATCATCTGCTGTTTACAATTTGAAATTATTGCTCTTATGTTGCACAAAAGCTGTTGAGATTTGACTGCTGACCTATCTTTGCCTTTCTGGATATAAATATATTTGTAATTTTATTTCTGATGTGTGCAGACATTTACAGGGCTGGAGTTCGGGAATAGGCAAATCCTGATAACCTGACAATGGCACTTGTAATCGCTCATCTACTGGTGTAAATGTTGATTTTGGGAATATAACTTCACTAACTTCAATTAATGAAAATGGAGTTCAGTGGATGTGATCCCACTTGGCTGAAGCTGTTTGGGGAACAGAGGGTCCTGTACTTGAATGTTAGTGTTGGCAGCAATTACAGCTGCTGGAAGAACATACACTTGACCTGCAACTGACCTGAGCATTGACTGCTTTACAAAGTAACCTCTACCAGCTTCTGCTTTGAAATGAGGGTATGGTACACAAAATAGAAGGATACAATTTATACTTTTAGAAAAACATCTTCTGTATCTTTAGGCACTCATGTAATTGCTCTAAAGCTTAGGTAGAGCTTAAAAAAAAAATGGTACTAGGTACGTATGTGTCACCTTTCCAGAAGAACAGCTGCCTAACTGCGAGTTATACCATGATACTGAAAGGATCAATCCCAGAAGAGTACTGTTTTTTTTTTCCCCCGAGTACAGTACTCATTCTGAAAAACACATATCAACGTTGAAACAAATGGATCTTACATGATCAGGGGGAAAATGAGTTTCCATCGTTGATTTATTGACCATATATTCCCTTTTTAGAACTTATAGATACAACAGATCCCAGAACACTGTTGTCCTTAGTTATGTGAAGCAGGTGGTTCATGGTTGCACCACGGTTTGGGAACACATTGACAGGGAAAGTTACATTTACCTATACATCGATCATTTTAACTACATTTAGAAACGCAGTATTCCAAGAGACACAATACAAAGACCTCATTCATTCTATTTAAAAGCAGTTTTCATGTGGATAATAGTAAGATGCACTGACCCAATTGAACTGTTAATTTGTTTAACAGGGATCTAATTTGCTATCCGTGATATTCATAGTGACATTAAATATAGATTATGGGCAAAACAATTGTTAAACAAGGCCCTGGGAAAAATAGTTCAGCTAAAGGATTTGGAAAACATGCATTAGGTACCTTAACCTTTGATGCAGCCATTTCTGGATTTTTCTATTGAGACAAAATACCACTGTTAAAATAATTTCTCAGAACTGGTTGGCAGCATTTTCAGAAAAATGGCATTCCCCTAATTCATACAGTTCGTGCTAGAAGATTGCAAGTACCTTATGTAGAGGAATTCAATGATCATTTGAGTATTGAAATGCTGAAATGGCAAGTAATGTCACAGGTTTAACTACGCAAAATGTTGTCCAATGAGATTTTTGCACATCAATGGAAAAACCACCCTTTAAAAAAACAAAACAAAAAAACTTTGAGATACTGATAAGTAGCACATAGACCTACCTTTGCAATGAAACATGAATAAAAAGCACAAGGGTTTAAAAATAAGGTAGGGTCTTGCCATTAATCTTTGATACATTGTTTTGTTCCAGCTGACTAAATCAAGAATTTATTACAAGATTTGGGGCCAAAGTACATGCACACAGTGCTGTAGGCTAGTTGCTCTTAAATCTTGGGAGTAAGGAGGTAATATCGATGGTTGATTTCAACAATGGATTTCTGAAT
This sequence comes from Mormyrops attenuatus, assembly GCA_026777985.1. Classification (NCBI taxonomy): domain Eukaryota; kingdom Metazoa; phylum Chordata; class Actinopteri; order Osteoglossiformes; family Mormyridae; genus Mormyrops; species Mormyrops attenuatus. The sequence goes on from JAODKC010000045.1 coordinate 10,896,398, forward strand.
TTAGTATGTCATAACAGATGAATGATTGTCATATCGAATTGAAGAACTACTTTAAAATAGCGAATACTGTAAACTTAGTTTCTAGTTTAACTGTGAATATAGTATGTTTAGAGTTGACACTGAACAGTTTATGTATGAACCATGAAACTCGGCCGCAAAAACAAAATGCCAAGCTTCAATGTTGCATAATGAACTTAAAATAATAAAAAAAAAAGTGCAATGAAGGTATAAAAGGAGGAGTGATCTCTGACAGGCAAATTGGCACATGACCAGACAATGAGCCTTTTCGAACCATCAATGCAGCTGTTGGATATGCCATATGGATGTAAATGCCTGTGCAATAATGAAACTGCTTTGTGGATGCAGGACTTTGAGATTTACCCATATGAAATGAACGGGAGCAGAAAGTTAGTTGGGCTGCCACAGCAGCTGAATCTGGTACGGGGCGGCACCGCTGGCCATGTGCTCTAGGATCAACCTGCCAGGTCTCCTTCGTTCGCTTGCTCCACTGCTATATCTCCAGCTGAGGATGCGGCGACCACACCGTTACGGTACTGATGGACCAGGGTGAAGCCAAATGCTGGCTGAACACAGGAACTACAAAAGCATATATATCCAAAGCACCTCTCAGACCACAGATTAAGGCTTTAATTATTCGATGTAGGGAAAAAAAAGCTAGATAATGCTTACATGTAGCAATACCACAGTGAGGTAAGGCTCAAGGGCGTTTCATCCATTAATGATAGCAGTAAAACATGAGCAAACTTTACATTCATTTGTCAACAGTCTCAATGAGAAGCAACCCTCACAACAGCAAACAGGATTCAATCAAAAATAATCAAAAATAATACTCAACGGAAGAAATTTGAGCTCTGAAATGTTCATGAATTCCTTGGTTAATGAGCTTCCCCCCAACCCTCCATGAGTATATATACAAAATAAAATTTTAAAAGAAAACAAGATGCTAGTTTTCTTTTTTTTAAATGAAGAAAAAAAAACTGCCTGTTTTTGTGGGCTTTGGGGCTCTCTAACTAAATTCACCACTGTTGGCCAACAAAAGCTACATGCCTCAGCCAAGGGTCAAATGAAATAGTCCCAAAGAATGACACTAATACCGTGGGAGGGGTCACAATGAGGTGCAACTGGGGAGCTGGGTACTTGAACCTCAGAACTTTATTTCAAGTGGCACACTGCAGGACAATGACAAATCCAGAGATTGCCAAATATCTGTGCCTGAAAAGCTTAACCACTTTGCTGTCCGGCATTTTGTTTGTTTTTGCCTAAATCACGTAGCTGTCATTCAACATGAATCGGTGCAAGTGCTTGATTTTTTTATTTGGAGCTTTTGAAAAGGTGAAGAGGACGCACGGGCCCCCGGGGGGGGGGGGGCGGCCGGGGGGGGGGGGGGGGGGGGGGGGGGGGGGGGGGGGGGGGGGGGGGGGGG
>JAODKC010000045.1:10901201-10911287 GCA_026777985.1 Mormyrops attenuatus
CCCCCCCCCCCCCCCCCCCCCCCCCCCCCCCCCCCCCCCCCCCCCCCCCAGCGCATGAAAGTGAATGTTTCAGTGAAAGCCTATTTCAAATAAAAACAAGACTGTGAACCACTGCTACTTCAGCCAAAAGGATATTTAAACAACAGTGAGTGTCCCCATGCATGAAGGAGGAAGACAAACTGAATAAATCAAGAACAATTTTAAGCCAAAACAAAGAATCTGCTCTCCAACACTACTCATCATACGACTGGAACTGCTGAAAATGTCCAAATTTGCTGACTTTGATTTAAAAAAATTTAAATAAACAGCTAGCAACTAAGTACTTCAAGGTCAAAAAAAATTATTTAGAAAGTAGAAACTCTTATACTTTTTAAATATTTTGTGTACATACCTGGTGATATGGGCCGGCTTGAACTTGGAGAGGGCGTGTATGGGATTGGACTTGAAACCGTCCGTGGACGGAGACCTTGCGCAGACATCTCATTGAAGTACCTACCGGAAGAAAGGTGAGGCCAGCTGAACTAATGGGCTGCTTCTGGAGGAGTCTGAGAAACACCTTACCCTCTCTCTCCACTCACCCCCAAATTCCCCAGACGCAAAAACGTATATAAAAATGCCTTCTGTGTCGCTGGCTCATTCGACAGAATGACAGCTTTAACAAGCCTGTATTGGCCATTACATCAGTTATGCAAAAACTGCTTTTTGGCAATAGCCAAAAATAGCCAAATAGTCAAAACAACACACTACAAATTATGCACACAGCTAGTTCAGGTCTAAGACCCCAGGCCTGTAAGACCGCAGAATAAAGCCTTAGTCTCACTAATGACAGCAAGTCTATTGCAGACCAGATCCAGCTGAACATCACCCATCTACTTGCTGATATTTGGGTATTTCATTTTATTTCTATAGTTGGCAACCCCACCAAATTAGTCCAACTGAAGGGGTTTAATCCTAACCCCTAAACCGCCCCCCACTGTATTCAGACCCTTCCTGCTTACACAGTGTGCAGTCTACCCCTCCCTGGAAACTAAAAGTCTAACAAAAAGAATGATGCTTCCACCAGAATTTTCCCTGTCAGCTCAACAGCAGGATAAGATTACACTTCAGGGGTGACATTCAGGGCACTGTGGGACCTGTCCGGGACACTATACCTCTCATCGTCCATCTCCAGGCTGGACTCGCTCTCGGAAAGCTGCCGGCAAAGCGCCTCGCGCCGCTCCATCTCCCGCTGCAGCTTCCTCTGTAGACGGATGTTCTCCTCGCGCATGTGCCGCTCCTCTTCAATGTATTGGGCTCGTTTCTCCGTGTCTTTAGAGAGACAGGGAACCCACACAGCAGTAAGACCTCCAATCCACACACACAGGCACACACACACACACACGCGTGCGCGCGCAGCTACAGAGCCTAGGGAAGGCTGCATAGGACACTGTGTAGACGGAGTGCGACTTTGCTCACACGTCGCCAAGCCCAATACGGTTTTCCGATGGCCACAAAAGAACAGCCACATGAAAGTCCTGTCTGGTAAGGAAACCACTCTTAGGACTCCATCAGGCTCTCTGCTACATGTGACTGTATGAAATCGGCCAGTGTCGTAGTTCCATCTAGTGGCAACTGAGAGTAATGGCAGGACTACTGCAAAACATTCCCTTTTAAAGAAAGGGAAAAGCTGACTTATAAGGCTGATGTTAAGTTTTTCCATGGCCTATTTTAGGAAATGTGATTGACAAGATTACGGAGTTTCCACGGAAACGCAGACGAGACGTCCCGGGCGCCACTACGCACGCTGCAGTTCGGCAGTGCGCAGGTTCTTCTTCAGCCTTTCCACCTCGTTCTTCAGGAACCGGATGTGCCGCATCATGTTTTCTGGGGAGTCGATCTCCATGGATATGTCCCTTGGGGATGGTGGGGCGGACACAGGCTGGTCCAGTTTCTCCTGCAGGATCCTGCAGTTCCAGAAAGAGGGCGATTTTGGATTTCCCCGCTTAACCGAATCCTACAACGTTGTGGTGATTTTCCATGACGTGGGTTTGAATCATTCATTCACACAATTCTTCTGGAAGAACCAGCAGACTGACATTTATACAAATTAAAGACTACAGAAAGATTCATGTTATGCAGAAAACCGTTTCAGTTATTAGCACATCAAAGAAACTGGAAACAGCTGGAAATGCTGAGTGCAGGCGAGCGCGATCGCCGACGCGACCTTGAACACAGACCTCTTCTCGGCTTCCAGCTTGTCCATCCTCTTCCAGAGCCGGTTGACGAGAGCCTCTTGCTCCTGCTCCAAGGTGTTCTCCAGGTCGATCTTCTCGCGCCTGAGCTGGAGACATTGAGAGAGACCAAGCGGCCGTCGAGAGTCAATTTCCAAACCTGACAGCTCACCGGCCTCCCCGCTGAGACTCAGCAGATGACCGGAGATAGAGTGCGTCAGAAAGATAGCGTGAGGTGAACAGTGCAAAAACATGGTTAAAAAAAAAAAATAATCAGAGCGACAGAGCCACGGGGGCTGGGGGGGCTCCAGGGCCGACCTGCTCCAGCGTCAGCTGCTTGGAGATGGTGTCGTTCTCCAGTTTTTTGATCTTCTTCATCAGCTTGTTCACCTGGAACTCCTGCTCTTGCTCCAGGTGCTGCTCCAGTTCTGCTTTCTCATGTTGCAACTGGAAGCAAAGAGGAAAAAAAGCCAATCCAACCGTTAAACAGCTTGAAAGATAACCCCCCCCTCCCCTCAGCAGTAAGAGGCTAACTGCGGCTTTGTTTGAATCATGAGAAAGCATTTTAAAACTGTGTACTTATTGTACTTGTGATCTTTTTTATTAGATGACCTACCCTCACCGAACTCACTTGACACCCTGTACTGGGCTCCCTATCCTGCTTAGTTTCACAAGTGACAATGAGGAAAAACATCTCAACACAAACACTGATTTTGCTGGTAACAGCTGCATGCATAATGAACATATTTCACCACATCCGCAGACTTCTGAGAATACATGTCTACAGCAGGAGAAAGACGGTAGAAAAGGGACAAAAATCCCTGGTACTTGTAGTCATTCTTTGTACCGAGTTTAAAGGGACATTTATAGGGACTGATCCAGTTTACCAGTGCATGGCTGATTATGATCCACTGCACTGCACTGCAGCACAACAGCAACCAGGAAAGGCTAAGTGATGGAGCTCAGCTTGACACTGTTCATCAAAGACAAGCACTTTCACCCAAAGACCTGGGGGGTGTTCCACAAATCAGGACTTCAGTAAGCTGGGTTAACTTAAGCTAGAAGTCATAACTGTCCAATAGGAATGCTCCTTACCTAAACTCTTACTGGACAATCATTACTTCTAGCTTAAGTTAACCCAGATAACTGAGCAATTCAGCTTTGTTTAACAACCCACTGGTAATTGTTTTCTGAATGTTGGGTAGGGGGCAGCATCTCGGTCCATGAATTTACCATTTAACAGTCTGGAAAGCTCCTACCTGTTGCCTTCTGAAAAACACAACCCCCACTGCCAGAACCCCGGCACTTACCTGCATGAGCTTTCGGGACAGCTCGTTGGTGAGGAACTCCTCCTCTTTCTCATAGTTGACGGCGAGAGTTTCTTTCTCTTTCTGTAGAGCCTGAATCTTCTTAAACAGGGTGTTGCTGATGAATTCCTCTTCTTGTTCTGCCCGCGCTTGCTGTTAATTAAAAAAACGCTTCTGCGTGAGGGGCCAGCACAATGGTTCGAATATCACAACCCTGTATTTTGCTGAAACCCTTTTTCTAGTAAATATATTCTGCAGATGTCAAGCTCTAGTGCAAAAGCCTGATTTGTGTGTGCAAAAGGTATCCAGCGGACTACTTTCTGTTCAGTGGATTATTAAATCATTTTCCCAATGTTTGACATTAAATAAACCATAATTTTACCTTAAAAACCTTCTATGCCACATATCAGAAATATGAATGACTTAAATATGAAGAACAGCCACATTTTAAAACAAAAAGTACTCTGAAGCCCCTTCTTAACTGTTGGCATGCAAAAAAAAAAAAAAATTCAAAAAACCTACTTTACAATTATCTCAAACCAATGGATGTGCCTTTAGTACAGACACATTAATGTTCAGTACAAACAAAATGAAAGCCTTTATGGGATGGCTGTATTCTAGCAAGCGCACAACCCAAGCCTGTATATCTGATACTCACTCCTAAAATGAGCTTAAACTTTAAATAAAGTATCTACCCTTGACTCACCACTTCTGAGAAGGGGCTGGACCAAAGCAACAGGCACTGGAAAAGATTTCTAACTTGGTGGCAAAGCCTTTCTTTGTAGGCTGAGGTGAAGCCCTCCACCTGGGCTCGAGTCACGCTAAACATGGCGGAAGCCAATCCCACCGCAATCTCACAATAAAGGAGAAAATAAAACAGGTTCTCACTGCCACACCACTTAGGTGAAGATTAAACCTCTTGGACAGAAACCTTCAGTTACTCTCGTTATCCTTTACAGGGCTCAAGCAGCCATCCCTCTGTTCCTAACCTCTGTCCCCATGATGGATTCCAGCCAATAACACTACAAATACTTTATCTGGTGAGCATTTCTCTATCTTCCTTGTAGCTATCTGGGATAGCCAAGCCAATGTCTATACGCAAGCGGTCAGAAAACAGGGCAATCAAACCCACCCATTTGGGACTTCAGTTCTTTGCATTTCACAATGGAACCAATAAATAAAAAGGACACGTACGAGCGAGAGGAAAGAATTGCGTCCAGGAATAAATAGTCACAACCACAGGGGAAAGTGCCTGGCAAAGTGCACCATCGACAGCAATTTTTAATGAAACAGAATGAAGCAGACTGGGAACACGCAGAAGCAGTGACACACCAGCATTCCTACCAAAGGCACATCCACAACAATGCAGACGCCACAGAGAAACAACCTTATTTCTTCCCATGAAGGGTTACAATCTGAAGATTCGATTCAACTAGGCTTCACATGGTATTTAGCACCAAGTTACACAACACTTTCTAAAAGGTCTCCTTCTCCTAGAATATAAACCCACTAATAAATGCCCACCTGGCACACCAAAATTCCAGGGAGTATTATTTGCAAAAAATAAAAAATACATTAAAAACAATGTCTATTTTGTTATATTATAGAGAGGAAATTAATTCGGCATACTGATAAATAAGCTAAAGGTATGGTATTTTCCATGTAAGATCTTGTTAAAAACTAAACAGCGCAAAATTGTAAGTACAGTATGTTCTGCAGGATACAGAAAGACATCGTTACACCTCCAAGTGCATCTAATTTGGCACTGGTACTTTGAGATTTATTTTAAATGTAAAGTGCGTTAGAAATAAAATCTATTATCAATTTATGTATTTGATTATTCAGAAAACAACCTTGACTTCACAAAGATTCAGTGCGCAACCGTAACCCTGTAGTTTACCCAAATAAGCAGGAAAGTCAAACACATTAGGGAGCTCAGACAACATCATCACGACGCGCAAAATGAGAGGATGAGCGGACAAAGAATGTCACGCAGCTCGTTATTGAGGACGACAAGTGCTTCATTAAAATGCAGGTGCTGTGCTCTTTAGCACTGACTCCCAAATACAGCAGCTGAGGATGAGACGACCAATGAGAGACGCCGAGGATGAGAAATCAAAACAAAAAAACAGGAGTAAATTGTTTCACCTGATCATTTTTGGACATAGCCACAAACATTCTGCATAATACTTTCTTGGAAAAAGAAACATAAATGATCAATTCATGGGTTAGAAGCTGACAGATTGATGTTAAGGTAAGCCCTTCACCTCGGCAACCAGGAGAGCGATTAATAAGTCTGCTGTTTATTTTTCAGGGTGTAGGGTGCAGGGCGTGCAAGAGGAGACTCCCTCTGTGAGATTCTTGTGTGTTCAAGCAAGCTGGCCGGCAAATTCGGTTCCAGGCAAAATAAAAAAGGTGACATCCACTCAAATAAGACAAACTTCATCGATCCCAAGGGAAATTCTATTGCAGACAGGCAAGTACAACGTGTGCATAGACCAATACCCTCCTCTGGCTGTCACACAATCTCTGAAGCTGCCCGTCCATCCGTCTACATGTGCAAGCACGCACGCGCTCACGCTCACACATGCACGTACGCACACACACACACACAATGGAAGCGTTTCAGCAGCTGATGAAGACGGAGTTGGCATCCACCAGACTTCTTTGTTATGACAGCCAGCCCTTGTTCACAATGAATACATGCTAAACTTCCAAGTAAAAAGACTGATTCCAGATGGTCAATCTCGGACACCTCAACGACTCAAAGCCCCTGCAAACCAACATCCTCCATCTGCTTTTGCTTCAACACGTACCAATAGCTGGCAGTGTAAACCACCGGTCTAAGATTCAGACATCCCATACACATTGATCACAACCCCCTAATGCAGAATTTAACGCACCACTGGGGAATTAAAAAGACGCCACAATCTCGTGTGGGGTGCAGGAGAACGCCCAAGTGGTTTGGTGACCTTACATGCACTTACTGCAACACTGGGACTGAGTCACACACTTCCCAAAGTCCAGGCTCACAGGATCATATTTACGGGTGACACCACTGATGGCATGGAAAGCCCTGTGCTGCTTAATGTCTGAGGGCAGCAGCGTAGTCATCCAGTGGTGTTGGAAAGACAGCCCCCCATGTGGCAATGGGATACAGGTATACTGGGTAAAGAGCGAAAACTGCAGGTACATTACTGAGGTATAGAGGTATTGGAAAAGATGCCAAAACTGTAGGTACGCTACTGGGGTATAGATATACTGGGTAAGGTGTCAACCTGTACTGTGTAACAGGGGGTAACTTTGGGACAGGCCACGGTCACTTTCATCTCTCTGCCCCCGCTGCCCAAAAAAGAAATGCAACTCAAAACCTATCAAATAATATTATCCATGTTTAAGATATTAAATAACCGCGGCGCTGTGACTAACTCGGCAAGTCCGCGGAAAGGAGTCCGGCGGTATGACGCGCTATTGTCCGCAGCCTCGACCAGGCGACCCGGCTGGAGCCCGGTAGCGGGACCTGCCAGCAGCCAGGTGACGGGCCCACGGCTGTCAGCGGTCTACGGGTTCGTACTGTGTGACGAAGCGGGGCCCGGGCCGCATACGAGAGTGCGCCCAGAGCGCCGAGGCCCCCGGGAGGCCCCGACACTGGCCGGCGCCCCGCAGCTTCGCTAGCTTGCCTGGCTAACTGGCTAATCACCACCGACGGGCTTGCGGCTTACGGTAGCCCGTTATCTGCCCGTTAGCACGACGGATGGACGCCACCCCGAATCAAGCGTTTCGACCGGTCAACAACGGCGGTTCACCGCGGGGGGAGAAGCCTCCGGGCGGCTGCCGTGCGCTGCAGCGGCTGGGCGAGACGAGCGTAGGCGCCGTGTGGCTGGGGAAATTCCGAAGGCACCGCGGAGGGCCTGTTTACGGCGGAGGGGAGCCGCTGCCCGCGACTTAAACGCTCAGAAGCAGCTCCGGCCTCCTCATAAGCGGACGGAATACGCGCGTAAAGAGCCCCGCGTCTGTGTGGCTGCGTGTGGGAGACGCTCCGGGTCGGGAAATCATCGCCACACGGCCCGTACTCACAATGGTGACGCTGGCCTTCCGCAGGTCCCGGTTCTCCTCCTGCAGCGCCTTGCACTTCAGCTTGAACGTCTCTAGCTCGATCTTCAGCACCTTGTTCTCCTGCTGCAGCGAGGCCAGCCGGTTGGTCAGCTCCTCCAGGCGAAACGGCGAGATGACGATGCCCGGCTTGCCGCTGGCTGACGAGGACGAGCACTGCGGGACGGCCGTGCTGCTCCCGGCCCCGTCCGTATCGCTCTCGCTCGCGCTGTCCGCCATGATCGCCGAGTGATTGAGCGCGAGGGCGCAATGATTCAAGTCTGGCAGGGACCTGCGGCTGGGAGGGGGGGGAGCGCCGCGCGGCGAGCGACCCCGCGCGTCAAGCCGAGGAACTGCATCTGTGCTGCAGAGGAGCGACACCCAGCGGTAGAGAGCTGAAAACCCCTTTGCGCCTCGTTGGTCACGGGTCACATGTAGACTGATGGTGAATATTGTTGTGTTTGGTACCGTTCTCATATCTAATGAAATTAGATGTTAAAGAACATGGGATTTGTTGCGGTAATTCGTAATTACTTCTCATTATAAAGGCACTTAACTGTGGAGATGACAGATTTTTAGTTGAATGTGCTGTATAATACATGTAAAATGTGCCAAAAGGGCTGTGGTGTGAGACGGAAAACAGCGGTTATTATCAGTTGTTAAAAACGTGATAAGCGATAGCATAATTACAGCGATTTAATGACTTTATTAAGCATTTAACATCTTATGTGAGAAAAATTCTTCTTTGTTCAGCCATTCGCACTATCCTGGGTTGTTCCCTGCCTTGTGCCTGCAGTCCCTGACATTCGGGACCCCCCATGACCCTGAATAGGACAAGCGGTTACACAAAATGGATGGATGGATGTTCAACCATTCATATCCCTTTATATCTTTTGTTCACACTGGGGTTTATATTTCTAGTATAAGATTAAACGTGTTTGTACATTTCACCTTTCAATGGTATGTAAATATTGTACTATCATGTAGCAAATATGGTTTTTGTTTTACAGGTGTGGAATATAGAGCAAGGATGCCTTAAAATAACTTCTACTATGACACATGGAGGAACCATTTGCCTGTAAGCAGTAATGCAGAAAAATGTCTGGAATCATTTCAAGCTAGAGGCTTGGTCTTGGGGTTAAGTGGCATCCTGTAGCTGTTACATACGAATGTTTGGAATCCTGTCCTGGGTGTACCCCTGACTCGTGCCCAAGTCTGCCTAGGATAGGCTGTGTCACCCCCAGGGGCGGATTAACACACACGCTATCCTAGGGCCCCAGCAAAATCTGCGGCCATGTCCCAAGAAAAATGAAACAATTAAACTTAGTACATTTGGCTGACTGGGATCCTGCACACTACTTACCTAATTATTGACTTATTGGCTAATTATTGCATTTTTTTAAAATTCTCTCCCATTTCAATTTCTGCTCCAAAAATGTTTTGAAGTGGCCCCACCGAGGGGCCCCCAGAGAAGTTAGTCTACCCCCGATCATCCCCACCCTTGGGCAGAATAAGTAGTTGGAAGTTGGATGGTTATGAAGGGGAAAATATGTGCTTTGGGCTTTAATCTGTGTTCCTTTAGCACAGTGCTCATGGGGGGGGTCCTTTAGTCTCTAGGCCAGGGGCAGGGAATCGGATTCATGGAAGGCCAGTGGGGGTGCAGGTTTTAGGGATGTCAGCTAGTAACAGTGGGTCCCAGGACTGGAGTTGAGAACCACTGCCTTATTATTGACTGACTGAGACGTCGTCTCAAAAACCCGCACCGGACTTCCATGGAACAGGTTCTCCACCTTTGCTCTGGGCCTTTAAATCAGCCCAGGTACATATGAGTCAAACTGAAGTATTAAAGTTAATTAGAATTAGGATACCTGACACTCGTTAATCAGGTAGGAAGACAGGAACACATTATGTGTAAAAAACTGTTTGGGGGAAGCAATACAGAAATAAGCAGCAAGTCATGCGGATTAAGGTGACTCCTTTAGACTGCAAACGTATCTCAGCACCAGAGGTGGAAAGTTCAGGTCCAGAAAGTACAAATCCAGACCAAGATTCTTTCAACCTATCAGTTGAATATAAAGAGTCACAGTGACAGAGTACTCTACTGGTTGGTTGAAACAAAATCTTGGTCTGGATTTGTACGTTCTGGACCTGAACTTTCCACCTCTGCTCAGGACATTCTTAAAGGTCACTTCGTCAGCTGTCATGAAAAGACCATACCTGGCATCCTATCCATGCACGCTTTGCTGTTATTGAGCCGGAGTAATGAACGGGGGCGGATGGATGGCTGTGAGGATGGCGCTGACTTTAGCCTCGCATGTTGAAGAATGACTTTATCTTCAAAACAGAGTAATCGCTTGTCAGCAGGGTTGAGGGGAGCTGTCAGGCAGCCTCATTCGGCTATTCTTGACTTAATTAGCGACTGGGCTGATACCTGGCAGATGAAATTTAACATAGATAAATGTAAGGTAATCCACGCA
>JAODKC010000045.1:10911387-10938877 GCA_026777985.1 Mormyrops attenuatus
TTTAACAACTCTGAGCTATTAGTTAGGTTCTCCCCAAACGAGCTTGATGGGCTGAATGGCCTCCTCTCGTTTGTAAAGTTCTTATGTTCTTATTCAAGGAAGCGAATTCTTGTAGAGTTCAAGACCTTCAAAATCACTCCTCTCAGTAGTAAAATCAGGTCAGAAGTTAGGAGAGTGCAAAAGCACGTTTTGTTTTCAGTGATACTAATTAGTCATTTCAGATGGCGTTTGAGATGTAGAACATAAAAATAATTAGTAGGCCAGGGTGTGAGTAGAGAATATCCTGCAGTAAAAGCAATGATATGCATTATAATGTGATATCCAGGGCATTTTAATGCACAGGTTTACCCAGGCTGAAGCCCAGGGGCCTCTGATAAAAGGGGCCCTTACAAAGGGTCCCCCCAGTCAACAACTCAAATAGCCCAGGGAATATTGCTTTTAAACACATCCACCATTCAAACCTGTTTGTTTGGGGTAAAAAAAGCTACATTTAGCCTGTTAAATGTAATTTATGTAAACAAATTCAAATAAAAAATAACATAAGGTCATGTAACATCTTTTTGAAAAACTAAAACTATGACATAAATGTGACATAAATCAACGTTAGTCCCCGCAAAGTAAAATGTTCAACAGAAGGGTTTTAATGTTACGTAGGAGACAAAACTATAGAGCCGTTCTGAAATGACCAAACTCCCTAGTGCCAGACACAGCTGTGCACAGATAGCCTTTAAAGAAAGACATCATTCCAGAGTTCAACACAATTTATTTTATGTTTAAATAATCAACTAGATCATCCAGTGTTTGTTTTTTCATACATACGTTATTAGGTCTACTATCAATGAATGCCTTAGGTATTTTTGTATGAATAGTTTCAATGTAAGGAAATATTTCACCAAAACCCAAATAAAAATGCCCTTTTAAACCACAGCAGCCTTAAAACCTATTGATACACTGCTATTAATGATTACAGTCATTCGGCTTACAAAGACTTCTATATCATATAGCCAATACACATGATGCAATTATAATTTTACAGCGTGCCAATCTGACGGACACATTCCAATAACTTGTCCGGTCCTTTTGCCGTTCAAGCGTACAGTCTGTAGAGGCTAACCTTCACCTCCATGTTAAGGAACAGAAGACCATCGATAAGCATTAAAAGAAACCCCTGACCTAGCCCGCCAACCCCCGGCCCACATGGTGCAAATCTTTTATTTTTTTTTATATAAAACCAGCAATAGTGACAAATGTTAGGGCTATGCATGTGTACACAGACATTTCCTTCTGTCGTATTATTCTTAATACAGTGTTTGCAAACTTAGAAAAATTGTAATTAAAATATGGTGAATCACATGCATCAAAATATTAGTACTCTGAAGAAATATTTTCACAGGACTACAGATTTTCCCGTTTTGAGAATTATTGAGTCGCAACAAGTTTTAAAGAAATGTCCCATGTTAAAATCAAGCTAGCATTTTTTTTTTCATTTACAAACATTTTACCAGCTAATAATTATACAACAAAATGTGAAGTTACACGCAAGCCTTCCGTTAAAAGTGGAACCAAATGTCTGTATTTACTTCTAATGCACTTGTAAATACTTTCTCAGTGCCTCCACAATCTGTAAGCTACCCATTTTTTTTCAGAATTTATACAGTGTAATTTATATACAGCAAGATCACTGATAATTTTGTTAAAAAAGAAACAAAATAACATTTTATACCCCAACATCATGGGTCCAAGAAAAAATATAAGGCGAGTGAACAAGTTGATTTTTAAATGTTCGTCTGTTTTGTCTAATTGGATTTGTTTTTCGTGCCGTCTTTGGTCACAGAAAGATTTGCTCGGGTGCTGCTGATGCTGTTGACGCCCGTGTTCCTCTCGTCTGCGATGCTGAAGGACACCGTTCTCGTCACCATGACAACACGTCGTCTCTCATGACGCTCCCGTCATTGACAGAGTGTGAGGTTCATGCTCATGCTAAATGAAAAGAAACATCCTTGTTTGGTAAACCATGCGTTTATGCGGAAGCCGTCGACACTCCTGCAGCCGGCCCACTTCTGGCGTTCGGGTTTCCAGTAATTGCCCCCCAGGAAGAACTGTGTAAAACATTTGCAAACCTAAAAAAACATTGTGGAATGTTATAATTCTTGTATATGAGTTAGAAGATAGGTTTGACTCACTGTGCATAGTTACATTTGAATAAAGCAATTATTCTATAAATGGAGTTAATTGGCACGGTGAAAATTCAACACCACAAGCAGATACTCGTGTCGACACAATGAAAACAGAGTCCACTGCAGCTGCACCATCTCATTTGCCCTCGAGATTATTGTAACCCTGCCATTTATCAGCCAGGCCCCCACTAATTCCTGCACGGTTCCACTATCTTTTGTGTAATCGATGCCACGGCACATTGTAACCGACGTAAAGGAGCTTAACGGGCCGGCCAATCAGATTGCGAGGTCACTGTAACGCTTGTCCCCCTCAATAAGACTGACAGAGCAGGTCAGCCAGGAATTACGGGGCTGCGGTGAAAATGAGCACCCCGCCTGCTTTTGGTGTGCTTTGTTTAGCTGTGTCCGCATGTTATCTGTGGGCGTTTTGAAGGTGAACGGGGTCACGAAGCATGCTTCTGTTGTGTTTCAAACACTAGCAGGCACTGAGCCAGGCACTCTCAATAGGGATTTTATTTTGGGCTAGCTCAGCTAAACGTCACCATCCCTGCCCCAGTGCAGCCCACCGTGGCTCCGAAGCAGGAGGGCACACGTACCAGGAAGAGCTCCGTGACGGTTACGATTTAATCTTTTTCTCCCCCTGTCTCCCTTCCTTCTTTTTCTTTTTGGCTCCGTCCTCCGGCTGAAATACAGGCAGGCGCGTAAGAAAAGGGACACACCGAGGTTTACTAGGGACATGACGGACGAACACACAAGCAAACAAATAAATACAAGATCCAAAAGTGTCCTGGAAAGAAAAGGTTAGTGTCAAACGTACAAGCAGCACGCAGCAAGCAGTAGGATTTTTCAAACTACATTCCACTGGAAAAACCCTGAGAAAGAGAATGTTGTAAAATATTAATACTTTAATATAGTGCAAAGTAGACCCATTTGCACCTATAAAGACACCGACGGGAACACTCTAAAACACATCAAGCTCACTGAAAATAAAAAATGCCATAAATTTCCACTCTAGGTGCATTGCGGACCAGCAGCACATCAAGCCACAGCAATCTCAGGGATCACGTTCCTGATCCCCCACGCTCGACAGGATGAACTCCGGCTACTTCTCCATGTCTGTGCCAACCTTGGTTTTGGCCCTCTGGGTTCCTAAGACCTCAGAGGAAGCTCCCTCCTCACATTTGGGAGTGTGCTTGGAGTCCCCTCCTCTTTTCTCGACCTCTTGAACTCTGCCATCTGACGGAATCACACGGCGTATTACTTTCCTGATGACCTGCAGGAGGGGGGGACACGGTCCTGTCACCCAGACACGGGGGAGATGAATAGCACCCAGGTGATATCAAACAGATGACAACGGGGTGGACTTTACTTTTCTGGTGATGATGTTACCATCCTCGTCCGTGAATTGCTCCTCTGTCACTGATTCTCCAGGGATATTTTTCGCCTGCTCTCCCTACAGGACGGACATTAGAACGCAGATACTGCTCTCGCTGGCGTAACTTTAGAGGGACATGTGCTCCCTAAACATCCAAAGACCTTTAGGATCCCCACTATTTTCCTTGGTAAGAACTGAATCCTTTGGAATATGGGTGTCCATCATATCATCTGTTGATTGTTTATTCTGGACTATTACGCCATATAGAAATCTGGAAAAAAATTAAGAGACCACAGCAAATTTTTCAGATTCCCTCATTTCTCAATTCATGGGTATGTGCCTGTGTAAAATATACATCTTTTTACAAACCCCAGCCTGGCTCTTCCCTGTTTCTCATTGATGAAGGGCTTCTTCCTTGTTTTATGGGTCTTCAGTTCTGCTTCTAGGAGCTCGTTATAAATTGTTATAAATTGTCCTAGCAGTACACTTCACACCACTTAATGTCTCCCATTCTTTTTGAAGGTCACTTGAGGTCATCCTCCGATTTATGAGGCACAGCTGGATAAGTTGACGGTCATTTCTGACATTAGACAGCTGTTTCTGCCCTCTGCCTGGTTGGTTTTTAGTCATCGCCAGTGTCTCCTGTTTCACCTTGTTCTTGTGTACTGCTGTCTTAGAAACCTTGAGCCCGGAAGCAGCCTGCTGCGCAGTGTAGCCTTCTGCCAGCAGAACCAGGATTAAACCAGGATTTAAACATGCGGATTTTTAAAAAGTATAGATTGGTCTCTCATTTTTTTTCCAGAGCTGTATTTATTCTGAATTTCTATGGTCCAATATTTGTTTGTCCAAAGTTCCTGGTAATTTTTAAAGGAGATGGACTTCATAAAAATGGGGATCTTAAATTTCATTGCTAGAAGATGTGTAGTACAACACAAGCCAAGGGTGCGCAAAAAAGTAAATCAATCATAAAATATAATTACAGACCAGGAATACGGTCCTGCAGTACTTTTTGAAAGCTGAATGGATTTATTTTATTGGATCTCCACAGTTCCAGGAACCTCCTCATATCATGAAGGCTGGAGTATATTTTTTTGCACACCCAACGGACATGAAAAAATGCAAAGCGAAACACACCACTTGCGCATTTCCAGCACAGATGGAAGACACATCTGTGCCCGTGTCTTCATGGGGCAGAAGGAGATAAGCCGGTGAGAAAGAGACTTATTCAACCTAATAGATGTGACTAGCTGTAAACATGCCAGTTGCCTGAGGTAAAGAGCTACCAGAGCATATAAAACGCATCACACCAAGCGTATGGTCGCACGGCCCACTTCACAGCAAACTGACCATACTACAAACACTCGGACGGTGGGGTTTGGGGCAGGAGTTCACAAACTGGATACCTTCAAG
The DNA here is from genome assembly GCA_026777985.1 of Mormyrops attenuatus. Lineage (NCBI taxonomy): Eukaryota > Metazoa > Chordata > Actinopteri > Osteoglossiformes > Mormyridae > Mormyrops > Mormyrops attenuatus. The sequence continues at coordinate 10,916,350 of JAODKC010000045.1, forward strand.
ATCACCCGTCGCCGGATTACCCGAGTGGTGACAGTTTCTTCTTCATCCGTGTCAAACTCGCTACTTCTGCTCTCCTGACAAAAGTATGTCAGGTCACATTTCCATGCTACATGGCAGTCACCGATGACATCAGAAACCTCGTGAAGAATTAGGGGCAAGATTCCGGAACCCGTTCAATACCACTCTCCAGAGCTTTCAGGATGGGTGGAGGAGGTTCAGAACTATGAGGTTTAATTATCTAATGCACCTTCTAAAGGAAATTCTGTTATTACTTCCAATTTAATTCCATCTTGACAGTTTAATGACACATAAAAGGACCTCATAAAAAGTAACATGAAACAGCTTTGCTTCCTGGATACGCACCTCTGCAGTACCTGTCGGTAAGAGGCAGAGTGCAAAAACAACAAAACCAGCTTAGAACGCTTGTTGTTAACAGGTAGCAATTCCTGAACCTTACCTGTATTCTCAGCTCTGGCAAGATGGTTTCGTTGTCCTTGCTGCTCTCTGAGGTGGGGGTGTCCTCACCCTCGAAGCCCGCCGGAGGCTGCACCACCTTCTGCTTCACAGCGTCCGCATGGGCCCGGCCATTGGCAGAGCCGAGTGCCGCGGGGAGCGAGCCAGCCGGAGCCGCGAGGGCCGGATGCTCGCCATTTTCTGTTGGCTTCCCTGCTTGTCCTTTGGAGGGCGAGGTAATGGAATCACTGGACTTCTCTTGGCTACAGGGCGACATCAAAGCGCCGAACGATTAGTCAAGCGCCGCAGACTTTAGCACGAGAAAAGGCAACAAAATGAGGCAACAGAATTAGGGATTGTAACTTAGTTATACCTGTCTTCCTGCTGGTTAGCCGAGTCAGAGCTCAGATTGCGACCTGGGGTGGTCAACTCCACGTTTGCACTTGAGGTCTCAGTTTGCAAACCTGAAAGTGAAGATATATCCTTTTCTGTCTGTTTAACCTCAGAGAGAATGGCCTGTACCCTCTCCTCTGTCATTTCCACGCCCTCTGAACCTTCCTTTGGTTTAACATCTTCCAACTGGGACTTCATTTTCATCTGTGCCGTTTCCTCTTCAGAACCCAACTCACTGCTTGCTCTCACTGCATGAGGCCCGGCAGCTAGTGCACTAGAGACGCCCTTGTCCGGCTCTTGCTCCAAACAAACATCCTCTTCCACCACCCGCAAGATCTCGTGAAGCACAGGAGAAGACGAGTCATAGACGTGCTCTTCATCGTCTTCGGGGGACTCTTCGTCTTGGCCCTTGGCATTTAGGCGACCTATGGAGGAGTCTTCGGCTGTGACGGTAGGGGGGTCTGTGTCTGCGGGGGGGCCGGCGGCTGGGGTGAGGGGGGACGGTAGCGACAGATTGCTGGGTCTACAGACGCTCCTATCCAGGGAGTCTACGCTAGGCTCGTCGCCAAAGAAATCATCGTGGCGAAGTGGAGTGGGAGGCTCATAGTTCAACTCCACGGGAGTCTGCAGGTCCAATTCAATGTTGTGGTAACCTGGGTGAAATAACACAGTTGGGCCAAAGTGGAGCGTTGTGTCACAGGGATGATGCAATGCAGCGTGTGCTTGTTATGGAGCAACATAAGAAATGAGGGGGAAAAAAATGACATCACATGCATACATATCAGCTTTGAGCCGCCTCAAACCACAGCAAACCGCAGCACGGCTTACAACCGAGCCTGCACAAACATAGCAGGATGCTTATAAGCCTGCCTTGTGCTTATTAAAGATTGTCCTCAAGTTATTATTTATGAGGGATGCATTAAGTTTTCAGAAACTGTAGTTCTTTTAGAGAGACGGCTCATATTAATCATGGTGGCTTTTAGTTCAATCAGAGCGGAAGCTCATTCTCACTGTATGTGACTCCGTTTAAATGTAAGGCAAAGGATGTGGATGTGTTTTGAGATGCACAGAACTCAGAATGAAGGAACAGGATAGGTGAGCAAAGTCTATATGTATGTTTTAGAGATGGATGGACCAGAATGTGGGTAGAGTGAGGCAGAGGGCAATATGGGGGTGAAAGAGGACAGGTGTGGGAAGGATGGGAATGATGGACAATGAGAGACAGGGACTGGCAAGTGTTCTGTGGAAAGACGGGAAAACAAGGAAAAAGAAATAGAAGAACGACACAATGTCAAGCTGTTTTTGCCAAAGTGTCTATGGTGAGAGCTGTGGGCGGAGCCAGCGAAAGATCGAGAGGGCGGGGCTTCAGAGCCAGCCGTACGGGGAAAAAGGCTGCTCATGGCTGGCAAAGCGGTTTCCATTGGAGCGTGGAAACAGCAGCGGGGGTATGCTCAGGATGCGGGGAGAGCAGGCGCAGATTTTGGGTTTTGCAGAGAAAGCATTCTAACCAGGAAGGTTCAGAGGAAGCGGGAAAGAGAGGACGAAGGGGAGCAGGACAAGCAGTCATCCCTCTACTAGCGACAGCCATGCCATTAGGACAGGCGACACAGCGGGCCCTGTTCATACAATAGAGGATTTCTATGCCATTTAAAGGAAGAGCGTTCCTGCATGCCAAAAGATCAGTTTGTTACACAGACATGAAGTACCAATTCAGATGTAAACAAGTTAATCTTATTGTTATCGTGTTTTCATGCTATCACCAAATTCAGTCAAGTACCTTACAGTAGTGAGAAGCATACCTGTAAAGCATAGTATTTGGCCTACAAGACACAGCTAACTATCAAGTATGACAGATAACGTTATGTATATATCAGTGTTTCCCAGTCTGGTCCTCAGGGACCCCCAGACAGTCTACATCTCTGCTCCTTCACCGGGAGCTGGGAGGGAGAAAAATGTGGACTATCTGGGGGTCCCTGAGGACCGGGTTGGGAAACACTGGTATACATAACAAATTTCAATAATGTATAGAATGGTATATACAAATACACGTAAGTATTACTGAACCAAAAATAGACGTGGATTAAATCAAAGCTTTAATTCACCTTTTTGTCAAATAAATTACATACATGTTTATATGTCTGTCTGTCTGTGTCTGACTGTCTGTGAGCGATTTTATTTGTCAGGGGATTTGGAAATTGACTTAAGGGGACCCTCACTACCAATGCTGGGTGGGTAAGTCAAAGCTTTGATGTAAGCCGAGTCACCGCTGGAAAATAGCCGCGGCTAAATGTGTCTCTACAAAACTGCGATCTCAATAACACGTCCAAAAGTATGTTTGTTAGTGTCATTCTGATTAAACACAGGGTGTCCATGCTTAGAAGAGTCAGTAGACAGAATCAGGAGGGAAAAGTGTGGCTCGCAATTGGAGAGGAAATGTCCGATTGGTGGCCAAAATAACAATTCAGTTTTTTTTCCCCAATCAAAGTTCGCAGTTATGGACAGTTTTAAAAAGAGAAATAGAAATAGAAAGAAAAAGATAAAGGTCAGCTAGATGGGGCTAAACTTTACCATCAGCCTGATCCCGGCCAACAGTGCTATCATCTGCAAAACATCTTGTGCCTGAAATGTTACCATAGTCAAATATTGGCCCTTCCAGCAGGGTCACAATATCCATCCGATTAATCTTAGTCAACACTGCAGTTAAGGCATCCGCTGAAAGAGGACACAGAAACAAACATTACACAACAGCAGTTATGATAAAAAGCACACTTGTATTTAAAATTTCAATTGGCATTTATATTATTGCAATCTTACTGTAGCTATGAGACGGAAGAAACAAGCTAAAAGATAAGAGCAACATTAAAGGGGGAGATGGATGTAGGATCTCAGGCAGACATACTGAATTTATCAATAATTACATATAAAATAAACTTATACAGGATATAAACTCAAACACATAAATACACAAGGGCTCTGCATATATGTAAGTCACGTGTAGCTAAATTCTGCTTACAAACAGGAATTTCCTCTCATAATCGTCATCAAAAATACTTACTTGTAGCACTTTTACCATCTCTGCCAACCCATTTCTTTAAGAGCATGAAACTCTGTGCTGTTAACGAGTTGGGGTTCTCCACTCGAATGCGATTTATTTCATCGACAGAGAAGTCCATTTCCCTGGCCAGCTCTACAACACATAAAAGACGGATGAGTCGACCTTTCCGGAACACACTCCCTGATCCCAGCAGGGCCTAGGCCAAGGCCTAGGCTTGAATGACCATAACCCCTAATCTCCACCATAAAATTGGATGAAACTTTGTGTAGCTACTTGTCAGATAGAGAAGAACATTCTCTGATTGAAATGGGAGACATATTATGCCTTATTACAAAGACTTTAGCAAATAAATTTACTACCATAAAACTGGTAGTATTTGCGCACTCACAAACTGTATGGATAGCTTGATTGCATTCTTGGGGGTGGGGGTGGATGCAGAAGGGAAAGGATAGATCTGACCTTCAGCAGCAAGACCAATCACAGGGTGGCATGACTAAAACAGCAAGAACCTCCTTTTTGATTGTGTGTGCCTCAGAGCTGTACGGAATTGCAGTTTTCTTTGTGGAAGTACAAGTGTATGTATTTCCAGTCAGACCCTCTGATTGGCACTAAGTGACTGCTTCTTACCAGTCCAGCTCAGGCCCAGATGGTCAGCTACGATGGCCATCCGCAGGTCAGTCCGCTCACAGGGACTCTGAGGACCTTTGTGTAGAATATAACATGTTAATATCTTGTTGTTTAGTGAAAGAATGGATAAAGAAGAGACTGAAACCCTTTTCTGGCCAAAAACTGTTGATCAATTTTATAAACTTCAGAAAATCAGCTTTCAACATCTAAAATTTCAGATCAAAGAGTAGCATCTATCTGAATTACAATGGCAAGAAAAGGGGCATCAGTCATTTCACTGAAGACAACAGATTGTTAACTAGTCACTGGTACTGAGGTTAGATATGTGATCATGTATCCTAACAAACTATACAGGCAACTCCTGACATAAGAAGAATTTAACGAAAACAAAACAGAAAATACAAAAACAATAATCAATGTTTCCAATACTTCTAAATCTATAGAACTTGGTGTAGGAAAGATTGAATAAAAAAGAAAAAAAACAAAACAAAACATGCGGACGATCTGTGTTTTGCGCTAATGTGGCAGGTCTGTGTAAATCAAAAACAATTCTGTCACTAGTTACAACAACACAGACTCGATTAGCCCTCCACAGAGGGCTATCTGGCTCTCTAGTGCACCAATCAGTCTAGCATGCGGCAGTAACGGGCTACTACTCAAGGTCGGAATCTGAAAGGACAGTAACAGAGAGATGACAATGACAGAATGACAGCTACAATTAAGTCACGTCACAGGCAAACACAACGGCTCATGCACTAAGATCAACAAGTTGAAAGTTTTACAAACTAGGCTTGATCTCCACGACGGGAGCCACGTGGGGCCCAGCAACCTGACTGCCTCCATTGTCACCAGTCCTCCTACTCCTCCTCCTCCTCTCACTGCTGGCCTGTTCAACCTTTGCCTTTACGGACGCTGCCTCAGCGGACCTAGCAGACCTCGACGTAAAAGACGGTTGAGATGCTTCTGACAGTGAGGTGTTTCTTGACGTGCTGTCTTCATCCTCGGACAATTCTGACCGCTTCCGTTTCTCTTCGTCGGAAATGCGGTCCACCGGTTTTAATGCGTCCCTACTAGCACCTTTAAAGCGATCAGCGGAGCGTTTGGAGACCTCGGTCAAATGTCCTCTACCTGCCTTGCTAGCTGAACTGCTCTCGGAGCTGGCCCTGTCTTTTACTGGGAGCCTGGAGAGTAACTGTCTTGATTTTCCTTTCTCTGACTTTCCTGATTGCAATGTGCTTTTCGCTAATAAAGCAGGATTTGAATCCTCTCTTTTGACTGCTTTTATAGGAATTCTAGATTTTGGCAGCAAAGCGGCACCATGATCTACTCTCTTCCTGGCCTCCAGTTTGTCTGCATGCTTCTGCAGCTTCTGCTTCCCCACCACGGTGTTTTGTGTACGTAACGATGCACCGGGTGCCTTAATCGGCAGCCTGGACTTTGGTTGCTTTACTGCAGTTCGCTTGGCTTCATTAGTTTTTGCTTGTTCACACTTCACGCTATTCTCTTCAACTTTCTCTGAATCTCCACAGAAAAAAGCATCTATCCTACTCACTTGCTGAAGTGTGGGTTCTGAAGATGATTGCAAATTAAATACTACACTGCCACACTCAATGTAGTTGGCCTGAATGTTAGAGGGCTCAAGATTATTGTTGTTATTAGAGTTGTCTGTTACAAACTGTTTTTGTCCTAATTGGCTTGAGGTGTCTTTCTTTCTGCCAGATGGACTTTCTCTGTGCATTTCTAGCCTTGTGTGTTCTAGAGTCTTTGAAGTCTCATCTTTAGAACTGGTCGATTCCATAATATCAGTATCTTTTTTCACAGTAATAGAAGCTGTGATTCCCATTTTAATAGGGATACGCAATTTAGAATCAACCTTGGAGGCCATTATTGTGCATGAAGACGTGTCCAAAATGTGGTCATCAGATGATGTGTCCAAAGAGTCAGTACCTTGAATGAGACTGCACATAGCTGTTTTCATGTCTGTGGGGGCCTCTACCTTAATCTCTACAACATTCTCCACTGGCTGTGGCTGTGTGATAACTACACCTGGTTTTTTGATCCCTTCCCCTTTGTCCCCTGACTTCCCTTCAGAGGAATGCTCACCAATCTGAAAAAATTGTAGTCTCTCTTCAACAAAATCCCGCTTGCTCATGTCAATTGCACCACTGCGAGTCATCTCAAACATCTTCCCTTCGTGGAAGGGGAAAGGGTTAGGCTCGCTAGTCGGTGTGCTTTCATCAGTTGGGGTTCTGGCAGGGGTTGTGTCTGGTGTTGTTGCTTGGGACCTGTCCTCTACAGCTAACCCAAAAGGTCTGGGCTCTTCATCTTTCATTCTAGCATCGTAGACTTCATCATCTCCTCCTCTGCTGGACCAGGGATCAAAGTCCAAACCTTTGGTTGCAACAGTCTTGAAAGGGGTATTAAACTCCTCATCTAGTTTGTAGCTAAAGTAGGTATCAGGAAAACCTTCTTTGTCTGGATGTTTTCCTTCCAAACTGTAGTGCTTCCCATCTTTTATTTTGTCTGACTTGTTATCACTCAGTTCGTTTATTTCTATTGTCTTGTTTCCATCTTCAGGTGCTATTCTGTCCTCCTCCTCAATGACCTCAAGTTTTGTCTGGCTAAACGAACGATCACTTGGCTTCAGCATACTCTCGGTTGCCCACATGTCTTTTCTGCCATCAAGGGAAAAGCTTGCTGGTTTTGGGTCTTGCTCACTCAAACCATCATCCTCGTCCTGAAATTCGTACCCATCAAGGGAATCAATTTCAGTAGCATCTGTGTCATGTGAAAACTCTGCAGTTGTTGCTATGGAGCACTCCGTTATTGATTGATCATTCCCGTTTTGCTCAACCTCAAAATCATCACCACTTCCTGCACCATTAGCACTAGATTCCTTGTGGTTTCCATTTTTCTCATGCTTCTTGAGTTTGGAAGCCTTTTCCTCTTTATCCTCTGGAACTTTAAATGTGTATTTCTTGAAGTTAACAGGCTGAAAGACAGATTCATCGTCACTGGATTCACTGTCATCCAATCCTGCAGCCACGGGAGATGGAGGCTGCACTCTGATGATTGGTTCAGTAAGAAGGTGTTTATCATGCTCTTCTTGGAGGTTAACTTCCATCATTTCAGTCTCAGCCTCTGATGATGGGCATGATCCTTTTCTATCAGGATCTGATTGATCTGAATCTAGAGGTGGAGGTGGGGGAAACTCAATGTATGCAACTCTTTTATCTTTTGTTCTCTTTTCCACTTCCTGGTTTCCATTTGCATCCTCTATCACACTGGACTTTGGTCTTTCTGGTGAAACTGTTTTGAATGTGAAGATTTTACCCTGCCCATCTTCTTCGAATTCTTCTGAAACCTCAGGGATTGGACTAGGTTTGCTTGGCACAAAACCAATAAATGAATCAGGGAGTTTTGTAAGGTCATAACTCACTTCCTCAGAGCTTGGGGTCTCAGGGGTCAATGGACTTTTCCCTGAACTGTCCAAAAAAGAGACTTGCTCCAGTGTGTCATCTTCAGGACTCCCTTGTGGGGAAGAAGGTTGTTTTTGTTTTACAGAATGAAGTGTTATCCGAGTTTCCTGAACAGAACGACTTTCCTGACCAACAATCTTTTTGTAAGACCCTTGCTGTATGCCCATGGATTCTTTCTCAGTTTGCTTGCCTGTTTGAATACTCACATAAACAGGCAAGTTTTTAATATCTTTGAAACGATCTGTATTGACAATGGGTGTCATTTTCTCCATGCACTCTATGGTACTGGGATCACTTATGTCACTAGACAGGACACTTCTTACTAAGCTACATTCTAATGAGTCTAGAGATTTCATAGATGAAGTCTCTTCCTTAGATGTGCTTGCTTCTAAACTATCCAGAGACCGATTTTTAGCTAGGGTTGGTATCTGTGACAGACTCCTTTCAGGAGTTTTAACTAATGACTCTGGTTTTAACTTTCTGTATTGATCATTTTCCGAGGGACCAGATGGTGTCCGCACAGGAATTTGGGAGTCTGGCTTTTTTTTTAGAGTCCGCGTGTGTGCATCTTCTTCAGTCACATGTTCTGCATGACTGCTTTTATTGGTTGAGGAACCTAGAATGAGCTCTGAATGTTGCCCTTTTTCTTTGTAAGAGACAAATTTTTGAATATCCCTGCCATTGTCCTCCTTTGGTGTTTCATGATCCAGAGTACGAGAAAAATGATCCTTTAAAACTTCTTTGTTCCCATTTCCTTGGCTCTCCCAGGATTTTTTCTCTTTATCCTCAGGTGCCTTGACTTTCTCACCTAGCAAATGTTTTGGAGACGTAGTTTCTGGAATGCTTTTGTTTAATATTTTGTCACTTGGCTGTCTTTGTGCAACAGGAGGCCCTCTGGACTTGTCAGGACTTTGTCCTGTGGTGACCTTGCATTTCTCACTGTCTGGAGCCTTCTTGGGAGGCCCTACCTCATCTGTGCTATAATCAGATTTAGGGGTCTTTGCTCCAGTGTAAAACTGATATACAGGAAGCTTACTTTCCTGTAGTTTTTTCACTTGAGGCTTTGCTTGTCCCCACTGAGAAGCCTTTTCTTGTTTTTGAGCCTCTGATTCAAATTTTAGTCTTACAGAACTCACTTTGGATGACTTTGTCTGGAGAGGCTGGGAGGCCTCTCCTGTTTTAGTCTGTGTCACACTATCTCCCTGTTTTGCTTTCTCATCATTAAATCGGGAAAGTACATGCCTTTCAGGGCTGTTGGGCAAGCTGGCACATTTTCTGTCAGTGGAGCTGCCAAACAATTTTCCTACAGACGGCTCCCTTAGCCTGCTCTTACCCCACTCCTCACTGCTTCCTGCATTTTTATGTTGTGTTTTCTCAGGACTACTACAAGTAGAGCTAGGTCCAGATCGAGTTTCCCTGGGATCTCGTTTCTGAGGTTTCTTCTCTGGAGACTGGAGTTCGTCGTTTAGCTTCTCCGTTTTGTCACGAAAAAACTGAGAGACCTCACTCAGTTTTTCCTCAGCCTCCTTTACAGTTCGATCTACTCTGTCTTCGTATATGAGCTTTTCTCTGCTCCTGTCAAATCTGTCATCTGTGAATCGCATCCATACAGCATGTTTAGGACTACCAGGTTCTGTGCTGTAATGCAACACGGTCAGCTTGTCAAATGGCTCATCCTTATGGCCAATTTTACCTGCTTTGTCTGATGCATCCTTTGATGACTTCATAATGAATTCCTTCCTTGGACCACTGGACATTTTCTCACTATAATAACCTCTGCCACCCTGCATCTCTGAGCTTAGCGTATGAGGCTGGTCAGAGTCCTCGGTGTCTGAGTGAGAGATATCTAGCTTCTCAGAAAGAAGCATTTTCTCTGCAAATCTGTAAGATTCTCCCCTTAATTCAGATAACTCATCGTCATGATACTCAACTGATTGTTGACTCAGTAGCCTTAAGGTTTTATAGGAGTCATCAGTGATTAGCTGTGCTGAACTTGGACGACTGTCCTCTTCCTGAGGCACAGGGGTATTAACTCTAGATGATTCCAAATAGGAGGGAAGTGATTCCTCAGCAGTAAGTTCCTCCTCCTCTTGCTGTCCCTCATCATCGCCATATAATCTATCTGGTAGTTCCTTTATTCCACGATCCCTATACATATACATATCTTTATCTGGGTGCTTTTTAGTTTCGCGGATTATAACTTCAGTTGGTTCAGCTTTGTTACCTTTTTCGATATGAACCTCAATTATTCTTTCAACTTTTGGTTTCGGTTTAATGTCTTTTTCGAGAAACCTCGGAGAGATTTCATTTCCTTTGTGTGTTTCACCACCAGTCCTGTGCTCAAACAAGCCAGCCAATTCCTTGGAGGGATCTCGACCGGACTGGAAGGCTTTCATTATATCTCGAACTGACATTGTTTCTTCGAGTCTTTCAGAGGTAACTTCTTTGGTAGTTGGCTTGTGGTAAACCATTCGAGTTGTGGTTGTGATATGAGTTTCTTCCTTAACTCGCATAGCTTTGCTCACCATGGAATCCTCCTCTGTATTAACTTTCATCTGAAATGCTTTGACTTTGTCTTTTATAGATCCAACTTGCTCAGCCTCTAGACAGGCTGGTGATGTTATTGTCCCTGCATCTTCCATCATGGGTTCCTTTGCATCCTCAGTTGGCTCATAGCTTCTTATGACATGCAATACCTCTGTGCGTGTCTCTGTGATGACCGGTGGAATGGGCACATCTTGGAAGAGAGGTTTTGGACCGGTGCTCTCTGCACTTTGGGGGGCTGAAGGTGTCTTTTCACTTCTTGTTTCAAAGCCACTATCTGAGAGAGGACTCTTGTCCTGGTCATGCAAGTAGTCTTCTGGAGATTCCAAAATGGCATCCGTTGCGAATGCGGAGTCTCCTAATTTGCATAGATCCTTCTCTGAAGGGGACGAGCGCATTCCCGATGGTGGCATTTTAAGCTTGTGATCTTGTAACGCCATGGCAGGTTTGAGGATACGTTTCTGTTTTTCCTCCCCCTCTTTCTTCACCTCATCATACTTATCCTTTACATCTGAAATTTTAGAAAGAATGCCGGGATCAATGTCATTGGTCAAGTAGTCAACTACCTTTGTTAAACTGAAATCTGCACTGGCCATACTGGGGACATTTTCTCTCTCAAAGACTGGAGAGTATTTCCGAGCACTTTGCTGAGCTTCCTCAATCTCATCCTTTGAGAACTCCACCCAATCCTCCTCAGGTGAGTGACCTGCGCTAGGGGTTTTCCCTTCACTAAGCGAATCTTTAGCTAGTATTTCACTAACTTTAACCAGATCTTCTTTGACTTTCTCGACAATGCTAAATGGCTCCTCGTCTTCTATTTTAGGCCCTTTTAAAGTATCCGACTGGTAACTTTTTGCCGTTGCGCCAGTTTCAGTTTGCAAGATGGCTGTCATTCTCATTAAGTCCTCCTTCATTTCTGCCACATCCTTAAGTATTTCTTGACTCGATGATAATGAGGATGAAGTAGCTGCTTTCATGGCAGCTGATGAAATGAACAGAGGAGATTTAACAGGTGACTGTGTCCTGGAAGAGGAAGACTGAGTATGTGCATCTGATGGCAGGAAGGACTGAAGGGATGTTGTTGATGTTTTTTTTATAGGGACTCCATTGGAGACAGTCTTTAGCTGGGAATCTGGCACAACATTTACAAGAGAATATACTGGAACAGTCATTGTACTGGATGTTATAGCAGCGGCGGAAGATGCGGGAGATCTCAAAGTGCTGTAAATAGAACCTGAGGCAGGGGACCTCACAGACTGGTATGACAAGGATCCTGATGATCTTAGTGTTCCATAGCCTGATGCAGAGCAAGCATTAAATGTCTTCTCTGCTTCATCCAAAACTGCTCTAACGCTGTTTGTTGCTGCATGTGTAGTTGCTTGTATTCTTTCTTGCAGACTACGAGCACCACTGGAGAAAAGCACTGCTGTGGAAGAAGGATACTTAATAGGGGAGACGGATCCATTAAGTAGAGCTGTTTCCATGGAGCCAATTGTAGATTTCATTGCCTGTGATGTCACACTGGCATCTGCAGATGATTTAACAGATGATAAGCCAGGTACTGTTTTAACAGGGGAAGATGTTGCAGGTGTTGCAGAGCCAATGACTGATTTGAATGGCAAACTAGATGAATACATGTTTATTGCGGATTTTGGAGATGCAGGTGGCGTCATTGAAATAGAAGACCTTTCCAGTAAAGACCCTGCAGTCCCAGAAGAAGTCCTTGAACTCCGTGATGGGGAAAGTCCTTTAATGGACCCAGAATCTAGCCCATTTTTACTTGCTGAAGACAATGGTGAAGAGGGTACCTGAACTTGATATTGGGGTTGGTGGGCTACAGTCTTTATTGGAGATGAAATAGTTCTGTAATAGTTTTGTCTGATGGGAGAAGCGATATCACTAACTGACTTGACTGAGGATGTAGTTGAGGCTCCTATGGTGGACTTGATTGGTGAAGCAGAGGTGATTGACCACACCGACTTTAGTGGCGAAGCAGATGGCGTGTTGGACGGCGAACTGGAGAGGGAACCCAATCCAGATTTTGCTTGGCCAGGGACGGTAATAGGAGCAGCCGACCATGCCTGGTAAGATCTTGTTGAAAAGACAGGTTTGTGAGCGTAACCAGGAGGCAGTGTTCTTGTTGTACTTCGTTCAACTGTTTCTTAAATAAGTAAATCAAAATCCAACATAAAATCAACAAAAAATAGTTGAAAACAGAGAGACCAGAGAAAAAAAATTGGTCAGTGAGTCTTGTATTAGCAAAGGAGGAAGAACAGTACATTCATGGGGGTTTGAAATGGGAAATGGTAATAAAATGCAGCCAAAAAAGATGGTTGTCCTTTATGATCCATGGCACCAACCACAATACGCAATGATGGAGGAAAACGGCCAGTAAAGCACATACAGCAACACAACGCCAAAGACAGCGGCAAAATAAAGGGAACAATGGCGAGACAAACACGGAGAAATCAGATTAACAAAAAGATGGACTCTTTTGACTTTCGATGTGCTACATTCCTCTGTCTGTCACTCTTTTCTGAAGTGCCTTTTATCTGTTTGGTCTGAAGGTCCATTTTGTTGTTTTTCTTTTCATCAATTTTGGGGTTCCGACAAAACAGAAGTATAGACTACAAAAGGCCCTATTTACCTGTTTTAAAGCAAAAATATACCGAAGGAAAACAACGGTTCACAGACCAAATGATAGATCCATTCGAATTATGCACGTCATGCATGTCAGACTCAGTATCCTTTGGAGACAGGCATCTGAAGTGCAAAATGTGAAGCACCTACAAGAAAGTCGACCTTCGACCTCTCATGCATTCCGATTAAAGAACGAAACCAAACGCTGCACAATCACAAAGCCAATAAGAGCAGGAGGAGTTCCGGAAAACATAACAGTGAATGCAAATTAAGAAAAAAAAAACTCATTATGTTCTCACATTAGTCAAATCAGAGTGAAACGATATGGATCTTGCAATTCAAGTTGTTCCATTGCACAAATGGGTTAAAACAGAAAGAGTTAACAAGGGAAACGATACTTCACAATGTGGGCAAGCACAGCACAGCAACTTAAAAGTCGCAATAAACCATGCAAGTACACCATGTCAAAAACAAGCACGTGGAGTTACAAGTTATGTATGGTAGGAGCACGTCAAAATCACAAATATATTTTTATATATAATCTGTAATGTATATTATATGGAGTGATACATATCAGGCTTAACGTCCAGGTACTATGTTTTTTTTATTAATAGAAGTTAGTGAAGATGTCACACTCACTCATCGCAGGCTCAGTCAGATAGCTGTAGCGCTTACGTAAGGCTAGAGATGCAAAGGTTTGACGTCGGTCTGGTTTTTCAGTCTGCAACAAACAATAAAAAAAAAAACGTCTATCAATCCCCTAAGAAGCCCTCCTATTTTAAATGCTATGCTCCTGTGAGAATATCTGTGGTCTGTTTCAGTTCTGATCGAAAGTCCTAGAGGTAAAGCTACTGTTTCTGTAGAGTGGGTGTCGGTTTTAGCATCAGGCAAGGTTTATTGTCGACCCCATGTTCGGGATTTTCTGCAAATGAGCTATGCGAGAGGTGCGATTACCATCGAATGATCTATCCACTATGTAATTTGATTGATAGAAGGGGGTAGTTCTTGTTTGTAAGGTGGTCTTTTTTGCCCATGCAGGTGTACACAATATAGGACATAGGACACGATCTGGAGGAAACTCTGGGAATACAATTTGTGTCCAGAAATGTTTGGTAGGTCCTATTTATGTCTTGATTTTATGGTCAAGCATGAGAGAACAGACCTAAAATGTCAATTTGAAAAATGTATGCTGTAATGACAAAAGGAAAATATTCTAGAATTAACATTGAACATGCATATTCTATAAACGATTACAAAGTTGAATCAAACTTTATCATTTTCATCAGTTAAAATAAAACATAATATGATACTTGACTTGAAAACACTGAACTCCTTTTTACGCATCCATCCTATCAACAAGCTGAGCAGAAGCATGATTTTATTGAAACGGACCTTTATGTCATTTGGTGTCACTTTTGCAATTTAGCAAGTTTTACGAGAAAACTGGGTGTTTTCTCTCAAAGCAAAGCATTAGTAATGCAGAAATAAAGCAAAAAAAAAAAAAAAGACGACAAAGCGTAGGGGAGCTTTGTTAATGCCTGCCTTGGGAGAATTTAATACACAAGGCCTGGGGAGTTAGTCAATTTATTAACGTCAGCTTTTGATCGTACGCCTTTTTTAAAGCAAGGTATAATGGAGAGAACCAGAATGTACTACCTCGGTCTACAACAACAGCACATCACATGACTGTGATGGAGTTTACATATATTACCTCTTCATCTGGATCTGACTCCATTTCCTTTAGGATCCCAAGATGCATTGCAGAAATAGGGAATAATACAATGGACAGCAGGGGAAAGAAACATCGTGATGTGAAAAGGGTGATTGAGAGCACATAACATAAGTCAAAGAAGCCATCACGGAAGCCAGCCGAAGACAAGGAAACGGCAACGCGAACTGCGGAATGGCACAGAGAAAAAAAAATAACCAAATAGGCCATCACAAAGCATTAAAAGCCTGTGTATCTTCAGCCAAAGCGGGGGGGAGGGGGGGGGCCCAAACCAAAAGGTCTGATTCGAAAAGGAAATGGCAAGGACACAACTAGAAAGAAGCTTAAAACAGATAAAAGACACGATATGGCAAGTCTCAGCCAAACTGAACCCTTTTCACAGTGGTTGCTGTTCTGTCTCCTTTTTTAAATGAAGATGGCATGACATGATGGCGATTGAGCCAGTCTAACACCAGCTTACCTTCTTGTGAGCTGGCAGTGTGATGTTTAAGTTACAGACGGCGGTCTGCGGAAGACCTTTAGTGGACCTTGACTCTTTGAGGAACGACAGCCGCCCGCAAGGTTCTTGACTATTATCTCTGACCTGCAAAGTAAAAATCATTTTTTTAACTGTGTCCTAAACTGACTGCAAAGGAGTGCAAGCTTGCCGGATGATTTAAGCTGACGTATGCTAAGAGGGTCTTACTTCCCCTCATATTTTTCTTATCCTGAAAATAAAAAACAATCAACCCAAAATAGGAATGCCTTAGATGTTTACGACTCCATTCTGATTTCCACTGGGTTGAATTACGAGGGAACCTCTGATCCAATTTGGCGTGACAGAAATAAGGGATTTTATTCAAACAAAGGTATAATGTGCCTGACAACTACACATGTGAAAGTCTGTGCTACACCGGAGACTTTCTGGCACTGAAGTGACGGCAAGTCCAGAGTGTAAAAGGCTATAGTGTTACCTTTACGCTAAAAGGCAGCCTGTTTTCCTTGAATGCGTAAAAATTCAAAGCCAGTTGCTGTCCCGCTTTTGTCAAAGGGGTCAAGTTACCATAGCAATCCACGTAAATTGGCTTTCCCTCCAAGACCTGCAGAAGAACAGCATGTCCACTGAATTAAAACACTACAAACAGCAGGCTTCAGACAACCAACACATAAACACAAGAGACATTTTTACTGAAAAAAATTAACTTCAATTATTCATATTTTAGCAAGGAGTGTGTATGAAAATAGACTGGCTACACTATTCTTACAAGTATGCATTCCTAATAAAAACATATTTGTTTGTTTTTAATCCTTTGTTTGGGTTGGCTCTTATTTACTTTTGCAATGTTGACGAAAAATGTAACCTTGGGCGGGCATTTCTGATCGATGTTATCTTGTCATCTTATTTACATGAGAAGTAAAAGTATTACAGACTACGTTTCGAGGAACATCCAAACGGACCTCAATGTCTTTGCTTCTGGCCACTTCTTCAAAGTTCTCCTGCTGCTCCAGAGTCTTGTCCACTTTGTCGTCGGTCATACAGAAGCACCGCAAGCTGGATTCAACAGAATCCGTCATTTTGGCAAACACCACAAACTTGGCCATGTACGGAACGCAGATCAGCTCCCTGTACAGCTGCGAGGCCAAGCCAACAGTCTCTGGAATCTGGTGGCAGTCGGCGAGCCAGAACCTGAAAATGAATCAGAGCATTTCAGTCAGAGGGCCATTAGGTGTGTATGAACTGAAAAGCAAGTCAAAGTCTGCAAGAACATGGAGATGACAAAAAAAATCTTACGTTTAAATGACTCTGATATGTCTTTTCAATACATGCTTGAGGGCTTAGCTGTGAATAAATATTAACCTCAATACGAATCGATCCAGAAGAGCTTCATAAGGAAGAATTTGCAAGAGGGAATCTACCCTCATTTACGATTCCAATGAAAGCACACAAATCACATTGGGCAGTATGTTGTTGTTCGCATGCCTTACCTAGCAGACACATTGGTGGTAAAGGACACACAGTCATTTACAAAGGTGAGCGGGGTGGTTCCTGTGATGTCTTCCCACTGTGCTGGAGAAGTGCCTCCTGCAATTGTACCATTTAAGTAATGTACAATTAACTGGGCCATAGTGAAAGCCTGCAAGTTTCAAGTATTACCCTTCTTGACACATATTGCTTTATAACAGATTAAGAATCTGAAAGCATTACAAAGAGGTATCACAGAACATGTAAAGGGAATCCTTATTTAACCCTACAGGGTTAAAATTAAGGACAACACTTTATTTAAAGCACTCGTGTATAGTGCATTATAGATACCTTCATAATGCATTATAATGCATTCCTAAAGTATTATAAACACAGCTATAACTATTTCTAAAAAGGCATAACACATTATAGCCATGTTTATTATGCACTATAAATGATCTTTGAAGCTCTAATCTATAATGCATTATGAATACCTTACTGGCCATTATTATGAAGGTAACTATAGTGCATTATAGATGAGGGCTTCATAGAGTGTTCATAATGCATAATAAAGAAGGCTAGAATGAGTTATGCCTTTTTATGAATAGATATAGCCATGTTTATAAAACTTTATGAATGCATTGCAATGCATTATGAAGGCATCTATAATGGATTATGATGACTGGTTTAAGTAAAGTGTTATCAAATTAAGATTAAGATTGACTATTGATCCCAGGGTGGAGATCATAGAAACCAGTGATTTTCACATACCTGTTATGCTGCACAGGAGTCTCAGACAGGGGGTCGTGTCTCCCTTGTAACCATTCGTCACCCCTTCCCCGGAAAGGGGCGGGACGGGGATCGTCATGGTGATGGGCTTGTGGAACTTCCTCCTCCGGGGCTCCACAGTCACAATGGGGCTGAAGGTTGCCCTGTTCCCCAAGATCTTCTTGACAGTTTCATCTGGGACAGGCTGAGCCTGAGGGGTGAGGGGGTTAGAGAGCAGGGGAGCAGTTCGTCAGACTTAAACCATTACAATGGAAAACAACTATTATAGCTAGTTTAAAGGTATATTCAGAAAGAATAGGCACTCTTTATCAGAGCAATTCTAGATTTTTTTTGGGGGGGGGGGGCATAAAAGGGGCCATAATTCATACAGAGGGGGCAACCTTATCAGCCAGTTTTGAATTGGTGAATGACAGGGGAGGGGGCCAATCAGCTGTTAGCTGGAGTCAGAACCCCTATGACCCCGCTCCTGTACACACACCTCCTATTTATTGATTTGCACTTAAAGTTAAAAAAATGAAAAACCTTTTTTACTAAAGGAGGATTACAAATCAACATTGAAAATGTATATCTCTGTGTTGCTTTCTTGAACACCTAGATTTTTATTTCCTATCCCTCCAGGCCTAAACCATATTTCATATTTGCTAATGCAGATAACTGCTTGCATGGTAGCATGCGGTTTCACTGAGTATGTCAGTGTTACCAAGGTTGATCATTTGATGCAGGACACGCACCTGTAGGCCGACTCTAATCTTCTTTGTCAGCGCCCCTTCTGGGAAGGAAGCCTGGACCAGAGGCACGGTCATGCTGAACAGAACCCCCCCTTCAGGACCCATTTGGTTGCTCTCCTGCTTGATCCGAGACACGACCGCAAAGTACTGGGGGAAATCCTTGGTGATGATCCGGCAAATGCGTTTCTTCTCAAGCTCGTCTGGGCTGTCCAGTTCTGCAAGAAGCGAACGCACTCTCACATGCTTTATATGATGGAGGCAACTCGTACAATCAGGGGTAGAACTTTTGCTATAGCCAACTGAGCTACTAAAAAAATGTAATACGACACGGGGATCGTCAACCTGTCCACACACAAATGACAGTGTCTGTGGCAAGCTCGTCTCTGACTGGCAAAAAGTTTAGATTGAGGAAACAGCTATATAAGCTACATTTTACTGAAGGTGATTTGTTGTCACTGTTGACACACCATGGCAAAGTACTCAGTGTATTATTTATTAGACAATGATCATTTGGCAAATGAGAAAATTCTTGTATCTCCTGAAAACATCAAGGAAACTGTTAGCTAGCTTGATAGTATTGAGGTGTGACCCTCCAGAGCAGGAAGAGCATCCCTAACAATTGGGCAACCAATCTGTGAGGACTGGGCTACCCACCCTCATCCATCCCACCGAGGAGCTCGTTGAGGTCCTCGCTTTTGCTGTCGTACTGGTGCTCCTTCCACGTGTCCCCGTTCTCGCTCCGCAGCACGATCAGCTCCCGCTCGTTTCCACGCATGGAGCCGAAATGGGGGATTTCCACTATCACTGGGCTGGAAGGAACACGGAATGTCAACAGAGGGTTGCACGGAGGCGCTGTGCCGTGCTGATGCGGGCCGGCTGTAATTAACAGCCCGCTCCTGCCGAAAGCGGCAGAAGGCAGGGGTTAAAGGTCAGAGGTCAACAGGTCAAGTCACCTGATCCCTTTGTGCTTTTTTTTCTAATATGGGTGACAATGAAAAACAAGTACAAGTTCATGACATGTGTGAATTAACTCACAGCCCTTCCATTTCAGCCTAAACATTAAAGTGCGAAACACTGCAAATGGCAGACAGAGACGACATTTACAGCGGGCACTGGATTAAACACCAGGAAAGCTGCACAATCCTCCTAATGCAAGACCTTTTTCTGTTGTCAATTCAAGAGTTTTCATTTATAATCCTGTCTGGGCAACAGAGTTAGTCAAGAGTAAAAAATAATTTATTCTTTAAAAATTACATGCAGGGAGCAGAAACCAGATTTATTCAATGAAATGCAAATTGATTTTGTGAAATTATTAATTTTTTTGTACTTTAATATCTACTTGCGGTTCTGCATTCTTGTAATAATTACAATAATATTTAATAACTATTATATTTAATGACTGCTACAAACAGTATTGCTTTCACTGTATAATTACTTATAAGTCGAGATCAAATACAGCTTATGGATAAGGAGGCTTAGGAAAATAAGTGTATGGGATGTTACAGAGTTGTGCGGATGAATTTGGTGACCCTTGACCTTATAAACTTTTGCGACAAAACACCTGTCAATCTTGCCGGACTGTAAAACTGCATTGTGAGTACGAAAGCTAATCTCTCTAAATGTAACTTGAGAGGCCTTTACCAACCAGTTTTCACTGGGACTCTGCAGCTTTTAAACAGAATCACATAGACAGTATCCTTGTTTTCCTACGCAGGTTGCTAAGAGAACATTCCAGTAAATTCCATGACACTGCCTCACAGGTCATCATAGCAGGTCAGATGTAAGGCAGGTCAGTGTAAATCACCCTTGATGGCAAGAAACTAATTGAATCCTAGAATTCTGGAATCCCTAAATTGAGTTGATCCTTTAAAAATAAATTTTGCATGTATAAAAACTTTATTTAGCAATAGATACTGAAGGTCAGCGTCTAAAGAAAATATATCATTAAGAAAATTTGGTCTTTAGCATGTTTGACAAACATATTGCAATCTGTGTAGTAACAGAACTGATACTGCCTACATTGAGTATAGACATCATTATACAGTGTAGTGCATGATGCTTAAAGTAAAACAAAAAACAACAATGTTTAGAGAAGGTACCAGAGAAATATGCATGAACTTCTCGGAATTGTTTTAAATGGTAAGGTAAACTTATACTTAACATTTTATTACAAAATACATTAAAACTGATTCGAAGATGAAATATTTGAAAATGATCTCCACAAATAGAAAGTTATTGCTGAAGATATAGCTTTACGTGAAAGTGGCATAGTTTTAAGTTGGCTTTACGTGGAAGTGGCTCCCACTATTTCCCAGCATTCCCTGGGGCAGTCAGCGCAGATACCTTCTCCGTGATCCGTGCAAATGGCACATCTTCCGCACTGGCGAACGCGCGCGGTGCCACAGTGGGAGATCGTATTCGACGACATGGAGAGACGAAGGCCAGCCACTGTGGCGGGATGCTCGTGGTGCTTCTCATGCGTAACAAGCGCAGCGGTGTTAGCACAAACTCGGGAAGGGGGGGGGAGAGAGGGCAGGGAAGTCCAGCCAAAATGATCTGCTTTCAGAGATGCCACCCTCAACTGAAAGCATCGGCAAGACAGGTAGAAGTATGGGAATGACCAAAAGGAAATGAAACTAAACTGAAATCATAACAACAACAGTCATCATACTTGCAGGAGTTTGCTCGTGTCGTTCAAGTCTGGCCTACATATATTCTCCTACCCAATAAAATTTGTTCCTCGGGGCCCGAGCTGCAGGATTCGGCTAACCGTGCTCTCGCCCTCGTTAAGAGGGGGCAGATTGCTGGGTAGGTGCAGTTTACTGAGTAACATCCATGCGGCGGGAAGAAAAACAAAGAAGGGGAACATGAAGAAGAGAGCGTCATTCCCGCAGGGAGCTGGCCTGGCCACAGAGCAAAACCAAAGCCTCACCACGTTCCAGGAAGGCGCCCTACGGTCCCACAAACACCGCATCAGTATCGAATCGCTCACCTCCATACAGGTCAGATGTTCGGATGATAAGGAAGAACTGTGCCAGCGCATGGGCACCAAAGGGGAAGTCCACCACAGCCCGATCAGCCCGGGCATTGACGCTAAATGTCTGCCGCGGCCAGATCCCGCAAGAAATTTCCATTAGAACTTGACACGATGACCCAAGGACCGCAAAATCCGGCAGATTAGACGTGAGCCTCAATCTCATGGTTTCATGTCAACCAGACAAACTCCATATTCCATGGCTTTCATAAAGTTGGTTGGTTATTTGTTTTTTAGGTCAATCTCCATATATATTTAGTTTTTACGGAACAGAGGCATCCAAATTTTGGCCAGAAGTCAACGGCACTTCTCGAACAACATTGTGAACTGTATAGATGTATGGCATATCTACACTGACCTTATCTGTGAGTATGCTTTACCTTACAGCAAAATTAAAGACTGAAAATAAAAAGAGGTAAGATTAACATAAATATGACATCATGGGAATGTAGATTTATGCACCAAAAAAACAAGACATTTAGGAATATGTGTTGGTACCAAAAAATGCTGACATTTTTCAACAAGCACGAACAGAGAATCCTCAAAGAGCCCAATTTGCTCATCGAGGTGTGTGTAACTGAGTCCGTTTGGATGCGCATGAATTTGTTTGGGGATGGGGGGGGGATAAAGCCTTAATCTGGGTGGAATTCCCCTTTAATTTAAAGCAGGTTCACAGTCTGCTCACACAAACCGATGGACTCACGCTACTGGTGTGAGACAACGATGGAGGAACATCTCCTACACATGGCCTCCTCACAGTAGGGGAATGAAGTGAAAGTGAAAGTAAAAAAAGGAATACAGAGCCGGCAAAAAGCACCTACCCCAGGAAATGGGCTCCCGCCGGGCCGACCTCCACCAGCCGGCTAGCCAGGCCCTCTCCTTCCACCATGGGCGGGGGGCAGGCCAGCTTGTGCCTCTTCACCAGACGGCAGGTGATGCGTGTGGGCGCCGTGCACTTGCGCGGGGGAATGATGATACGCATGCCATTGTGCCGGCTGCCTCTCATGGAGCCCCCTCGGGCGTCCACCATGAAGCTGACCAGGAACCTGCGCGGGGGAGGGGAGGGGGGGGGGGGGGCGCAACATACAGCGGTGGGGGGCGGGGCTAACGGAGCG
>JAODKC010000045.1:10938977-10949950 GCA_026777985.1 Mormyrops attenuatus
GGGGGGGCGACACATACAGCGGTGAGGGGCGGGGCTAACGGAGCTCGTGGTCCAATGACATCAGTGAGGATGACACCAGTGAGTTTTCCCATGCTGTGACCAAAAACCCACACACGTAACTCTAAGAGGAGGAAAGGATAGTATGAGAAAGGGATGGTGCTCCGACTCTTCTTCCCTGGCAGCTATTCCCCATGATCCGAGCCTTAGGCTCAAGAGACCTTTCATTATTCAGATCGTAATTGGAGGTATTTAACTAATTAAGTACAGCATACAGGCAAGTTAACTGTCTTAATTCAAAGGAACCAAACTGAATCTCAAGATTTTGGTTCAATAAGGAATACTGCCATGGAAAAGTGCTCAGCATAAGTATCAGACAGTCCTCCGTTACAGACGGAATGTGCCTTAACACAAACGGGATGCTATCGTTCAGTGTTCAGGGCTGCCGCTTTCGAGAGCGATGCGAGCCCTGCTCATCCATTTGCAGTAAAGATTCAGGCCGGTACTGAGTGGGGTTAATGATCACAAAACCACGTGGCCAAAGTGTGCTGTGGTCCTGGCCAGTGAACCAGGGCTGGTGAATTGAAAGCAGACCTTGTGTAAGTAATATATGCAGCGACGCACATCTCGCCCACATAGCCATCTCTGTTTAACGTCAAGCATGGCATGTGACTAACCACAGAGGGGACGTCAGCGGTGCTCATTAACGGGCGGTGACGCGGCTAGCTTCTGCCGCGCCCTTAGATCCTTTAGTGTTTCCCAACCCGGTCCCCAAGGACCCACAGACGGTCCATGTTTTTGCACCCTCCCAGGTCCCTGCAAAACAGTCCACATTTTTGCTCCCCCCCAGCTACCTGACAGACAGCTGTGAACTGTCTGTGGGTCCCCAAAGACCGAATTGGGAAACATTAGATGTTCGAAACTCTGGTATATTTCATAGAAGACTACAGCTAGGTGTCAGACGGAGCTACGCATCCGATGGGTAGGTAATCTAGGTGGGGCACGGTACTGCACAGATGAAGCAAACACAGAAAAGGAAGAGGAACTGAGATCACAGGACACATTTATCACCTGGAGTCATACTGGGGTAGTGGAGAAGGAAAGCTGCAAAATAAAATGGAAGAATGTAGGGAAAGGCAAAAATATCCAAGAGATCTATTAAACGCCACACTCAACACTGTTAAATCCACCATGTTCATTCTGAGGGACACTGGAAGCAAGTTATAGAGGAAGAACAAGAGAAAACAACAGGAACGTGCCACAGGGTACTGGGGAAGAAAAAAGAAGGGGAAAAAAGATACCAGATTCAAAATATCAGAACTACGCAGCATAAGAACTCGACATACATGTTTAAAGTACATTAATATTCACGAGGCAGCAAGACAGAACAAAATTCTGCAAAAATGAACAAGACTGATTATAGTTTTGCATTCGGTTCAACTGCATTCAGGAGAGAAAGTGCTAAAGTATAGAGACACTTGTGCTTCAGGGTCTAATTGGACGGGGGTAGTTGTGGGATCCTGGTGGTTATTGCTCGATCGAGCGTGGGCTGCACGCTGCCCCTATGCACCGTCACTCACCCCGAGTGGATGGGGCTGGAGACCAGGTGCACATTGTCCAGGGCGTCCGCGGCCCAGCTGTACCTCCTCAGGGAGTCCGAGTCGCACTCCCTGGTTGCCGCCAGGTGCTGGGAAAACGAGGCCACGGTCAGCGCAATACATGTATAGCGCCCCCCCTTCACAAAATCCATCACCCCACAAGTACGCTATGCCGTGCCTCCGCACGAGCAAATCAACGCCCAACGGCATCGTGGGAGTATTTCCGGCATCCAGCACCCAACCACAAACTTGCAACTGATGGCAGCGGGCAAAGCGTCAAAACGAAGCGAGATTTCCCTCCCAAAACAAAACAAAACAGAACAAACAATAATATAGTAACAAAATAATACAATCATAGGGGCGTAAGTAGTAATTAAAGTCCAGTAGCTTAAAGCAGCCAGATATCTCTTGGGGAAGATGAGATCTCGCTTAATAAGTGACCACCTGTTTCTGTAATGGCTGGAGAGGGGAGTGGGATAAATGCAAAAAAAACCAGAAAGATACAGGTAGAAAAAAATACAGCAGAAAGCAGTAACTGCATCTTAACCACTGAACGGAAAAGCAAACAAGCGATGCCTTTTAACGTTTAACGTGTCTTGTACCTTATTCTGGGTCTCAACGACAACAGAATGGTCTTTACAGTCACTCTGAAACGACTGAAGGAAAAACATAAATATTTCATTACACAAGCAAATATTTGGTAACGGCAGCGATAATTCAGGTTATCGTTCATTTTAACTGCCTCCAAGACACACTGAAGCAACACTTATCTACAAATAAATCAACCTAGGGTCATAAAGTACTTCCAGACAGTCTATAATATTAATGTGCAGTCAACAGGAAGTATTTTAGATCAGCTCAGACTCCAAAAATAATTCCCTGGTAAACAGTCTGCATTGAGTCTGAAATCCAAAACTGTGGTTTGGAAAAAATAAGCTTCCTGAATTTGTGGAACACTCATCAAGGGTCATTAAACTCCCATCTACAGGCAAATATAGCCATCTCCAGTCTCTCATAAAAGTCCAAAGAGTAATTTCTAACATTTTATTTCTCAAGTCTTAAAATCCCAAGAAGCAGCTGTAGTCCATGCTCAGAGCGAGTGTGCTGTCAGAAACACTGAAATCACATTTTAGCTTCTGGCCCACACGTTGTGAAGCACAGGTCGCGGTTTGGACACTAGGCTGTAGTGCTATTGACATCCTGCAGGTGGTGCTAGCGTGCCAGTGGCTTCATCTGCATGACGGGGTCATCAGAGATTTTAACAGCCTTCCTCGCATCCACAACTGACTCAGTCCTGGGTAAAGGCCCTCTACCATAAACAGGACTCACCACTGTTGGGGTGTACCATTTCAAAGCACGTCGGTGGAACAAGATACCAAGTACGCAATGCTATACTGTAAATATTTTTTAATCTAAAACAGCACATATAAATTTACAGAAATGCATAACGCACGCATAGATAACAGTTGACGCGACAGCGTTCCGGTGTGTGTCTTTCACTGACGCTGTTTCAACTCCACAAAACCAAACATTGCATCAAAAGTTTTTCACCATGTGGTGACCGGGTCACAACAAAATGACTTACAAATAATGCAAACCGATAAATTATATAGCCTGAATTATACGCTTTAAAAAATAAAAAAACGTTACATCTGAGTTTTTGAAGGCAAAAAGATGAGACAACATGATTTTATACCTCCCCCATCCCTCCATCCTCCCCCCCTTGAGATATGTTCTGTGGTCCCTGATCACTGTTACAGCACACAACTTATACAATTCCCTGTACCACAAATGGCTGTGTTAACCCTTTGATTAGGTATTAGGTTTCATTTTCTAAATGGTTGCATAACGCTAAAAATTTGCTACTATGCCCTATATTAGTCACGGAAGGACTTCTTTCTGTGCGGTATTAATTTGCAAGTGAAGTAATTCCTGCAAAAAAGTAGAACGTAAAGTATCACCACTACAGCCTGCTACATGGTAAGAGGAAAATGCAGCAGGACTCACCGTTTCTTTGGAAGGAGCGAGGATCTCCTCAATCATCATGCTGTCACGGGTGAAGGAGCTTCTATTCAGGGTGTTGGACCTATCCGAACTGAAGGAGCGGAGGCTGGTGTATTTACAAGTTACCACACAGTAGGGTTGTGATGATGAAATGAACAGGGAGGGGGGAAAGAAACTGATTACTGCATGCAGCTTCCAGGGAACCGTTGCATAATTCAAAAAACCAAACACATGGCACGGGTTATCCGGAAATGAGAGCCGGGAGATGGACAGCGAGAGCATCTCTTTGGAATGTCGGTTGATGGATGCTGGGCACGTGTCTGGGCTTTGCCGAAGTCCCAAGACCGACGGCACCAAGTGCGTGAATTGTTACTGAAGTTACACAAACAAAAAGACAAATGAAAGAATACTCTGATGTGCGACGTGTGCGTGGCTGTGAGACGCTTCTTAGCATTGTTTGACAATTTCATTTTTTACCCAACGCCTCAAAGAGTTACAGGAAAAAAAAGAAAGAAACTCCAGAAAATCGAGGCGATGGACAGAAATGCATGAAGAGACCTGCTAAGCCCATGAAGCCGTCTGGAATTAGCTTTACAGTTTGCGGTTTAATGGTAGAGACGGTCAAGTGGCTCGTTCCCTTTCGATGTTTAGCTGCTCCCAAGCATGCCGCGGGCACGTGTTAAGTGAAAACGGCAAAGTCTACACCTTCAGAAGGAGGTAAACACAAGAGGGTTAGCAGCCTGCTAAAGGCTTTCCAGCAGCGTTAAGGTAGCTGCTAAACTGCGGCGAGACGCTAGATTCACGGCTTCTAGATTAGCCTTCCCTTCCATCTCAGATCTGAAAGACCGGGACTTACAAACAAGTCTCAGGTGATGCATTGCCGGGGAAGGCATGGTCCATTTTGGGATCTTCAAAGTGAGCTTTCATCAGAGACTCCAGACAGTCTGATGTCGAGTCAATGCAAGACTGGCTCTTTGTTAAATATCATCTGTTCATACAAGAGCATGCACCTTGAATAATTTATCCCAGTGACGTTAAAATCCATCAGTCAGTCAGTCAGTCAGTCAGTCAGTGATTACCAGCCATCTTAACAACAGGTTTTCTCAGATCCACTGATTAACAGATCGATCAGCTCAACTGGTTGATCAAACCCTGGAAGCTACATCAAGTATCATTTAATAAGAACGAAAACAATAACGACAACAACCACAACAAGTATGACAACAACAACGGTATTAGAAGCATCACCGTAGCGTTCACACAGCTAGGCTGTTCCCACACACACTCGTGTTCACTACATTTAGTATCAATTACGATGACTCACTCAACGGTGGGGGAATCTGACAATCTAAAAGTGATGGGAAAAAAGTAGCAAGCAAATAATATTACACTACAGAATGGACTAGAACACACGTAGCACACCACGGGACAATACCAATGAATGCGGGTGTCATGGAGCCAAATGAGTCGCTACTGCTAACAGCGTCATGCCCTCTTACCTGACTTTAGGACTATGGTGAGAAATTAAGCGGAGAAGAAAGAAAACAGAATATATTGAAAGCAACGAATCGGAAGAGGATGGAGCAGAAATGGGTCTAGTGACACCGGCACGAATGCGCCGGCCTCGCATGCGTTACGCCCTGGGACACGCAAATGTGCCTTGAGTTTGGGGGAAATATAGACCCAAGAGCGCAAGACATGCGGGGGAGACTCTGAGAGGATGCCAGGAGTGGAAAGAATGCAAAAGAAGGCTGCTCAGCATCAAAGAGCAATGGCTTGATCAAAAAAATAAACCGGGTCATCGAACCTTTCCAGACATACTTGGGAGACAAGTTCACGGTCATGGTCAAGTTCAGTCCGCTACCTCTGAGAACTTGACCATTCTGAGCAGTCATTGCGACACTCTGTTAGGCTAAACTATATACAAACTGTGTATGTAGTTGGCCTGTATGGTGTAGGTAATGACCGCTTCCCGATATGTTGTGCTTCAGAACATGACCTCAAAACCCAGCAGCCATAGATTAAGTCATCTGATGCTTGGAGCAACTCCACTAGCACCGAAATAGAGGAGCAGTGGGTGCTGTCCCGTAGGCCAGAAGTACATGGGGATGTCCCAAATGGTTCCCAACCCATGTACTTCTACCTTGGGGGTGAAGTTCAACATCAGGCTACGATTTGTGGTTAACCCATAGTAAGGATGAGAGCTGACAAAGTAGCTAGTTCCCTGGCTAACAAGGGACACTTTTCAGCACCTCGGTGGAACATGACCACTAATCAGCTCAGCAAATCTTCAGTGTTTTGTCCCCTCTGCGGTTGTTCTGACTAATTCATGCGTGTTTATTATTCAGCAGCGGGTACCGTGTGCGGCACAGACGGGCGCGTGACACGTCTGTCCGGAGTTTCCATGTTCGCATGCCATATCTGTTTACATGGCCTTTATATCACATGATATTTCAGATATCTTTCCAGATTGGCACTAATATTAGCTCTTGAGACCACCAAAGGCATATATTTAAAGTCAAGTAAAAAAAAATAATAAGTTGCTACATTTGAGCCTGTCCTGAAACAATTTAGAAATAGCCTGATTTATAATTAGGACAATTAGTAAATTATGATTATGATTATGGCATAAGTAACTTGATGATTATCAGTGAAATATTTTTTGCATACTGGAGTGTGTGAGTGTGTGAGTGTGTGTGTGTGCGTGCGTGCATTGTGCATGCGCACATGATGACGGCTGAAACACGTCCACCCCAATGGACCCGAGGAGGGGGGCAGCGTTACGTTACCTTGCTGAGCGGGCTCCAATGCTGAAGCCCATGTAGCCCTCCTGCGGGAGTGAATCGTCCCCTAACTCCCGCAGATCCTGAGGGCCCAGGTACTTGTCCGTGTCACCGGTCATCGCATCCTCACCTGAGTGAAAGACAGGTGGAGTTAGCTGGGGCATGTTCAGCAGGTGCGGACCCTCTGCTGGGCTCTGTCCAGTAGCAAGCCCCACTTACAGACTCAGTGCCATCTAAAATCCTACAAGCCACCCTCCCGCCCAAATGGACTCTTTCCAACCCTGCAACTGACACCCCCTTGCTGCACCCAGGGGCTTTGCCACCACATAGCAGCTGGATGAGACTAATTTCAGAGCAAGAGAATGAGTTCTCAGCAGTTTTAAAAGACCCAAGCATCCAAATGCACACAAACACACATACTTACACACATACACGCACATACAGACACACACACAAACACAGATACAAGCACAAGTGCACTAAATCTGTTATCTTTTTTCCACGACAACACTGGGGAGATGTTAACATTTACTGGTGAGGGAACTTGCAGAAGCATAAGGGGTTAAAAGAGCTGAACAGAGAACAAGCAAAAAAAATGACGGGGGGGGGGGGGGCAGCATTCCAGCAACAACAAAGCAGCGCCCACTCCCTGTCCCCCGTCCCCCTGTCGGTCCCCTCCTCTGCAAACCCTCCCCCCAAAACCAGCACAGCTAAACCATAGTCTCTCCCCCTACCACTGCACCCCGTCCCGCCATCTCCAGACCCCAACAGCACTCTCACCAACCTAATCCCACTGCGTTCCTCATGAGCGTCTCCATTCAGAAGCGGTCCTGCCGTCCCCCCAAGAAGTGCGCGCGTTACGCCGGGGCAACAAACTTTTTTCCGGCCCCTGTCCACTTCCCCTCGGACGCAACTCTGCCGTGCTGAAGACTCTCCCAAGCTGATGACTCTCCCTCGGGGCGCTTGCAAACAGATCAGCTTTCTCCCGCCCCCGCCACCGCCTGGGGAGCACGATTCGCATTTCGGGCAGCGGCTCTCCAGCTGCACTAACTGAGCAGCCGGCGCATGCCATGCGACGACTCACGACCAGAATAGCGCATCGTGGAAGCGCAGTGACCTCTGACGCGGCCGGGCCAGCCCCTCCGTTTTTGGTTATTAAAATCACCGTTCCCCCCCGATTCCTCCCTTTTTGTCTGGAGTCTGTCACCAAGGCAGCTCCTCTGGGCCTGATTTGGACGCAATACAAGAAAAGTCTAATCCGTCAAGGACAGCAGAAGAGGCAGAGGGGGGATGAGGACCTCGCTCCAACAATGCTGGGGCACCCAGCGGCCCCTGAACCATGCGCCACCGCCAGCGACTGCTGAATGCACACTCCTCACTGCGAACAGAGTTCAAACAGCGCTGACACAAGCTGGCCCAGGTTGAGACTGAATGGGGGTAACGTGTTGAATAGCCCACACTGGGCCCCCCTCTGATTGGACCAGGGTGGGGAGGGGTGTTTCCCCAGACACTGCTGCCTGGAAACCCAGCTAGGTGGCAACACAAAGACGGGGCAAGACCCATTCATATGCTAATGTGGGTCATTCTTAGGTGTGCTCTGCAACCTTCAGCACCACGTGGTTCGACAAAGACAGCTCCCCCCAGAGGCAGATCAATAATAATGCTATGTAGGAGGAAGGAGGCCTGATTGTTTGTAAGAGGCAGGAGCTATACACCCCTGGGATCATCTAAATTGTGGTTATTTGCTACTAAACATTAACAGTAACAATTCTAACTCTCCATGCGTTTCTTGACAGAACACTAAACGCAGTTTATACGGAATGTTCAACATTGTAAACGAAACACTTTTTTCACTTCAGCAAATCAACGTTCTGCTGTCTTTCACAATAAAGACCAAGACGTATCTAAGGGCAGACAGGAAACATGCATGACAGAATTCGTTCATGTCCAGCAAGCACAAGGAACCTTCTTGGCTGTTGCTCCCTGGGAAGTCCAGCCATGCGGAACCAGATTCAGGTTCCATACGGAAAAAAAGATGAGGGTCAGGTATGACGCATAGTCTATAGCACCCGGATACTAACAGACAATGCACAGTCTGTAAATGGCTGGACTCTTTAAACAATGGCCCAGAAGCCACATTAAAAAGAAAATACTTAATCATGAACCAAAGGAGAAGGACAGTGGACTCCAGACAGTATAGCAATCACATATGGGCCAAGGAGGTCTTGTGAGCGAGCTAAGTTTGTGCAATCTAATGTTCCAATGTTCCAGGGCATCGACTGACAAAGTAACTCCACACCAACCTCTAACGTTACCTTGGCGACACGGCGAGCCAGCCAAAGAGTAAACACAACCAATAATGGCCCTCTGACGTTATGGTTTCCAGTTTTATACTACCAGCCATATATCCCAAGTACAATCATGCATATTTTTTTACAGATAGGAGTGGTGCATTTTGAATTACTAGAGAATTACCCAGAATGCTTTGCATTTCATGCTCTAAAACAATGTGTTCTATTTTTGTGTCTGTTCAGTGAATACTTCAATATACAATGATGTATTTTTAATAAACAGGCTAAAATTAACATTTTACAATGCCCAAAAAACACTGGAGACATGGGTCATAACAACCTTCGTTTCACACCGCGATGAGTCTTTTGTAGCAGTGTTATGGTTCTGACGTGACAGGTGTGCACTCAGCAAAAAACACACACAGCTGTTCAAATTCAGGTTCTTTCATTGCCTTAGATTATGTGGATGTATGTGTCAAACTGGTTGTTGAACTGTACTGGTATCACTTCATGCATAGATTAACCAGTCAAACAATGTTTACAGTATGTCAGACAACGGAGACCTAGAGAAAAGAATGGCACATAAACAAAAGCGAAAGCCAAACTTAGCAAATCGAAGTATTTCATCTTCAGGAGACTGCTTAGCAACCAGTATTAAGGCATATTTCACAGACACTTAAGCAAGAGAAGGCGGGATCCGTGACAACAGAACACAAAGTTAGTTTTGTAGTTAAGACAACAGGGGGGGTTTATGTGCCTGCAAATGGCCACAAAATTTAGAAAATACCTTCATCAACATCTGAAATATAGTCTTCACTGAGAATTTCAGGTACATTGGCTTTATGAACTGTGTAATTTGAATAGATAGAATGTTAAGGACATACCAAAAAGACCACGAACACAACACAGAAATAGAAAAAAACTGAAAAGCTTGAGAATTGTATGACTTAGGGTCATTTGTGATGGGAACTGGGAAATGGGATAGACTCGGACACATTCTCCTTACCTTCATCATCTGACATGTCCAAGACCTCATTCATTGTTTCGGGGACGTTCATTTTGTGTTTTTCTGTCACTGTCTGTGAGTAAAGAAAAGGGGTTTATATCAAAAGGTTTAAATGCTACATTCTCTGTTTCCACAATGCCAGGCTGGTATTTGAGGTCCTGGAACATTTGAAATGAAAGTTAAATCTTACATGAGACACGGGAGGTTTACATCATTGTCTTGGATATTTGTGGCTATACGTGACACCATTACCAGACACGGCGTTTGAATCGATGGTGATGGAGTCTGCCATCTTTTGTGCATCCGACCTCACAAACGTCATACCCAGGCCAATGTCAAGTGGGAAGGACGGTCTTACCAAGGTAGTCAAGGTTTCCTCCGTCACCACCTTCAGCGTATCAACGACGGAGATGTAGCCCAGCCGCCGGGCAATGGACAAGGCAGTGTTGCCGTTCTGAAAGTGGGCAAAATAAGGGTCGCTTACCCAGAATGCAGTGCTGTAGGGGTCAACCCATATCTCACAGCAAAATGCTCAAACTCAACAGAAGCACCAGTGTTCAAACTGTGGAAAGCCCCCCCAGGAGAAAAGGAAACTGTAAATACTGTAAAGTGTCAGCTATCTTTAAATATCCAGGAAAAGATCATTTTTTATGCACAAAGGCATTCAGCCAACAGAGTTGTCACATAGCAACAATTTAATCGTTTCAAATCAGGTGATTAAAATGTCACACAGACAGAGGGGCAGGATTAAGCGAAGGCTTCTGTGTGGCGCCATGGATGGTAAACACAACACATAATTTTAAAGTGAAACCTAAATATGGACAGCAGTGCCCGGCACACAATGATCACTCGTATCAAGAGGCGTAACCGTAAAGAACACCAAAGCAGGTGCCGATACTTAACGAACCGTTTAAAATGTCTCTGATATGAGAAAGTGTAAGGCTGTCTGACTGCATGTGTTGGGGCGTGTAAGCACGAACACTACCACAGCTACATACAGTGTCATGCTAATGGTAGCAGTGGCTAACAGTGTGTGCTTGCCAGACATCACTAGAGTGTATAAAAGTGTGCAGAGTGCCTCACACCTTTAGCGCTGGGGGTTCAAATCCCACCTCCCACTCTGTGCTGAGTGAGTTTCTTTCAGATATTCTGATATCCTCCCACAAATAGGCTAAGTGGCGTCCCTAAGCTGTCCTTAGTGTGTGGCTGTGCATATATGCAGTATGTACCAACACCCGGGGCGCGCCCCCCCGGGGGCCGCGGGGGCCGGCGGGAGGAGCGCCAGATAGCGAGC
>JAODKC010000045.1:10955015-10990132 GCA_026777985.1 Mormyrops attenuatus
CCCCCGCCCCCCGCCCCCCCCCCGCCCCCCCCCCCGCGCGCCCGCCCCGCCCGCCGGGCCCGCCGCCCCCCCCCGCGCCCGGCACCTCGGCAGCCGCACGGGGGGAGGCTCCCTGGTCCAGCAGAAGGAGGGCCACCTTCTGGTTATCGTAGTGCACAGCTACATGCAGGGGAGTTAGACCACTCTAAAACACATGCAGAGACGCCATGAGTGTGCAAAGAGCATGGCGGGAGACCAAGGTGAGGAAAATCCAGGTCCAGGGAGGTCCAGACGGCTTTTCTGCATGTGAATCATTAACTGATTGGGCTACTTTTCATGGTTTGTAGATATACTTTGCTAAGGTTAGGTCATTTTCCATGTACATGTGGCCTTTAATTATTCTATGGGGTAAAACAAAGATCCAGAGGTGCTGTTGACCATCCAAGGACATGACTGGGTACCCAGGTCTTGGTCACTGGTAGCCCAACCAGCAATGAAGCATCAGACATAATAATACCGACTTGGTGGCAGGGTTAGCTGCTGAACATAGAAAGTGATGGCCAGTAGCTGCTTGTGCTCACAGCACACAGAAAAGACAACAGGGTTTACAGAAACAGGGGTCTCGCTGGAGATACAGCCATCCTTCTGAGCAGGAACCGGCCCTTTAAGGGGTGGAGACACAGCTGTTCCGAGGCTCAACTGTACACTGTCACCTCTGGCCAGAAAGGGAGGGGCCATGTGACTGCTCAAGAACAAAAGCCCCATTTATAAGGACCTTTTAAAGTCAGCCGCTAACCCGTCTCGCTCATGTTGGGAATGGATCGTAATAACATGCGCATTACAATTAGCTGTGAGCTGACACGCATCCTGCTACATTACACTGGATTTTATTGATTTATTTTTTTTTGCAAATTAGCACAAGAAATGTGAACAGTGAGGCCCACAGCCTTTTGTAGCAAATCCAGACAAAACAGGAAAGAATGTTTATACCACAAAAAAAAGAAAATAAAGAGGGCAGATTCTCTTTACAATGTGACAATGCGTTTAGCTTGTAGCAGTTAGCTCATGTTGCCGGCTTTCAGTTGTAAACTCCTGAGAGCAGCTAAACAATCTTCTCAAAACTGCTAGTAAGATGAGACACATCATCTACCCGCCCCAGCAGAATACACCGCCTTCTCGAAAATAGGTCTGTTTCAGTGCTAAAAATATTAAAAAACACCTCCAAAACAAAACCAAAAAAAAAAACATTATAAACCGGAGCTGTGAGATAGATACAGATCACAGCCTGCTCCGTCCACCAGCATCTTTAGTAGGATTATGAATACGGCTCTATGCAACACCAGTATAAGCAGAATCGGCTACCTTTCCAGAAGCATCCGCGGCCGCGCGCCTCTGAAGGAGAAGATTGGCCACCTCGATCTTCCCATATTTAGCAGCCACGTGTAACGGGGTGAATCCTTTCTGTGGAGTCACAGAGAGACCCGGGGAAGTGAACAGGGGCACCGCCGAAAAATTTACCAGACAATGCCGATGTTAAACTCCCATCCTGGCAAGACGGGCATCACAAAGACTCATTCCTGAGGACTAAGAGCCAAGTAAGGTGCTTTTGGGGAGAGTATTCTGATTTCTGAATACACAAATATAAAAACAGTATTTCCTTTCCATTGTATTGTGAATAAACAATATATTTCATTCAAAATTGCAACCACTGCAAGTGATAGCCTAGTTTGGCAATGCATTAATTATTGCAAGGGTGGTTCAGCGGGTTGCACTGTTGCCTCACACCACCAGCATTGGGGGTTCAAATTCTGCATCTTGTCCCTGGGTCATGCAGGTTTCCTCAATGCAGGCTAACTGGCATCTCTAAAGTGTACGTGTGTGTGTGGCCAGGTATATATTACATTGTGGGGACATTTGGTCCCCAAAATGTGATAAAAACCTGTTATTCTGACATTGTGGGGACCATTTTTTCAGGAAATTCAGGTTTATAACAATTTGTAACTGCAATCAAAAAAACAAAAATGCCAAAAGTCTTGTATTTTGTTTGGTTACTGATGGTTAAGGTTAGGGCTGGGTGGGGGTTAAGGGTGTCATTGGTGGGATTAGAGTTCTCCCCATAGAAATGAATAGACAGTCCCCACAAAGATATGAATACAAACCTCCGTGTGTGTGTGCGCGCGTGTGTGTGTGTGTGTGTGTGTGTGTGTGACCCCAGCCCTGTGCTCCAGGCCACCCTGCCAGCCATAAGAGAATAAGCAAATAGGGGGTGAATGGATACACTGAACACTGCATGACATACTACCAAATTAATATATATTATATATAGTCATTATATACAGTCTATTTCGTTTTATATAGTTCCATTTCCTAAAATAATGTACAGTGAATGCACTGATACTTGAACTGTGAGTGTAAGTTTCTTTGACGATGGAAAGAGGCATTACGCCATTTCATAAATTTACTATTTTGTTTTTTTTTTTTTTACTTTTTTACAGGAAATACATAAAAAATCAATCTGGCTCGTGCAGCCCAATCCCACCGGGGGCCAATTGGCTGGGTCAGAGCAGCTAATGCTTTTAATGACGACATCTTAAATGAGACAAGCGCCTTTCCAGATGTCTGGACCAGCGCTACACAGACGACGCACTGCAGAAGAGCATCAGCAGAGCACCGGAGCACAGGGTGCGACCTGAACAACTTTAGCGGGTTTCCCGTGTCCATAGTGCCACGCCTCCCTAAGATTTTAGGCTCAAAGCAGGATATTGTGTGTAACCTGTACACCACCAGCCACAATGCTCTCTAAATGGCCAGTGTGTGTGCTTGCACATCCACCTGGAGACCTACTGCTCACCTGCCCGACTACACACTGACCGTCAGACCCAGTGTTTGACAGACCCAGGACTGTCAAACACTCAGGTACAAACATGACACATAATATATCTGGGTGGCAGACAGACAGGCAGACAGACAGGCAGGCACACGGAGGGACAAGCAACCTCACCTAACCACACAGAAGCTTACGGTCTTTGCTCTCAACTTTCGACTTTGGGAGTCAGTGAGCCAGTTTGAGTCTGCAGTGTTCTAGTGGATTGATTAACCTAGACATTGTTCTTAAACGCTGGCTGGCAAACAAATAAACAGTGAATGGAATTTTTCAGGAAACACATACAAAAGCAGATCATTATTTTATTATTATTATTGCTGTTGTTGTTGTAGTAGTAGTAAGCAGGAGGCAGTAAAAGATGCTCTGTTGTGGTAGACTGTTGCCATGGAATTTTGGGAAAACGCAGCTGTTATTGGCTATTGAATGCAGTGTCTCAGTAATTAGCCTGACTGTCTAAGGCTGCCCAAGCAAAGCACTGGTGTCGGCATGGGGACAAGGCGGCGACGATGGGTACCTTGGTGGTGATGGACAGCGAGGCGCCTTGCTCCAGCAGCACCGAGGCCACGTCTTCGTGCCCCTCGCGGGCCGCCAGGTGCAGGGGCGTGTACATGGAGGACGTGGTGGCGTCTGGCGACGCCCCGTTCTGCAGGAGCTGCTGGACGATGTCTGCCTTGCCGAGCCGGCTGGCGATGTGCAGCGGGGTCTGGTCGTCCTGCAAGGTCCGCAGTCATAGGTCACGAGGCCATCCAGTCTGAATGCTGCTCCATATTCAATTTATTAATAAGCGGTAAGGCAATGCGGAAACAAAGAAATAAAGTCTAACAACACTGGCACTGATAATGAAGGTCCTGATCTTTACTAGTATGTTGGTAGTGTGACGATCACGCGAAATGCTAAGTGGCACCCCCAGCTGGACATCAGAGTGAACTGCAGACGTCATGTTTCACTATAAGCCAGGCGGCCAATCGGTTCGGGTCTCTGGTTTGTAACCCCATGCATCCGTCGGCAACCTCACCTTGGCTTTGGCCTCCACCTGGGCCCCGTTCTGCACCAGGAATTTGACCACCTCTGCCTGGCCGGCCCGGGCTGCCATGTGGAGGGCCGTCTCTCCCCTCTGGAACACAGAAAGCGGGAGGTGGGGGGGACGGCACGGATTCGTCCATGTGACTGGTCTCTCCGACTCCGTCTGCCAGCTTTGTTATGACTGCCGGGGTGGGAGGGAGAGCTGGAGCCTCTGGGAACTGAGGCTGAAGTCATACTTTTATGGCACTAACTGTGTAGTTAAACCCCGCCACAGCACGACGCGTCCGGGAACGGTATGATTATAATGTTACCAAAGGCAGAATGCCCCGGTAATTACCTCGGAAAGAGCTGAAGTTCACAGACACAAACAGCGGTCCTGTCATTACTCAGGAGCATCTACATAAGGGGACACATCTTCAAAAAAGGGGGGTTGGAATTTGGCAAATCGCTCTATTTCCACACTTTCACATTATCGATACGGTTTCCTGTGTATCTGGCTACGTCCCAATGCCGAAACAAGTTCCAGGACTCACCACGTTGGTGGCGTTCGGCGAGGCTCCATGATTGATCAGCTGGGTGACGATGTTCTCATGTCCCATAAAGGCGGCCACATGAATTGGGGTTAGTCCTGACTAAAATGAGGCCAAAAAAAAAAACACATTCAGTTCCTGCTGGAGAACATCATCACAAATGATCAATCACAAGCGAAGGTGCCCCGCTTATTACCAAATAAAGTACTCCCGGAAAGTTTCCCGGAACTTTCTGATGGTGTGTGAGTATACATCTGACTTCAGCACAAATTTGTTACTCGTGTCCATAACATAATGCTAGTGACACACAGGCAGTTTTACTTTTTAGTTAAACATCTAAAAGCAGTGAGACACATTCTTGAGCATAACACACAAAGGAGCATGAGAATTTCTGGAACAAAGCGAGTGACCCCCCTCCCGCTCTCACCTCGGTCACGGCCTGGATCGACGCCCCGTGCCTCAGAAGCAGCTCCATCACTTTGATGCGGTTCTTCTTGCAGGCGATGTGCAGCGGCGTGAAACCATTCTAAGGACGGAGTGAGACACGGCACACGGCGTCACACACTCTGCCAGCGAGGAACACCGGATAGAAGGCAGGGGAGCACAGCCCGCAGGAGCAGGGGGGGCGGCGCAGTGAGGGGCGCGTCTGAGGGGGTTTGCCAAAGCTGCCTTTCTTCACTCTTTCCTCTCGGACTGTTCCTAGTTTTTTTTTCCCCCCTTCCAATAAACCGCAGAGACATGCCCGTTTTGTTCTAATTACCAAACGCCATGATAGTATACTCATGATCTGGGCCAATGTGGGCTTGTTTTTTATTAACCTCCACGCATCTGCGGGTAACTCGAGAAGTGTTCCAGGAATCTTGTTCTGGAACGTTCTTTCAACGCAGCCGCTTGGAGCTGACGCAAACATCATAGGCCCTGGGGCTGGTATGCGGGTTGGCCCCCTCCTTGTTTTGCTCACTCCCTTTCACTCTTGTGCAGCCTTAAAGGCACTGATGCTGGGGACTCACCAGCGCCTTGGCGTTGGGGTTGGCCTTCTTATCCACGATGACCTTGGCGACCTTGTAGTGGCCACAGTGTGCAGCCACGTGCAACGCCGTCAGGTAGTCGTTGGTGACGTCGTCCACGGGCACGTCGTGGTGAAGCAGGAGCTGAACACAGTTCAGGTGGTCCCCTTGTGTGGCCATGTGCAGAGGCGACAGACCATTCTGCAGACACCAACAGCACCATCAAAATGATCCCTCATGACAGATAACCACGGGTGAACCGGGGGGCGGCACTCAGGTCATTTTGGGAGCTTTACAAAAAAAATTACCTCAAAATTACTCATGCAAACTGAAAAAGAGATTTATGAATAGAAGCCTTAATTCATATCCATGTTTTTTTAAATACAAGGTTATATTTCAGATTTTTTCCAAAGCAAAACATGATTTTATGCCCCCCCCCATGGTCCCCCATAGTTCAGATGTTTCATAATCCATACTTCAACATTGCACTAATTTTTTAACCACTTTGTGATAGAGGTTAGACAGCCTCCGTTTCAGAAGCACCATTTCATTGTGTGGCAATGATATTAGGGATGTGTGTCAGCTTCACTGACCACATTAGTGTAAAAACAGACACACATATAATAAAATACAGATAATGAATATAACATATAAACACTCAGTGGGCACTTTATTAAACACAGGGTAGGAGCCACTTCCCCCAGAACCTCCACAACCGTAGATAAGTTGTGTCTAGAGAAGTCATTTTGCTGTATTCTGTTGTACGGAGCTGAACTTTTTGCACTTGTGGTCTTCCAGTTGGCTTTAACGAGTCTGGCAAACTCTAGACGCTGTAGTGTGAAAATCCCAAGAGGACAGCTGTTTCTGAGGTGCTGGAACCACAGTGTCTGGCACCAACAATCATACTGCACCTGAAATCACTTAAATTACTCGTCTGAGCTGTCCTAATGCTCAGCCAAACGGTAAGTGAAGCTTTTGATCCTGTCTGCCTGCTGTATCCAGTTGCAGCCTCATGATTGGCTGCTTGGAGGAGCAGGTGCACCTAATACAATGAGCACTGAATGTATAAAATACACATGGCAAACAAATACATCAAGATACAGTCATCAGACGAAAGATACGATCTGTTTGTCGGCATTAGCGAATATGGCGAAAGCATAACACGCCGTTCATTTTCGCCATATGGGCGTCAGGACGGTACCTTGGTTTTGGACAGAATTGGAGCTCCCCGGTCAAGCAGCATCTCCACCACCTGCTCGTGTCCACTTCGTGCTCCACAGTGTAACGGGGTCAGTCCATCCTGGGAGTCAAAGCATCGTTAGCCTCTGCTTCTGCTTCAAGCCTGACATCATAACCCAGAATTCTGAAGTTCCCAGGACATTCAAAGGTCTTGCCGTCACATAATCCTAAAGCACATCCGGTAATATTTCATTTTTCACATAAAGTAAACTAAGACCGGACGTGTCAGTGATTAAATGACATTTCAGTTGCAGTGTTGCTATGAGGCAAATGCATTTGCTGTATAAATGAGGGGAGTTAAACTGGAGCTACACTGAGGGGAATTAAACATCGAGCTACTTACTGATGGAGAGGAAGAAACACTAAATTCTAGGTATATCTGTATTTCGTATACTGCACACATACAGAGCCACATGCAAAAAGTATTTCAAGAATACTGAAAGAATACAGAAATATCAGCAGTTGTACACCAAACAACAAAGGGGATAATTAGCTACAAGTTCATCTTAACTGCAGCAGAAAGAAAGAAGAAACTGACTGAGAGAAGTATTCAAAAAACATTACGTGGGAAAAGTAGGGCCTCAGAACATCTGTGCCAAACCACTTCAGCAGATGTAATATTACCCACATGCTGTTACTTATCTGAGCGGTTGAAACACAGCACACAGGGAACACGCTGAACTGCGCCATGCTACACAGACACCTTGACGTTCAGGCTGCCGTGGTGGCATGGCTCTGGGCAGTGATTAGCCAGGGTGGTTGGGTTACCTAACATTGTGCACTTTGCCTATTTTTGTCAGAGAGATTTCACAACGTCATTCTCTGCTCGGAGATTTGGCAAGCGGGGCGTGACTCGGCCTCGGATGCGGATTTGAAATGTTTCATGCAGCCAGGGACCCTCAAAACCACAGAGGATGGCTGTGTCCATTTCAGCACATTTCAATCTTGGACGTTCAGGATTAAGGGGCGTCAGTTACATATCTATACTGTAACTGATGCTAAAAGTAAGTTAGCAGGATTTTGACCTTTCAGAACTGTGATATATGCGAGTGTGAGGCTCCTTTCCCTCTCCTATGTTACTCCTGGTTCTGTGTCCACCAAGCCTATCCGTCCTCAGGATCTCACCTTGGTTTTGGCGTCGATCTTGGCCCCGCGTTCCAGCAGCAGCCTCACCATATTTCCGTTTCCCCTCTTCGACGCCACGTGTAGGGGTGTGATGTCATTCTGTGAAAGTCGAGAGCGTCACCCCTCTGAGAACTGTGTCAATGGTGCCACTAGCACCCGGCTAATGCTAGCTATGCTAACGCTAACAGAGATCACAGTTGGGGAGTCCAGCACTAGTTCCCTCCCTAAAAAAATCCTACAGCGATCCCCTAACCATCTCTACAGTCACTACATGCCTGTTCACCCACTGCCCTGCTACATTGACCGAATTGGTACCTTATAAACATCTCACCCACCCAAGCTCCATCAACAACGAACACAGCAAACCAGATCATATTCATGTTAATAACAGCAAAAATGATAGGCCCTGTGCTGCACCTTTGCTTCCTTTTTTCCAATCAGAGGACTCATAAGTGGTAGATTCACTGTACCAGTTT
Organism: Mormyrops attenuatus; assembly: GCA_026777985.1. Lineage (NCBI taxonomy): Eukaryota > Metazoa > Chordata > Actinopteri > Osteoglossiformes > Mormyridae > Mormyrops > Mormyrops attenuatus. The sequence goes on from JAODKC010000045.1 coordinate 10,963,279, forward strand.
CTAATCTTAGTTTATATAGGGATACAGAGAAAAAAATGAATAGAACTGTATCTGGGAATTGAGGTACACTGCCCTCTAGTGGCCACAGACTGTATCTGTCTGCCATTTTGAAATCCTGTGTTCACTCTAGAAGATACATTGAAATATTATACATTATGCTTCACAATGCTGATGCAGAGCAACAAATTATAAGAATGAATGCATTGCTGCGCACTAAACTTGGGCATAATCAGAATGCAGGAGTCCATTAAGGTCCAGAGGAAAGGGAGGAGCTTTTCAGGACCCATTCAGAGCCTGGTGACCTGCATGAGGCCTGAGCCACGCGTTTGTTCCATGGCCTTCCTGTCTGGCATCAGCGGGACGGTTGACCAGGCGGCACAGAGCAGCTGAGGCGTGTCGCTGTGACCTACAGTCTGGGGGAAGTTACTCTAATCCTTACGGTCATATTTCATTTAGTACAGGGGCATGAGAGGAAGTCATGGGGGGAACCGTGCCAGCCGGAGCCCCATGGCATTCGGGCATAACTGCATGAGTACATGCCTGTGTGTTTGTGTCCGCTTTAGCAGCGACCCTGGCCCAGGCTTCATTGCACAAGGGGACTGAATACTAAAACTACACATATTTGAGGTCCTTGTCATTTTATTTAATTAGCAAATGTTTTTATCCAAAGCAACGTGCATTTTTGAGCAAGCAGGGTTAGACGGTTCCTGGAGCAAATGTGGATTAAAGGGCCCAGCGGTCACATCAGTCTGCTGACCCTGGGATTTGAACTAGCGACCTACTGATCACAGGTGTGACGTCCTAAGCCTAAGCTTTCCTACAGCCATAAGGCAACTCTTGATCGTTGTTATTTTTTTAACCATGTCTTCCTGAGTTGAAGGGGGTGTGTCTGTGAGCATTCGGGCCCTGTGAAGGACCCGCCCCACGCCACAGGTATATGGGGTCTTACCCTCGCCTTGAAGTCCACGGCGGCGCCCCTGTTCAGCAGCAGAGTAGCCACGTTGATGTTGCCGTAGTGCGCCGCGATGTGCAACGGAGTGAAGCCACTCTGTAAGGGGGTGGGGGGGGGACAGACCAGACGCCACCGTGGCGGTGAGTCAAGGGCCCAGGGGGAACGGGCCGTCCTTCACCAAGCCCGAAAACACCAGCAAACCCTCTGCCAGCAAGCACTAACCACCACTGCCACCACCGGCAGCCGCCCATGAGAGCGTCACATCCTTAGGGGCAGGGCAAGGAGCATTACGGGAGGTCAGCAGACGATCTGCGACGTCAGCGGACTCCAGAGGGAGGCGCCCTCCTACCCCGAGGAGATGAGCTCCTTGGCCGGCTCTCCATCCACCAGGCCCCACCAGAGACACAGGATAAGCTCACAAGAAGAGTCAATTGAGACTCATGCGCTACCACGTAGATACCGTGGCAGATCAGCGAATGGGGAGAGACTCAAACGAAAAACAATTTCCACACCATTTCTCACAATGATGGCACGCATTTTTGTAGGTGTCATTTTTATCCGTTTTGTTAGCAGCTAATCCTGTTTCACGAGCAATAGGTGGAGCAAACCGACAGCTGGGACAGACCCATCGACTCCAGTGGTTAACTAGTGCTGCGCTGGTGCCCACAAAATCCCGAGAGAGACCCCGGAGGTTCATCCCGGTTAACCCGGGATGGCCCAGGTGTTTGCCCTCACCAGCTGAATGGCTTAACTGGGAGCAGCTGTGAAACTGGTACAAAGCAGGTGGCCTCCAGGCCCTGTGCACTCCCAGCACGTGGCCACATTGTTAGGGGCCAGTGGACACGACCCACTTTGCCAGGAATTAGTAAATAATTATTATAAACCTCTAGACACAGACAGTATAGAAATACGCTAAGCTACTAGAAATCTCGCATTGACATTACACTATTATTATGTCAACAACATGCAAGCTAGCACATTTTTCAATGCGTTCCTTTAGGTTTATAATAGTTTGTTAACTTTTTTATCGTTAATTGTTAATAATTAATCTTGTGGGATGACATGCAGTTACTGACGGGCCCAAGGCCTCCTTTGGGCTCTTCCGGGAAGTTTGCCAAAAATGCCAGCATGAATCTAGTAGCCATGCGGGGGGCGGTCATTAGGACCTGGTCACCCGGTCGACACCATGGGGTTAAGTGTCATGCACGAGTCTGAAGGCTGAAGCCTAGATGCAAACTAATGACTAGCAAAACTAGCATCTCTCTGCAGCTGGGTGGCCGGGCACCATAACCAACCTTAACAGTCGGCCTCGTCACCCGTTAAGTCCCGCCTCTGCCCCCACCCCTCCCCCCATCCCAAACAGCTACATCACCGGGCAGTTCGGGCGTCAGCCTGATTGTCACCCGGAAACCAGGAAGCCCATCTCTCAGCTGCAGAAATCGTCAGTGTTTGCCTGCGGCTAATGCATGCTCCTCATGTCAAACTCTGACCGAAATCACAAAGTCTACATAAAATAAAATAAAAAGAGAGATAACAATTAAACAGGAAAGAAAAGCAATGCATAAACAAAGGAGAGGGATGAGGTGGCAGCAGCCTTGGGGGAGTGGGGGTTGCGCGGAGTGTCGAGTTTTATTCGTGTATACCTCCGTCGTTCTATTCACCATCATCTACGGGCGCAAAAACAACAGCAACAAAAAAAGAGAGAACAGAACAGAAAAGAAGAAAAGGGGGACAGAAGGAAGGGAAATACCAGCGAAGAGAAGAGAGAACGGACGGTTAGTGTACACAAGGACACAATGGGAGCAGCGAGGAACTGACGGGGGGAGGCGGGGGTCTGGACTTAATTAAGACTGCTAGCCTCGCTCCTCTGGGGGAACCGAGCCGAACTGAGCTGAGCCAGGATAGTTTAAGGACCACAGCGAGCTACTGAGGGTGGAATCAGCGTCTTAGTTCATTTGCGCCGTTTCTTACCGCCAACCAGTTACATCACAGCATTCTAAGGTCCCGAGGACCGGGTTCGAAAGAGCAGAGACAAGCCTGCCGTGTGGGTGACAGCACGGGCCTGATACATAGGCGTAAGGCGTCCATCTGACACAGCCACAAATACTGTGGAAACAACATGCTGTGACGCGGTTACGGACGTTGGAGGCCGGAGGCTGTCCGGGTACCTTGGACTCCACGTCGGCGTTGTGGTCGTTCTGTAGCAGCAGTGCCGCCGCCTTGGTGTCGTCCTTGCGCGCGGCGATGTGCAGCGCCGGCAGACGCACCTTGCCCTTGGTGTCGTTCTCCAGCAGCAGCGACACCACCTGATCGTGGCCCTGCTGCAGTGCCACTGCCAGGGGCGTGAAGCCATCCTGCAAGGGGCGAGGGGGTCAGAGGTCACTGGGGAGGTGAGGCGAGACGTTTCCCAGAACTCGGTAGGCATCCGCACAGGGAACATTCACAATCCATGCAGACCATGCCTAAAACGGTATTGGGGAAAAAACATTTCAGGTCCCCCGCCTCTTGATGCTCCCTCTCCATCACACACTGGTGATGATCCAAAATATCTACAGCCCGCGTAGATCCATCCCATCCCCACTCTAGAACCTCTCCTCCTCCAGCTGTAGGGATTGCATATCTGTATCCTTCATTGTTATATATCTTGATTTTTTTTATACATGGCTTTAATGTAATCTCATTTTTTACCTTTATGACTCAGCATAAATATTCATAGGCACTGCAGACCAGGCAGTGAGAATCTCATTATGCAGGATCACAAATAAGAAACTTATAAAGATGGATGGCCGCAAATTAGGAAAGTTGCACAAATTACTTTATTGAAAACAATAGATTCTGAAGGGCAGAAAACTGTCTGAACTTTCATCAGGAAATTTTGGAAAATATTTAAAGGAAAAAATCTCCTTTTGTTGTCTTTAGGGCTTATTTACCAGTAAAATAATCTGATTGTTTCAGAGTAAGACATTTCTTAAGATCTCGATACCCCCGATGGGGTGTAACTATACGTTAGCTTCCAAAATCTATACCCAGCTGAATCAATCCTTATTTTGGCTTTTTTTTACGTCACAGGGCTGCAATTTCATTACAACTCAGAGCGGTGCCGATGAATAATTAACCAGCCAGGGTAACTTCAAACGTGGATAAATTCCTGCTGATGCATAATTCAATATGGCCGCTGCAGTCCAGCTCGCTCTCAAGGGCGGCCTCTGAGCTGAGCGACCCAAACTCAGCCTGCCAGGCCTGCCTGGGAGGGGGGGTGGCGGGGGGGTGCGGCTTGGCATCTGTCACCCCCACCACGTGGCACCTCATCGCCCCTCCTTGTGCAAATCGTAAGTGTGGGGCTGTTCGATAACATTCCCCTCACGGAAAGTGTCAAGGTCACCCCTGAGGCTTGGAAACGGCGCCATCTTGTGCCCCGGAGTGGCATATTGAAATATACCCTCCCTGGTTATATGCCGTAGCAACACTAATACTGCTAATTCTGGCATTTACACAAATATTTCAGACAGGCCTTTAAATATAAACTAGCAGGGGAAAGGAGGAGAACCCAATGCAGAGGGAAAGAGGCCTGCATTGAGGTCTACAGAGGGGTTGGGGGGGAGATTGAGAGCCACCCACCTCGGTGGCGATGCTCTGGCTGGCATTGTTGTCCAGGAGAAACCGGACCACCTCCAGATGGTTCTCCTGGGCGGCCATGTAGAGTGGCGTGAATCCATTCTGCAGAGCATGACAGAGAGTGGCATGGAGCATCATGGGAAGGTCACAGGGAGACTAGCAGCAGGGAGGGTTTACGGGGGGCGGGGGGTCTGATTTTAAGGAAAGTGAAGGAGAACATACTATTTAGAGGAATTAGTGTACAGTGGTACCTCGGCTCATGAACTTAATTCGTTCGAGGACTCAGTCCGTGACCCGAAAAGTTTGCGACCTGAATCAATTTTTTCCCCATTTAAAACTATGCAACTAAAAATTATTCGTTCAAACCTCAGAAACACTGATTTTTTCCATTTTTTATGTTTTTCTGTGACCAGGAATATAGACTTAAATTAAAATAACCTTAATTATACACAAATAATGCTAAATTAGATAAAACAGTACAACTGAGCATACGCTTGTTAGCGGGCTGGTCGTTCGAAAGATGCCAGAACACGGAAAGAACCACTAAACATCCCCCCAAAATAACTGAACAATTAACATTAAAGGACTGAGTAACAGTCAAAAACAATACAGTAAATCTGAAAATGTGATTTTTTTTATTATACTGTTACATTATTTTCATATGCCTAAAATGTTTATGCACATTTCGTGATGCGACGCGCTGGATGGCGATGAACTTCTTTGTTTGTACTATAAACAAACAATACGCGGTTACCGCTATGTGTGATTGGAGGTGTCACACGGGGCTGTAAGCACGACCAGAAGGGAAGCACCGGAGTCCAGGAATACTGGAAAGACTCAGGATTTATTGGAGGGATGACACAAACGGGAGTACGGAGAACCATCAGCGACGTTAAGACTTCAATGACAAGACAAGGGAAAGATACTCGAACACGGACTTAAATGCACAGGACTAATGAAATAACAAAAAACAACAAGAAACAGCTGGAAAATATGGGGATTCCACAGGAGGTATAGATGAGGGGGAGTGGCACACGGAAGGAGCAGCACGATCGGGGTGTGACAGGAGAATATAACACTTAAATAGGAGTTAATGATTTATGTTATTAATGAAGTATTGTAACTTTATGTATAGATATGTGACTGTTAAAAACAATCACAAACATGTTTATCAATCTCTATATTTTTTTTTCTTTTTTCAGAAATTTGACCTCTGAAGAGATATAATAAAGACATACATCTACAACAATTTTTTTATACATTCCACAACTGCTCTTGGGCATAATGTACACTTCGTGTTTCGGGTGGTTCTTTGGGTCGCTTTCAATGGACCCTTTTGGGGGATGTTTGTGTGTTTGCAGCCTGAAACACGGTTCGCAAACCGGTACGAAAATGTTTCGAACATCTGGTTTATAACCCGATTTGTTCATGAACAGGACTGTTCGTGGGTCGAGGTACCGCTGTACATCCATTTGGGGGGGTGGGCGCGCACGCCCCTGTAGATGAGTAACATTGATGGTAACTGACAACCATACAAAGCCTTAGATAGATGTTTCCCGCAATAGGTAACAGCACCAAGCACGTTACAGGTGGTGGTCCGTAAGGTGAGGAGAGCAGGGCGGGCAGTGTGACGGTATGAGATACTGCAGCGAGACTGGAGGGGCTGTGCATGTGTAGCCTGACAGAGACCTCCGCACGCCGCCATTAATATCAGAGACGTTTCTGCGGCTTGCTGCATTCCTCCCAGGGGCTGCAGAAATACAGCACATCTGCGCGCTTCTTTGCGATGCTTCCAGCTGGACCTTAAAACGCACAGGCAGCACAATCCCGCTTAGAGAATTCCGGGCTGGGGATCGGCTCCTGTGTGACGCTCTCTCCCGGCCGCTGACGAGCGGGAGGAGTGGGAAGCCGCGCTATTTAGTGCCGCCGCGTGCGTTTGTCACCTTTCTGGGGCCCGGCCATGTTTCTGAGCCCATGCTGAACCACGTGCTAATGCTAATGCTATTAGCAGAGGTTCATCCAGTCCAAATGCAGCCACAGAGCATCTAAAAAAACTTCCTGAATATTCATGAGGGTTTAACGCTGCAGAAATGGGAAAATCCAAGGTATGCAGATACATAAATGAGGCAGCTGCTTCTGTTCCTTCAGCTGCTACGCCCCAAAAGGGAGGGCAATTGTTATTCTTTTTCATGAAACAGACAAAGCACCCCCCCCCCCACCCCAAGTATGCCTGAGGATTGAAGATAGAGGCCTGCTTGTCTGGGGGGGGGGGATGTACTCTTTGCAACTGTCTGACACCCTGAAGGCGATGCCTGCCACCCTCCTGTAGGGGGTGCTGTGATTGTGTTACAGGAGGGCGCCTCACGGGGGCAGGCACAACGGCTTAACAGCATGGCTGACTCATGCGGCGGCCACCGGAGGGTGCGGGTCATCCAGATAGCCATTACTGCAGAGTCAGCGCCACACGGTGTCACGTGAGGCTCGCTACGCACGGAAATCACAAAGACATCTAATAACAGTGTGTTCTTAAAACAGCCTCTGAGTCAGATTTAAACTCCGAAGAGACCTGATGGAATCAAATTAACTGTTAAGATGAAGGAGCAGACATGCAGGGCGTATGGAACACACTCCAGGCTTGCCCTGTACCTGCACTAGATAAGCAAATATGGAAGTTAGATGGATGGATGGATCGTTTAGAATCATTTAAAAATCTTATGCCCAACACCAAGGTGGAGAGGGCAAGGGGCGTTATGGAAGTCGCTGGTGGGTGCCGTGGTGACACACCCTGCCCAAATCAGCTGTCTGGGATAGGATTTCTAAACCTTTCCAATCACAAGGCCTGTCTATTCATCATTCATCATGTCAGCAGGACGTCCCAGTCCTCAAATTTTGCCAACCAGAGGGGTGGGGGACATTTCGCTGACCTGGGAATATTTTCCGGCCCGAAATTTTTCCAATCCAGTCTTTGCCCGTGCAGCAGCCTGTTCTGGCCCAAACCACTTTTGCCTGCCAAAAGCACGTTAGAACTGAGAAACCGTGATGTAGGAGACCTAGACTCAAACCATAGTGAAGGAGAAACTTTTCTGGGAGCTTAAAGAGGGACAGGTTTGCTCTACTGCACAACACAGACCTTTCTGGTTTATCTTTGATCCCTTGGACTAACCCAGTGGGGGGTAACTTGTGTGGGGGTGGATATTTGTGGGGAGATTGTCTCTACATGCGTCCTCACAAAACCCATGTCCACATGGATGTAGATGCTTAGCCAGTGGGCGGTCAGCAGAGGGAGAGCCTACCTGGGACTGCGCGTTGACATTAGCGCTGTTGTTGACCAGCTCTTTCACCACATCCGCCTGGCCGGCGAGTGACGATATATGCAGGGCAGTGTTTCCTTTCTGGATAAAGGAGAGATGCGCAGATTAACACCGAGGCTATGGCCCGTGGCCCAGCCCCCCCTCTCCCCCAGCTGCGGAGTGGGGGCTTCCGACCACAGGCTCCAATTTAGACACCTTGCATTCCTGGGATGTCACCGGCTGTTAGCCGCAGCCTCCCCTGGCTTTTTATAAACTGCCCGCATGTTCAGATCAGCTTTGGCTCTGTCCCGTTTCACTGGTTGATACCTGAGGCCTCTTCCTGCCTTGGCACGCTCTTTGGGGCATAGACGATTTACCATGGGGGTACAGGAGGTGAAACTGCCCCCCTACTGATCTGAACATATAAAATTCAATGAAATTATGTTTTTTTTTTTAAATAAACTTACTAACTTATTTGCAAACTTAACTGACTTATTTAACTTATTTGAAAATATGGCTTGTGGTAGTTATATCAATGTTTTAATTTACTGCAAATGTATTGACTTTTATTTGCAAATTTATTTGGATGACTGGTTGGGCTCTCTCACCCCCAGAAGAAAAGCTTAGAGTCACATGTGCTTTGAGGTGGGGGGGATCTACAGTGATATCAGCACCCAAACAATGAAAATACAGCTTCTTCTTCATTACTTCCTGTTGGGCAACCCCAATTTAGCCAGACCTCCCCCAGGAATGGGTAAGGTAGTGTTAGGTAATACCATCAGGGGCTGTAGCTGAAACCCCCCCCCCTTTATTGTTGTCATGGTGCAGTAATACCTACACCACCCACCGCTTGCCATCTGAGACAAAAATCATTGCTTTAAAAGAAAATCGACCCTTTTCTGGGGCACGTTCTCATAACATTTAACTTATTATTATAGTGGTTAAAATGAAATCAATACTGGTGATCTAAAAATTCCACTTAATAATGTTTTGGTGAAATTAAATAGTATTTTGTTTCCCCAGTACTTCATATTTCAATCACTGCAACAAAAGACTAAAAAACATTAGATATGCAAAAAAATATTATTTCCAGAGAAATATCACTGCCAGATTTTTGTATGTTAATGTAACCAAAGTAATGACAGACAGCGAGAATGCAGGCTTTTTTATCGTGAAACGGCCTGGGACTGCAAAGTGATACAACCTGAGCATCACAGCGGAACGATATGTATCATTCGGCAGGATTTCCACATGGCAGCAAATAAAGACAAAGAGCTGGACTGAACCATCAGCCTGCGAACTGCGGGGGTGCCAGAAACATGAAGGAGGGAATAGGGCTGCCTTATTTTAACGAATGATGCAATCGTGTCATGCAGCATATTTTGTTATATATATATGACTGCACGTTTATGGGTGAGTGGTGGTCCATAAATAAAGTTTTTAAATACAATAAATTAGCATGACTTCAGCGGTCATTTGTCTTACATGCCTGATTCAACTTGCGATCTGCTCAGCACAGGCTTTTATGCTGTGCCATTAATCTCCCCCAGTAGGGAGCAAACCATTGTGACTCCACAGACACAGTCAACCTCTGCTGGCTGTGCCAAGGTTATCTGGAGTGCTGTCCTTACTGGGAGATTTGGCACGGGGAAGCCCTCCCCCCCCCAACAAATGCCGCCTTCCTCGGATCTGCATGCCTCTCTAATCGAGTGGAGGGAGGAGGCTGACCTTTGTCGCTGCATCGACGTTGGCTCCGAGCTTAATCAGCTCCGCCACAACCTCCACGTGACCTTCTTTGGAGGCAAGATGGAGAGCATTCAGGCCATTCTGTGGAGACAGAGAGAGAGAGAGAGAGAGAGAGATGTCCAAAAGAACAACTGTTATCACACAACAACAGGCAATTTCACCTTAGCTACACAGATTTCCCCTCATTCGAAATACCACATTGGCAGCACCTGGTTGCAGATGTTGATGTCGACCCCCGTCTTCAGGTAATCGAGGGCCTTCTCCAAGTTGCCAGCCCGCGCAGCCCTCAGATAACTGGCATTGCTGTCCGACTGCAAAGAGAAAAGGCCGGATCAGTCCACTCAGTCCACGTGCCTCCCACACTCCACGTCCGCCGTGACCCCCGCAGCGGGATGCGCACCTTAAAGTCCATCGCTTTTCACCGCAAGACAAAAACACCGTCTCCGTATTGCTTCAGTGTGAAAGCCTGCGCATTTATCACCATCGTTACACCACACTGTCGGTCACACTTTACTTGACAGGGGTGCAAATACTTAGTAGTGACTCAGTTACTGTAGATGTATATACCATTCTCTGACTGATGGTAAGCTAGTCTGCTGGATGAGAATCACCACACTGATTCTAACTCACGACATGGATGTGCCGTTTCAGCACACAGCCCTGTAACCTTTCAATTATAGGACTTAGGATGTAGACCGAACATTCATTGTCCATGTGGGGGACGCGAAGACATGCTGGTCACTGTAAAACACTGAACTGTACGCTCTCTATGACTTCCTGCACTAAACATTTAGCGAGAGGAGGCACTGTAGAGGGCTCATGATTGGCGTAACTATTATGGATTAACTGGTTTGAACATCAGTGTGTTTGGTTTCGTTTGGCTCCCGGTGACAAGAACCATGCTTATGCACTGGGATTCTGTCTCAGAGTGAGCGCTGTGCGTATTATCGTCTGTTTCTCCAGTCACATGGCAACGGAGTTTGTGTTTTTGCTTTTTGTTCTTTTAATCGAAGACCCCCCCGCCATCGTGTCCTTGGCCCAATCCCCAAAAATGGGAATGTGCAAGATGTTCAACCTGGAGCCAAACTCGTGCTTAATTATCATTAGTTATTTTCTAACCTGCTGCATGCAGCCTGGTCAACTCTCGCTTAGTGTTCCAGAAAGTTCTATGAGGCTGAACTGGGGGAGCAGACTAAGTCGGGAGGGGGTTTATCTTCGATACCCTGGCCCAGGGGCGCTGTTGCAGATTATGGGCCCCGTGAAAGCATATCATACAGACCAATCCAATTATGTTCCAATTTTTTTAGGGACCCTGTCACTTAAGGACCCCTGGAGCCATCCAAACTCCCCCCCCCCCTTTACGGCGCCCCTGCCCTGGCCTCTGATCCTCATCTCCCCAATAACAACACAGGTGGGGTGTGCAGGACAAATGCATTTCAGCAGGAAAAAGGCACAAAAAAAATCAGCTGAAAAGGACTCCAGATGACAAGCTGCAGGCTCTGTCAGACTGACTGTTCTGGCTGTACGAACAGCAGCCGATACCGTGAGCCCGTTGCTGAAGCCGTGAGTGTGTCGCTGATGGCGTGAGCCAGTTGCTAACACAGTGAGCCCATTGCTAACATCGCGAGCCCATCGCTGACGCCGTAAGCCAGTCGCTAACACAGTGAGGCCACCACTGACACTGTGAGCCAGTCACTGACGCCGTGAGCCAGTCGCTGACGCCGTGAGCCAGTTGCTAACACAGGGAGCCAGTTGCTAACACCATGAGCCCGTCGCTGATGCTATGAGGCCCTCTTTGACGCCATGAACCCTTTGCTAACACCGCAAGCCCATCGCTAATGCTGTGAGTCTTGCGTTGACACCATGAGTCCATCGTCGACGCCGCAAGCCTGTCGCCTCAGTGCCACGATTCCGGGCCCTTTTCAGCACCGCCCCTGGCAGATTCCACCTCGCTTCACTCTCATTATCTCAAGTTGGCCCCCCCAGTGACTTGACCCGCCTCTTTCTGCGATTTTTAGATCGCTAAATACCAAAAACACTTCCACAGGAACAATGCGGTGGGGGGGTTTCGCCTCACCAGAAGGGCCTGACATCCCACCAAAAGCTACAGCCACCTGTGTAAGAGTAAAAATTCAGCTCCATTCCTCCCCACGGGGTCTGACATCGTTCCTCATGAGCAGACAGACCTCAGGCTTGATGAATTAGCCTGTACAGACATCGGTGAACAGGAGGGATGTTACCTTCACTACAGTGACAGACACCGTCAATTAGCCCAGAGCCCCATCAGACAGGCTGTTAGATACCTAACTGAACACCCACCTGCCCTTCATGGGCGCAGAAAGGCCCCAAATTGTGCAAGACTGGCACTAGAAATATTTAATGTTGCAAACAGGAAAAAAAAAGACGTCAATGATGGCAAAGGAGGATAAGAGCCGTCCAGGTGAACAGGACCTGACAGATACGTGCGATATGAAACTAATTATTCAAACAGGGCGGTGCGCAGTTAGATACTGGGAGAGAAAGGTGCTTGCGGGGGTCACAGCGGGCTAATGTGCCCCCCGCAGGGATGGGGCTGGAAATGGGAGGCGGTGCTACCGTAAAATCCGAAGCCGATCTCGCAAACCAGAAATATGGTGTCGCGCATCAGCATATGCTGGAGAGGACAGCCATCATGTAGCAGGTGTGGCGTGCATCTCCGACGCACAGGCACACACACACTCACATGTCTGTATTCACATCGTTGTGGGTCCCGCCCATTCATTTATATGGGCAAAACCCTAACCCCAACAATGACCTTAACCCCCTACCCAGTCCTAACCTTAACCATAAGTAACCAAACAAAATACAGGACTTTTTGCATTTTTAGTTTTTCGATTGCATTCACAGATTTTTATAAAAAATTGAGGTTTTCCTTGTGGGGGGGGGGGGAAACCAAATATCCCCACAAGGTAAAAAGTTATAGGGCTTATTTCACATTGTGGGGAAATCTGGTCCCCACAATATAATAATAACAAAAATGCCTGCACCCAAACTTGACAGAAATAACCTGGTGGTGCCGTGCACCCCTATTTTCATGGCTGTGCACCCCCATCTGACCCCGAAGCTGGAACAGACCCCAATGGCAGCCTAGACCGTGGTCATTCTTCTAGCTACCGAGCAGATCCGCACACGTATCGTCAACAATGTGTCAGGACTAGTCAATAAAAGACTAAATGACTGGATATTAGATTAGAAGAAGAAAAAAAAACGCACTATGCCTTGGATTTGGTGCATAACATCAGCAGTACTATTATTCTGTACTTCAGCAGAATCATGTAGGTTTCACATTTTAAAACAAAGGCGTCATGCCTTCGTAACATCATTCATTCCATCCATCGGCATTTATCCAGTACAGGGCCACGAGGAGCCTGGCGGCTGTCCCAGGAATCACAGAATACCATGGATCAGAGGTGGATAGTGTGGATAGTTCAGGTCCAGAAAGTAAAAATCCGGACCAGGATTTTGTTTCAACCAACCAGATGAGTCACAGTCACAGAGTACTCCGCTAGTTGGTGGAAACAAAATCCTGGTCTGGATTTTTCCTTTCTGGACCTGAACTATCCACCTCTGATCCCTGGTATTTCTGAACGTGAACTATCTACCACTGCACAGGATTATCTCACTGAATATTTCTGGGAACCCCGGGAGCCACATTTTGGCATGAAAACCGGAAAGACATGCAAAGTGCACACACAGAGGCAGGACTCGAACCCCCAGTCCTGGAGGTGTGAGGCTGACAGCGCTAACTGCTCTACCTGCATCCTTGGAAACATCTAAATTATAGTGACGCTGAGCTTTTAACTTCAACTTTGTCAGGCATGTCACACAAGCCACTTAGAATATTTTGATTATTTTAATCTCCAGGCATAGAAACCTAAAGCAAAGTCATTTACCTAAAGCAAAGATTTGACAACAACGTATCTTTCACCGTTTCGAGAGAAATACGCCTGCAGCTTATGCAAACGTTTACCAATGTCTGCTATACAGTTATGTGTGTTTTCTTTTTAAGTCTTCTTCCCCATAAAGCACTTTGTGTCATGTTGTGTGCTATCCTGAAGTGCAACTTAATTGCTTTTTAATATTGTTCTATTGCATTCCTTTGTAAATGAATGGAGGTAAACAATAAAGCTGTTGATCAGCACTACCATCCTCTGCACCTCCCCCAGCCCCCACTAACGCCTCCCTCCCCAGCTTGGACACCATCCACATACACCTAACATGACATTTATCGCCAGTCCCCATCGGTGACCCCCATCCCAGGCCCGCTCCAGGGCTTACCGGCCTCGTCCGGAGAGGCAGCAGACCGTGACCATGGCAAACAGGAATGAGGAGTGACGCGATCGGGGCTTTTCGAGAATAATGTAACCTGATCCCGGCACAATGATACCACGGCATTCACTCTAACAGCAGCGCTTCGGTTTGTGTATGATAAAGTATTGTCAAAGGTATGTGGCATAAAGCACTTCATTTAAAGTCTATTTAGCTGCAGAACAAGTATTTTTAGTCCAAAGGCATACTGCCCCCCCCCCATCGCCCAACTTCATAACGTTCCTAATAAGCAAAATCAAGCTATTTATCTGGGTAGTAAGTGTGTATTTGCTTGGAACTTGCGTAATTATTTAACATTAGAACAATTGTAAATTAACCGTAACACAATAAAAACTAACACGAATTTCTTGTGTTCTCCAGAAAGTTACTGATATCTGGCTGGATAGCTATATGAAGAGCTTCAGTTCCCAAACCTCTCATCAGGGGCACCACCTGCTCAATTAATTGAGTATTGGAGGGTGGCTGCAAATACTGGGGTGACTCTAGGAGAGGTTTTGAAATGGCTAAGCTGACATACTTGGATAGACATATAGTTATAGTTTTACACCAACATGAAGATCATTTAAACATCATTTTCTTTGACTGCCTAAGACTACTACACAGTACTGTATAAATATTTTTGATTTCGCATTATTCGACTATAACCTGATAATTCAAAACAGTACTTCCCACTCTACACACAACATGCATTCCTAAGGTCTGGTCTCAACCCTGCAGCGTGATTATGGTTCCAAACTGGCCCCAGTGGCCTCATAGCAAAGAAGTGAAAAGTGACTTTTTTTCATACCCTACCATACAGCCGTACTGCTGGGTGAAACCAAAGGCCCGTCAGGTGTCTGAGCTCTGGTGAAGGCAATATTTAGAGTAACAGAGATTCCCAAAAGCTTTCAATGTAGGTTGAATGTAGGTTCATTGGCCCATTGGTGGCACCCTGGTCATAGTATGCAGCTCCAGGTACCCCTCTACCTGTTTACTAACCTTAGGTGCTATGATAAAACAAATCAACGTGCTCCCTGAATGCTTCCCTTGACCCCACCCAAGACATTTTGGCCATTTCAGACCTTCATCTTGTTGACGCACCAGAATTCCAAATCCAGAGATTACCGGGGGGGTGAGAGGGTCTAACGGGGTTAGGGGGGTACTTTGTTTTGCCAGACGTGCATCCAGAATGAAAATGGTGCTGACTGAACAGTACACTGCGTGTTTGTCCCCTAATCTGTTTGGCGTTAGAATGCTAAGACAGCGGGCACTGCGCCTGCACCAGTCAGTGCCATGAACCTCCGGGCACTGGCAGTATGATTTCTTGGTAAAAGCCTCGTGTAATAATGGAAGATGTCTTCTGTTTCCATTGCTAAGCTATCATCCCATCCTACTGGCCATCATCCCTGCGCCTCCTGCTGGACAGGGGAGGCATTGTGGGCAGCTAACCCGGATCTAAGGTATATTTCTCTCTTAAAAGGCACTTTGCAGTGTTTTTTTTTTTTGACAAGTGTTACAGAGCTAATTTTAACAAAGCATTCCTGCGTTCCCTTGAAGTCATGCATGCAGAAAGAGGAAAAGAGGCGTGTCATTATTTTATCCAATAGCCCTACAGCACACACTTCCCAAATGTCGCACAAATCGGGATGTTTTACTTTTCAGGAAAGACCTTAAACACCATTCAGGTTCCCAATACATACACAGACTTTAACACTAACAATACAGGTGCATGAAGAAGAAGGCCCTGAAATATACAATGTATACACACAAATAATGCGACACATACATATTTCATAACTTTTGCTAGCATCGCATTTCAACATGCCAGAAGTGAGATATACTGAGCATAAAAAGATACATAGACTCAGGTCTCAGATATGATTATACTATGCACATTTTTCTTGTTTTTACTCCGTCATCCCTCCTCCTTACTATGACTTTGTAAGCACAATGCAGTAACTGCACCACAGAATTACCATCACGCAACAGAAACTGCAACTGTATCAGTGTTTCCACAAACGAGCACCAGATGGGACTGAAACACGACCGTCTACAATAATGCCTAAGAATCAGCTGGACCAGTTACGGTCCCTGGGTTGCAGTGCGGTCTGGTGAAGGACCCGGCTTTGGTCGGCTTGCTCTGAAGGTCGGTTTGCTCTGATGCCGGCATCGTACCAAAAACAACAGCAGCTCTTCCCGAACCAAAGCCTCTGCCACAGGCCGACCCGAAATGACAGAAAGCTGTCCTCACCACCGACTGCTGGATCACCACGGATGCGCGGCAGGTCTGCCCCAAAATCCCCGACACTCGTGACACCAAGGTCAGGCATCCTGCTTTCATAAAACGCAGACAGATCCTTTACCTTGGAAATCTCAGCCGAGCGGAAGAACAGGCGCTGCAAAAAGCAAAGAGGCAAAAAGTTCCGCGCACCTCCGTCGGCTGGCGGTGAAGCCATTCCCCGGTCCGGGACGGCCCCCCTCCCGGACTTGTGCTATGTGAGCACAGTCATGTTACACCCCCACCGCGTAAACAAGCCGCCACGGTACGTCCTGCGTGCCCTGCTCCTCCCGCCGCGATCCCGTCCAGGATGCTCTGCGCATATCGGAAAAACGGCAGGCGCGCCAAGGGGACTGGGGACACTCACGGCTCCTGGCAAATCCGCTCCTTCCTCCACTGCCATTTTCGCCGCAGTCCGGAGTGAAACCCGAGGATTCAATTAACGGCCGCAGGGCTGGGGGGGGGGGGGCCGCAGCATACCCCGGGACTAAAAATACCTGCACGGAGGCTAAGTGAATAGAAGTTCCGGAGATAATCTTTGGTCAGAAAGCAAGCAACGGGATGCCACCCCCTGGCCCAGAATTAGCCCCCCACCAGCGATGGCGACTCAGGCAGCACGCCGGAACGGGGGGGGGGGGGGGGTTCACTATCTCCACTTACCATATTTGTAGGTGCTAGTTACTCCGCCGGGACACATGTGGCCATGATACACAGAAGGGCCGACCAAAATAGCCGAGCAGCAGTCAGAGGGTTTGTGAAAGGCCCTGCCAGCCCCCCTGCCCAGATCACGTCCTGCGTATGCCTTGTTGTCATCCTGCTTTTCAGTTTTTTTTCTCTCTTTTCTCTCTTTGGTGCTCTCTCTCCCCCTCCCTCTCTCCCCACAATGTGGGCTGCAAGCCGGACTCTCCCTCCGAGTGGCTGAAGCTTCTAGCACTAACCGGCCCAGGCCCAGATTAGCAGGATTGCAGAGCTCGTCCCCGAGTATTAAAGTGCAGGGCCATCCCTCCCTCCGCAGCGCTGGCCGCTGGCCCCCCGACCAGGTCCGCAGTCTCCAGAAGCTTCTTCGCCCACTGAATAAATACTACTTTCCCCGTGCGCTGGCAGTTTGGTGATTGGAATTGACGCAGACTCTGGCAGCATCAGCCCACACCACTTAAGCAGCAGGTTGCTAATGCCCAGCCCCACCTAACCCTACTAATGCACTACTGAGTTCACCAGCTGTCTCTCTGTAATACAGTGCAAGCCCAGCCCCAGACTGCAAAGCAACCATTTCCACATAAAACCTCACAAGCCCCCTGGTCTCAAGATGTCACAGGTGTTTTTTTTCCAGGTGGACATTTCCTTCCTACATATATGGTTATGCTGTAAAGGTGAGAAAATATTTAAAACACATTATCTCATAAAGATTATTAGGTTCTCATGCTGCTTTGTGGAATTCAAAGCCCATGCGAAGCATGAAGAGCATTGTTAATTTACGATCGACTAATCAATAGATCTGAGGGCCACAATGCAATATATGGAAAGCACGGGAATCAGCCCCGTAATCCGTTAAGTAAAGGAGCATGTCTAAATTTGAATCTGTCACAAGCACCCTGGGACCGCGCTACAGGAAGGTATTTTCCTACGGTCTGGCTTAGAAAAAGTCTGCACAATGGCAGGACCATTCAGAGATTCCGCAGGACACGTGAACAGCGGAACGCTGGATTTCTGATCCTTCCTGAAGTGTAGTGTAGTCATGGCAACAGCAGCCCTTACCGCAGTGGAAATGGGAGCTCCAGGACGGGAGCTGTAGTCGCAATTCCGGAATGTGAGCCTTTCATGATGCCGTCGCAGTGAAAACGATGGCATAACGGGCTGGGGTTCTAGGCCACTGTACAGCGTGGCCGACCCCCTATCTCCAGAGACACTGGACAGCATTCCTAAATTAATTTATGATGATGCTGGAATATTCCATAACGGCACGAGAGAAGCATCAGGATATGACATGGTCATGACAGTGAGCAGGAGCAGCTCTGGAGTACGCTGCACCCTGCAAGACATGTGTGAGCAAGAGAACTGACAGAAACAGAAGAAAGGGGGCTTCATTAAGGGGAGGTGAGAAGAAAAACCGAGGGAAGAAGAAAAATGGATGAGTGGCATTTTGATGTCAGCAAATGACAAACAAAACAAAGCAGGCGTTGTGGGGTGGAATGGGGCTATGACAGGAAATGGGCATCGGGGCCTGGGATACGGGCACGGGCATCGGGGCCTGGGATACGGGCATGAGCATCTGGGCCTGGGATACGGGCATGAGCATCGTTCATTTATAATATAATATAACATAATATAATACAATATAATATAATATAATATATATTGCAATTGGAGCAAGATAGGGACCAACCCTGGACAGGGTGCCAGCCCATTGCAGAGTGCACACTCACTCACTCACTCACTCACATAAACAGTCAATTTACGCACTTTCAATTCACTTAGTGAATTATTTTGGAAGGGGGGAGGAAGCCGGAGGATCCAGCATAAACTCACACACACACACGAAGAGGCGGTGTGTTCCGCTCTGCCACCCTCTTAGCCTTGCACAATGTACATTGTTAATATGGAAATCACGTTATGTGCACGCAATTGTCACGTGGCAAGGACAGCGATAATCAGCTGGGTGGAGACCTTCCGTAAGTTGTGCTAAAACATTTTACTGTTACAGGAAACAAAACTAACATATGATAACATACGTTGATCTAATTTGAACATTTAAAATGTCTTAGCAATATAAATACAACGTCTTAGAAACACATTAAAAACAGCAGCTAAGACTTCGTGTGGCACTGACACCATTTAGCTGCTTGCAAGCACATCCAAGCAGTGTAGGCCTAGAGCTCACCCTCAGTTCCCAAACCACACACTCAGGACACAGACACCCACCAGCTGAATTTCAGCCAATCAGAAAAGACGTAAGCACACACGACTCCCACTGTGAGCCTTCTGTGCTCGGACACTGAAACGTAATAAAAACGACACCATAGATTTGCAATGATCATAATGTCGCATTACCGGACTCTGGAAATAAAGCTAACAGTGTGCCGCGATCAGACAGCGCCCCCCAGAGATGAAGAAGCAGGTTGTCTACGGGGAGGTTTCTGCATCTCACCGAAGCCAGTCTCTGCTACTGAGGGACCCCCTCATCTCGAATTAAGCCACCCCTGACCAGGGACCACTTCATCTCGAATTAAGCCACCCCTGACCATCGCCCGAGACTCTCTGCTGCTTACATTGCTGGTGTAGAAGTGTCAATTTCAGAAGCAACTAGACGTTTTGCGGTTTGCCGGATGGATGCGTTGCGAAGCAGATACAGGCACCGGACAGCTCACGACCCACGCACCCACGATGCATCTCCTTCGCTCTTAAGGCTAAACAGGGTATTAGCATTTATCTCAAAGGAATCACCCACACCCTCCCCACTTTATCTCAGAATGACCTGGCCCTGACCCTTGCTCCTTCCCCCCACCCTTCCAACCACGCCCTCCATTCACAATGACCCCTGACCCCAGCAGCACTGTAAAAAAAAAAAAAAAAAGAAAAAGCCACCACCCTTTCAACCACTAATTCATGGTAAGGCTGCTGCGTGACTCGCACCCCTGCCATGTGTCACATTAATTCAGTCAATAATACCGCTCAGTACGATGGTCAGCTGACCTAGAAGGCCACCCAACATGTTGAGGGAAGTAAAAATGGATGGCAGTGAGTATATTATGTATTTACACAGAATCATTAGCAATGATATCAGTAAATGTTAATGCTTACTAAAGTATACGAGATTGCTGCCGTCTCATAATGACTGACTCACCACGTCCTGCCTACACAGAAGATCCATTTCCTATTAAGCGCAGGTCAGGTACAGACGGATGACAGTTCAGATACAGATGGATGACAGGTTAGGTCGACATTTCCAGGCTTCATAAAGCACCTTATCTTCTACCCCCCACCCACCAGAACAGCAAGGCTAAGGGACCATCATTTTCCATGGATGGAGGGGAGGGGGGGTGTTTTGTCAGAAACACAAGACGCTGAGTTCGTCCCCCCTCCCCACTTTTGGCCTTGTTTTCCTCCTTCTGTCATTTTCCAGCTGATAGAGCCATGGGTGCATCCAGATGATGTCCCCCACCCCCATCACCTGGAGCATATCTGTGGGCAGGGGTCCAAGGGTCCAGTCAAGCGACTAACACTGGCCGACATCACAACAGTAAAAACCTGGGCCCAAGGTCTGCCTCGGAGACAACCCCCCCCCCGCTTCCGATGACTCTACTTCAGTGTCAGTCATTCAGATCTCGAGTTCCTGAGGAGGAGAACCTGACCCTTCTTTGATACCCAGGCCATGCACCACCTATGCATACTTATATCACACTCATTAACAAGTGGCAGCAGGCTAGCACGTTAGCATCCTGGGAACAAGGACATGAACCCTTACGCTTAAGGTTTCGGATTCTGGCTCCTACAAACGGCCCAGCTTCTGTAGACTCGAATATCCAACAATGTGGATGGACAAAGAACTGTTACAGCAGATAAGAAAATGGATTACAGATCAAAATGCCTATGGATTTCTGCACGGTGCTTCATCTGGTGTTTGTCCACGTGGACAAAGGGCTTGTGAACCGCGAGCCTTTCGATGACCATCACGGGCAGCCTGGGGGTGTGGACTCCTTAGGGACAGATCTCATCATCAGGATCGCCTCATCGTATCTTGGAAAGAGATTGGCGCATCGAGAACGATTTCTCGAGTTTACCTAAAAGCTTACCCTACAAAATTACTACAGCAACTGTAATAACAAACGTTATTTTCATGGCTTTTTCCCAGCTTTGGTCTCAAGCTGCTACAACTTTGTGAAGCATCAAGCGCAGAAGCTACTAGGGACAGTGGCAACAAGCCTGACAGACACATTGGCTCCAGTGAAAACACTCCACCACTCTCATAATCCAGCCTACAATATGATCTCTGGTCTAATCCCTTGATTTCTGAACCCGCCTAAATAAAACTTCCCCATTATAATGCCTTTGAAACTTCTAATACTCCTTAAGCGAGCATCAAAGGCTGATAAAAAGCAGCATGCGGGCCAATTAAGCACAGTGTTTACCGCTGGTGAGCTACTTTTGCTGCAGTGACAGAATCGAAGGCTGGCTATCAATTTGCAGGAACTGTGGGATTGACGGAGGGGGGGGAGTTTCTGCTGGACAAATTTACAAAATGCCAGTAGCTTCTTGTCGCCCAAAAACTGTAACATAAATAAAACAATATAATAAGACGATGATGTTCATGCACAAAAACAAGTACTGCATTTCCATTCCCTGAATGTATGTTCTAGAATTAATCATGAACTTCCCCTTCGCCTCCACATGCCCTGTAATCGCCACATTTGGCCATAGGCCATCGGCATCAGTTAGATGAGATGCGATTCATCCAATTAAGCACAAGTATTTTAAGGGCTGAGATACGGCTATTGCTGCATTCCATTTAACCCGGGAGTTCGGAAGTCGGAGCTGGAAATGATGTCACACCTGAGTTAAGCACGTTCCAGTCGGAAAGACGGAAAGCCATTTAGCAATACCAGGGACCGGTATTAGCCAGACAACATGTCAGATTTAAGATCCCAGTTTAAACGGCATTTATCTTCGTTCACTTACAACCCAAACTACCTTAAATCTGATAAGTTATCCAGCTAAGCAAGTAATCCTGCTTTCTGAACCAGGCCCCAGTTCTAGCCAGGCTCACTGTTAGCAATATCAGTTGACATCAACGCATTACGCAGTATTTTGCGCATAGAGATACCGTAGCAACATGTCCACAGATACCGGTTGGACGGTACTGTGCGTACAACCGATTTAATGAAACTCCAAATAGGACATAAGTGCTAATGACCAGCATATAAACTGCAGCTTTCACTTCTGTTGATGAAGGGCACAGCCATCTTGGATTCTGAGGTCGGGGTTGTAAAGGTTCCTCTGACTTTCCGAGTCGTGACTTCAGAGGGCATTCCAACTGAAATTTCCGATTAGGAACTCGGAATTTCCAACGTCTGAGTTCAAATGGAATGCAGCATCAGGGGTGGTGGGGGTGTATACAGGAACTGAAAGCTGATTGGTCCCCAGAGTCCCCCTCCCTTGTCATTTGGCATATAATGATAAGGTTGACTCCTTTGTATGAATTACAGCCCCTCTAATGTCCCCGCCTTAAATCATCCTAGAATTGCCCCTGAGGAGCGGACAAACTACCGACCATCTGTCCCCCCTACGACACCCCACCCCACCCCACCCAGGACTCCCACCCACGATCTCAAACGGACATCAAAATTCATCTTGCTTCTTGTCATGTGTGTTCAGACCCTCCCTCAGTTTTCCTGAGTTACTCTCCACAAGCCCCCTCCACTAAAACCACGGCTCTTCTGCCCCCCCCCCCCCCCCCCCCCATGGTCGTGGTATGAAAAGGCAGTGTTGCAGGGATGTGTCCCTCAGCAACACTTAACTCACAATAAGCCGCGTTTGCCACAAGTGCACACGTCCCGGACGTCTGAGCTATTACACCACAGCTCAAAAGAAAACAACTGCATGTGTGGTGCGTATGGCCCCTGGTGAGCTCACAGATGGACTGCTCGCGGTTCACCTCCCAATTCCGTTCTCGGCCACTGAGTCCAGATTTCACAGTACGCTACCCGCGATCAGGGGGGCGGGGGGCACAGGACCCCATATTCTATAGAATGAAACTGATTTGTATCCGAAAAAAATAAACAGCACCAGATGTTGGGGGAAAAAACCATGATGGGTCTGAAATTCTATCATTAAAATTTGGTTACTGGTCTAAAGCACAACAGCCTTAAACTCCTTAGTTCAATGGAGTGACTCAAGCATGTGTGACAGACAATCACTGTCACCGAACCAAGCGGCCATCAGCACACCGGGACAAAGAGCACGTCCACAGCCAATCAGCACAAGCGATCACATCCTGTTCCCAGCATAGCCTCATGTAGTGTAGCTACCTGTAAGCCCCACCCCCACACAGGCCGACGCCTCACTTCTAATCCATCTATTTTTTTTTCCCTTCCCCCGAGTCTCTTGCTACTAGCGCTTAGTACAGTCTGTCACACTCGACACATCCATCCATTACCACAGAGCAGATCCGGACGACTGCGCAAATACCGTGACCCAATCCCATAATGCATTACTGATCCTCTCTTCCTCAGCAGATTTACCAGAAAGCCATTATCCCTGTCATTATTTACACAGAAATAAAGAAGTATGTAATATTGAAATAAGATTTAATAAGACGGAATTGACTAGGGACAGCAAGGTGAAGTGGAGAATTCGGCGTGCTAAAGTAACCACGATTACGAATGTGTGAAATGTACTGGAAGGTTTCAGTATTCATCATGAACCCACAACCTTCCTAGAAAAACATGCATCAATCTGTTTTCATGTTCACATCAGCTTTAGCTCATGCAGCTCTTACACCCATATCATGCTGATCTCATGCCAATCTTTTTATCTCACACTGATCTCACCGTGATTTCACTCTGTTCATCTCATGTGAATGCCATGCTGATCTGACTCTCAGCTCACTCTGACCTCACATTGATCTCTGATCTGACACCAAACTCTGGTGTCATTCTGATCTCAGGTCTCACTCTCAGCTTACACTCATCTCACTCTTATCTCACACTCCTCTTTGATCTCACCACTGATCTCTGATCTCACCATCTCGCACTGCCCCCTCCATCACACTTGTATGACCCCAGACCTCACAGCCCAGGATGAAACCCATCAGATTTACTGATATGATGTCCCTGGCAGGCAGAACCATGAAACATGAGCTACACAATCAAAATAACCCACCCACTGCCCTCAGCGAGACAGTTTACTCAAAATGCAGTGTTTTGTGCCAGGAGATACCAGCCCGAATCGATGCGGAGCCACTCAGGAACGGACCCCGTCCAGCAGCCATGACGCGGGCCGAGCCACTGCGCCAGCAAGCATGTGCCTACTCCACTCCACTTGGCACAACCTGCTGGGCCATCAGGCCGCGACAGTGACAAGCAGTCTGCGGGAATACTACGCAAATGGCAGGCATGACGGACCGAGTGCAGGCAGAGAGCTGAGGCCAAAGACATAAATAAATACGGAATAAGTGGCCTTACAAGTTAATGAATGTAATGCTTTGATAGCACATAATATATTCATTGAAAAATTAATGTGATAGTTATAAAAAAGGAGGATTATATAATTGTGATTCAAGGAAGTCAAAAAATATTTCAAAATAATTTCAAAAGAGACATTTCCACTATGTAATAACTCAAACGAGCATATTTGTGAGTAGCTGGACAGAAAGTATTACCTGAGTTTAGCAGCAGAGGGTTAAACCTCCCCGACACCCCCCCCCCCCCACGCAGCTCAGCTCAAGGCCTTCTGGGATACGCTCGTCTGAGGAGCGGCACCTTCAGGGCAGGGGATGTGAATTAGGCCACTGACGCTCCTTTGCACACAGCTCAGCGGAATTACGCATGCCGGGGAGGGCGGCAACGGAGAGATGGGGATACCGTAAATTCAGTTGTGTGTGCTCCACCCCCACCATTCAGCTTTGTACCTTCACCGCAGCCCCCACAAGGGGAACACGGCTTCTGAAACCACTGATCAAGGACGCCGTGTCCCTCCGAGCAAGCTCTCCCTGCAAGCCGGCTAGCCACACAGCCACCTTCTAGAATAGCCCGGATTATTCCACTACCATAATTCCCCTTTATTAGGTCACCGGGGCTCACTCTTTCCAAGAGGATTACCGATTACCCGAGAACGGGTTACCTCTCGGAACGGGATCAGCCTTCAGCCGGACGCAGGACGCAACACGGGAGGCGAGCAGCGCTACAGGAGTCACATGGACATCAGCAGCAGCGCCGTGTGCGTATTTGTGTGTATCCACAGCGAGGCAGTCACTGCTACTGGTGGAAGAAACACGAACGCTTGTTTTTCTTGATTTAACGCAAATGAGCGTAACGGCCCCCGCCCTTGGCGCAGGATGGAGAATTGCACATGGCGCATCCAATCAGCGAGTCTAGCGCCTTGGCCTCTGCAGTCCCCCCCACCCCCACTCTCTCCTGCATAGATGCCTCACTGTCAGAGGAAGGGGGGAGGGGGGCCAGCCTAAGGATACTCTGCCCACACCAATGACAGGGCCGAGATCCTGGTCCCCCCCATGTAACCACGAGGGATCAGGCCGGATCGCTGACACTCCACAGAGTTCTTTCACGAGTAGCGATGCACTAATTAATTCCTGCTTGGTGTTTCCTCTTGCACGGGATTCACGGCTGTGTTGAACTCCATATCTCCTTTTCAGTGAGCCCTCCTCACACATGTGACAAGTGAAGCTCGAACGCGCCATGATGAGGGACCTCGAAGGCAAAGGTGAACTGGATTCTGTTACTCAAGCTTGATGTAAACACGACTGGCTGGTTAGCAAACGCAGCCTGATACCTCTGAGGTCGCGGGTTCGATTGCCAGCGCTCACCCTGTCTGTCTGGAGTAAGCAGGCTTCCATCCTCCATCCAAAGACATGCAGGCAGGTGAACAGGTGTTTCTAAATTGCTCTTAGCGTGTATGTGCGCTGTGATGGCTTGGTGTCCTATTCACAGCGCCCCCCTGTGGACCGGCTTGAGACTCACTGTGACTCCTTATGGACTAAAAACCAAACAAGAAGACATATTTCTGAAGACGTTCCAGGAAACCATCCTTGGCATGTATAAACCCCAGTCCTAAAGCAAAACCTCACTATCATTCGCATGCAAATGTTCCTCGCACAACGGATTATCCCACTGAGCACATCCCATAATATTCTACTCTACTGCAGAACAGACACCAAGCCTACTATGGATTTACTATTTTTCGGCAAAAATTCGAAAGAAGCCACCATCTGCCAACATTTCACACTAATGGGAGAACCATCTGCCATTTTCCTAACGAGAATGTCAGCGTCGCATGCGGTGCCGGGGCCGTACGGGCCCCCCAGGGGTGACGCTGCACCCAGAAGCCGGCCCCTCTCATCGAATGGACTGGGGGGGCGTCGTGGAGGCCGACTGGCTCGCGTGTGTTTATTCCTTGAGTTAATGCGTGGGATTTACATGGACATATTCCGAAAACATAGGTGTTGCCTTTACTGAACCGAGGCTCTGCCCCCCTCCATAATGCTTCCAGCCTATGATGGGGGGCTCAGCGTGGTTACGGAATAAAATGAAACTGTGTGTCACAATGCTGTCTGCGCCTCTGTGATGCATTTCTGCTCTTTAGACGCAGATGCAGTCTCACATACTGAGAGGCTTAAAGTGATGCATTACATACAAGAGAGGCCGCATTTCCTGCGTGACGACAGCCACGCTTTGTTTATAACGATGTGATTTGCGAACATGGTGGTGGGGTTGGGGGGGGAATCAGCTAGTTGCCGGTGCATGGTGATGACCACGCTGCAGCAAAGAGAGAGAGAGAGAGAAAGAGCGAAAGAGAGAGGGAGAGAGAGACACACACAGACAGACAGATGCGTGATGGGGTCTGCAGCCACATGCGTGTCCTCAGGGAGCGAGACCACAATGACAGCGGGGAGGA
>JAODKC010000045.1:11012945-11025460 GCA_026777985.1 Mormyrops attenuatus
CCTGCCGATTCACACCATCTCCCGCGGCGAGCGCTGTCCGTGCGGCGATACATTGCCCCCCCCCCCCGCTGGTGCGCCTAATGTCCGCTGATGCTTAAGGACTTTGGCCTCCAAACCTGAGGGGTGGGAAGAGAATCGCCTCACAGGGAAGTGTCAAATCATCAGAAGAATATAAAGGCCAGCTGTATGGCTCTTAGTGATGACTGGTTCGTCATTTTTACAGTTAACCAGCAGAAGGAGACAAGGATCGGTCTCCACACTTCAAATCATGCCACTGCGTGTTAGTATCTATTTTTAATCTGATTGAAATGGAAAGTGTCAAAAAAAACAACAACAGCAAGCAATTAGGCCTGTCCTGGGGGAGAACAACAATCCTGGGGTGTAAATGACGTTGTTGCCACTGGAGACATTACCTGTATCCTGCTGTGAGGAGAGCCTGTAGTTTCCTGTTAGTCAAATGTTGCTAGCTTTTTATCTTCTATATGGGTCAGTTTAATGGCTTCTAGACTCATTCCGCCCCCATGACAGAATGCAATTAGTGGCTAGCACTCATCTTGTTGCATGAAATAATGTCAAATGAGCGCGGGGGGGCGGGGCGCACTTAACTGTGGTTAACAACGTGAGCTACAGAAAGTGCTTGAAGATTAGAGTTCTGAGAATTTCATCCTTCAATTTCATTTCGAGATTCAAATCTAAAACAAGAGATTCAATCCACAGTAAAATCTGCAACTAAATTATAGCACTAAGCTTAAAACAATTATAAATAATACCAATATTTGAATCCATTACTAAACAGCAAAGAGTAACATTGTATCTATCAGTGTTTGAAAATCACATTCTAGATCATAAGTCACCTGAAAGGAAATACTGGCTATATTTCAGCTCTTCAGTTACTGATGTACACGTCCCAGGGCTCCTTCAGGCCCAGATACAGACGTGAAGTGAGGGCTCCCAAGCTATCTTGTTGTCAGATGAGAACATGGACGTTTTTAATGTTCAGATTCGCTCAGTCACTGCCTTAGAGAACAGCTCCAATCAGATTATTTGCACATCCATCACACTGTAGTTATTAATTGACACATTAGAGGCTGCATCCTTGAACCGTGGTGAGCTAGATTATTACCTTCCAAATGTCATCTGACAAATGATTGCATCACAGAAGGGCAGCACATTCGGCGAGGGGCGGACTACGTGTTGCTGTCTTGCCGATAGAGACATTGCTTGAACATCAACCCGGTCCCCTATAGGTCAGGACGTGCAGAAACGTCTTTGGAAAAATGGGAGGCATAGATTTCGAGACCCCTGGTACTTTTGGGATGAAGAAAGCTGCAGATTTCCTGGTGTTGGGATGGATCATACCATCAGGAAACCTGGAGCACTGTGTAAAGTAACTCAACAACACTGTGGAACACCTCCGAATTAGGGAGTATTTTCTTAAAAGTATAAATGTCAGTTACTAGGCTTTGAGGTTCTCCAATTTAAAAAAGTAAACACGGAGGAACTAACTTGAAATTAGATAACAACATGTAGGGCAAAATGACAAGAGTCCGGGTAATTTTCACTAATTTAATTTTAACTCTAATTTTGGGTATAATTCTGTTCATCTGGTTTCCCGTGAAGGAAGACATTTTAACGAGCAATTAAAGGAAGAGCATAAATAAATATTCCTGAAGAAACAGGCCTGTGATCATCCAGGCTGCCAGAGCGCTGTGCCAAGCAGAGCCGAACAAATACTTCATTCCAGGCCGCGATTCAACGTTGGGTTAAATGTAGGTGCAGAACAGTAGATTAAAACCCCCCTTCCTCAGGATGCTCGCTAACCACACGGGCTGCGAAATATTTCTGTGTCGGGATCGGTAAGCGGTGCCGTCCGCAGCTGACGGGAGCGAATTTAATCGGCAAGCGCTTCAAGGAAGCGGAGCGTGAACCCGGGCGTCAAACAGGTGGTCAGTGCCGGGCTGAAATTAGCGGCGCAGGAAACACACGGAGATCAGGACAGCGTCCTTCAGATAGGTCACGGGGAACGTCTCCAAGTCGGAAATATCCGGAACTGGAGTGCCGGCAAAGCGTTCCCGCTTACGCAACTTCACGCCTGCTAATCCGCAGGCCTTGTGGGGCCCCACTTCCGGGCAAACGCCGCAATTAGAACGCCACGTCCGGCTCGCCTGTCCATCGCGTCATACACACTTCCCGACCACCGGAGCATTTTCCATTTCACCTGGACATCCCGTCTGCATCCGACCCCAGTGGCCGAGTCTCTACACAAAGCCAGCCCATTCCAGCCAATGCCCCCCCCGCAAGGCATTAAGGATCAGCTCCCTGCTCACACACTCCTACATTAACAGCTTGGGTTGAAAACAGATGATGGAGGCATTTTTACTTTAGGAACATTTCTCATTTTAATTAACTTAATTGCAGTGCATCCTCTACAGCAGAAGCTCTTCTGCCTTAGGTTTAAGCTTTTCTGCTTCGCCCACCCCCGCCCCCCCCAATCAGAACTTTCCCTCTAACATACCCATTTCATTATTTTATAATTCCTTCCTGGAGTCCGAAATTATTCTGTTTGCCATTTGTCCTGTTTCTGTCTGATATGAAGACACAGCAATAAATAAATAAATAAGGAAACAAACAAGCAGTGAAAGCGACTATCTCAGCTGAGAAATGTTCAGCTTGGAAACATGTCAGAACCCCTCCCAGACTGGTACCACTGCACTGGGGGACACCAAGTGTCATTTTCTGTTTATTACCTTTGATGCAACTGCCCTCAAAATCAGGCTGACCACTGGAGAGCCATAACACCCAGAGACAATTAGGGGTGTGGCCTAACTTGACCCAGGTTCCGGAACCGTGTGCAACAAATGAGTCCATTTACAATATTAAGATGAGGCTTGGGCCTAAAAACGAAAAAGCAGTCACTGACTTTTGTCTGAGAAATGACCGATTTCTGTACAAAAAAAAAAACAATCAAATCATTATTTATGTACCGATTTGCACATCCGTCAGTTGCTAGGCAGCCGAGGCCGATCTAACAAATGTGTGTTATCAACAATGTCAGCAGCAAGGTTATTGGAAAATGAAAGCCACAACATTTGAAAGATCGCTTCCTAAATGATCTCCAGAAAAAAAGACAAACGGACAGAATACCTTCAGAAAAATCACATGCTTTGTTCAAGCTCATTTTGAAAAAGCTAATTCACAATGGCTGAGTTTGTTTTTGTGGAAAAATAGCCGATTCGTTGCGGACATCAGCCGGGCTACACGTATTCAGGGCTACCCCCCTGAAGAGCAGCCTCCTCGTTGCCATAACGACAGGAATTAACACACCTGCTCAGCGTACAGGTCTCTGAGGCAATGGCGGCCAGTCCCCGCCTGGCCAGACACCTATTTGTCTTGAGTGAAGGCTCAAACACTCGCGACCAGCAGCCCGCCTCGCCAGACCGCCAGAGACGAGCCCATTAGCGGACTGGTAAATCAATGTTTAGCTCACGGCATTTGGTACCGTGTGCTCGCCCTCACGGCAGAAGTGCTTTGTGTAAATCCAGCCACAGAACCGTGTGGATTAGCTCAGCTTCTGGTGGCATCTTGAGGCCTGAGGGGGGGGGATCTCCAGTCAACCAAAAGGGAACCGAGGCACCATTCCCGACGGCAGACGTCGGATCAGACCCGGCATCGATTGTTTTTTTTCCCCTAGTCAACATAAAGGAAAGCCTGGATGGGATTAAAATTAGACCCCCAATTGTCAGCCAGGGTGCTTTCCA
Organism: Mormyrops attenuatus; assembly: GCA_026777985.1. NCBI lineage: Eukaryota > Metazoa > Chordata > Actinopteri > Osteoglossiformes > Mormyridae > Mormyrops > Mormyrops attenuatus. Next base: position 11,016,704 of record JAODKC010000045.1, read on the forward strand.
AGAGACGGGAGGGGGAGGGGAGGAGAGGTGGCAAAATAAGCCCTCCAGTCTCAATCCTCCATCGAGCGCCGTGACTCTGTGACGCTGTGACTCTGGGGGGGAATCACGTTCACCATCTCCTAAACCGTGTGAGAGGTGGCCGCGACATGCGCTAAAAATCCAGGAAACACAAATCCCGCTCGATTGAGGACAGGGCCCCAGAGTCGGTTTGGCTTTGGGGTGGGGTGGGAAGAGGGGACAGCATATGGGCGCCCTGATCGATGGTTTTCATTGATTCCATGGGGGGAGAGAGCAATTAACTTAAACAAAATTGTTTAACGGCGACTTCACTTACAAATATAAACAGGGCCGTCAAAATCCCATACCCTACAGGGAAATAAAAATTCACCAAGTATGACGATGCTAGCGCTGTGGAGCCTAACGGCTTTTCATTAAATAAGACAGGTTTAGCATGTGATTAATCATAAGTGCCCTTTCAGTGCCCCAGCTTCCTGTTACTAAAATGTTTTCTCCCGTTGTCAAAAAGAATCCAGAAGCTCCCCCCCCAACACCGCCACCCCCCATGCCCCAAAAAAAGCCCCCAAACAGGGAATCCAGCCAGACCCAAATGGATTATTCAGTCTGTCAAAAAAATAAATATAATCGCACCCGCGTACTCAAAAATAAGAAAAACACCACCACTTACACCATACCTAATCACATTTTCTACAAACCACATTATTTCTGAAAATCAGTTATAAACGGCAAAAACAAAGTAACACAATGATTGCAACAGTTTCTTATTAGATACATCTACAGTATACATGAAGGTACATGAATTTCTTTATTAGCGAGATATATCCATGTCTTCCTACACATTTATAATATTCAACGCACTAGCCTGGCAGCCAAGCTGAGCCGACGCCCCCGTCTGGGCATAGGACAGCCACGGCGTTGTGTCGCCAGAGCTGATGTTCCGTGCGCCTAGCAACAGGTTGGAGAAACACCGTGGTGACAGCCAGCGCTGAGCAGTCCACCTCTCCTCTCGGGGTGAGACAAAGGAGAGCAGCGAGCGAGGACGGGCGACAAGGAACAGCGGCTGACACCCCTGGTTTAGGAACCCGTGCCTGACGGACACATTCAGGCTCCAACAGGGAATACAGCTCTCCCGATTAAAAAGAACGTTTACCCCCCTCCAACAGGAGGTGACAGAGAGTACTTACTGACAGGCTCGAACCCCAGCAAACGGGAGATACGTCTTTGACCGCGCGCCTTACTCCGCTCGGGAAGGACGGGATAGAAACTTCCATGAAAGCACCAGCGAACAAAGCAAGGCGCTGTTCCTAGCTGCAGTCACACGGCGGCTTCATGGTCCCCCCTTCGCAAAGCTCGGGGGCCACGGCACCACACGGTGCCAGCCAGCGGAGCCACACAACACTCCGACTCCCAGCGTCCAGATCCCCACCAACACTGTGTTTTTTAAAGCATTCACTCCCGAGACCATCTGTGGAACGAGACACGAGAACACGGGCAAAGTGCGACGGGCGTGCCGGCACGGTCCAACGGCCCCTTTACCTTTTTGCCTTTCTTCTTACGGTGAGCTGGCTTGCCGCTGCCCTTCTCCTTGGCCTCCTCGCTCATCTTGGGGTCGCGGGGTCTTGCCTCAGCTCCTTATTCCCACATGAGGCGGCCTCTGGGTGACCAGAGTGAGTGGTGGGGGCGGAGGATGCTCTCGACACGCGCTCGGCACCACTCACTTTTCCCAGCTGTGCTCCCCCCCCCCCGCCACCCCACGTCCACCGACACGTCCACCAAACCCAGCGGCCCCTTGCCTACACGCTTGAAGCAAGAGCCACGGGGAAATGGGAGAGTCAAAGCCAACAAATCTCTCGCTGCAAATAGATATCCAGCTCGCAGAGCAGATCTGGTCGCTTCTACTGAAGTCAGACACTGCTTGCCACCCTGATACTGGTGGGTTTTTCCCCTTCTCTCTAAATGGTGCTGATGGAGAGACACAGAGAGAGGGAGGGAGAGAGAAAGAGAGAGGAACATACAAAGAGAGAGAGCGAGAGTGAGAGAGAGAGAGAGAGACTGGGAGGGAGAAAGAGAGAGAGTAACTGGGAAAGAGAGAGGGAGGAATAGACTGAGAAAATGAATTTAATGACAGATAGGTTAAAACCCTCAACTGTCCCCCTGAGCTGGGATCAGCCGCTTCCTGGGTGCTGGCTGGTGTTAAATGTGATCCCCAGACCTGCCTTTTAGCGAGATGCACCAGATCCTTCCAGAAAAGGAAGTCTCCGGGTGTACCTCTTCGCAAGATCAGATTACTAGATCTTGAAGAAAACCCCTCCCACCAGAAGGGAAGACGACAATGACAAAAATGCCAAATAACACAAGGAGGTGGCAACGTCTTTTGGCCAGAAAGATGGGGCTGGGGGCTACTGTGTCTGTCGCCTGCAATCGCCTCCTCCCCTCCCCCGGCACATAACAAACGAGGCGGTCTTCAGTTAAGCAGCCCACTGGCACCCAGCCCTTTATCGGAGACACAATAGCGGCTCGCAATTACTGAACGGCGAGCGCCTGGTCCCCCCCAGTCAGGGGTGCCAACAACAATGACAGCGGATCTGGCTCCCCACTAACGGCAACAGGGGAGCGGTCACGCCCGGGCGGTCCAGGGGGCCATCATGCGAGGACAGTAATAATGCATGAGTCGGGCGCCATGCCACGCGGATGCCCGCCCATTTGCCCCTGCCACCTTCTGCCCCATCACTTGTGGACGGCACATTTTACCCCTTGACAGCTCCCCAATATGACATCAAAATTAGCCTGTGTGGTTTGCCATCTTTCAATACCAGGTACATTACGCCATAAATAATTAGCAGTCAAAAGATTTTATTTCATCACTGAACTGCAAAAGATGACAATCTAGCTTTAGCTGAACCTGGCTACACTTAACAGTGAAGTATAATATAGACCTGTCTGTCGCTTTAAATGCCAGATGGAACAGAGAAACTTCAGGTCTTCTATGTGCATAAATGATAAAAATATAAACCACAGAATGACCACAACATTCTAGAATACTGACGTTTGATTTCAAATTTCTTGTTCCAATCGTCATCTTGTAAGAAGCAAAAACTGAATGTATTGGGGTGGGTCTGGTAAACATCGCTTAACGAATCTAAAATCAATCACCTTTTTATAAACACAGAACATTAAAACATTTGATGTAAAACACAGCAACGTGACTAGGCTAATTCACGACAAAGAGGCGACTTAAAAACCAGTATTCAAAAGATTAATTTATATAAATAATGCCTATGGGTTGACCCCCCTCAGTCTGCCATCTGCTGGTAAAAACGGGTCATGACAAAAACAAGAGTACTCCACAAGGGAAGGCAGCCTATCACAATCCGACGTGAAATGGTGTCACCCCACGCTGCCAAGACGACTGAACAAAGTGCTCAACAAATATATCCCTCGAATAAAATGTCTGCCTTTTATATTTATTTCTTCCCTCTCTTTTTGTCTCACGCCTGAGCCTTTTGTCAATTACAGCAAACATTTTTACAATTTATATAAATTTACAAGAAAAATAAACAAAAAACAAACAAATTCAATGCTCATCCTATATCTATGTACAACGGCTTTGGAGTGGGGAGGGGAATTGGTACAACGGGGTTAAGGATTACGGACCATGTTTTAAATTAAGAAGCATTAAGTCGAGGTCTGCTTTATTTTTCCTGGGCCCTGTGATGTCAAAGATCCTTTCATGTTCACCCATCATGCCCAGGCTCCTTCATCAGGGGCCCTGACAGTGCCATTAGCTGCCTTTTGCAAACGCCTGTCCAGAAATGGTTCCATTGTACCCCCATCGTGTGTCTGATTACAAAGAGAACACTACTGCAAAATTCTTCACTCATTTTTCCACACTTACTGGAAATAAATGATCTGCCCCCATCCCAAATTAAATGCTATAGTAATACAGAACATGCTTATATTTAAACGTGGTGATGTCCCCAAGCCGGGCAGGAACGGCACAGATGTGCTTCATTTGTGTAGTGGTGACTGCCGGACATGTCCGCGTCAGCCTGCCGCTCCTAAAATATCACGCTGCCCATCGCCTCAGTGGGTCTTAGCCGTTGCTGTCCTCGATTTGCCCTGGCAGAGGCGACCTGAGGTTTCTCACACCTTGACAGAGGCGAGAGATCCAGACAGGGATATGGGGGCTGGTGGGGGCTTCACTACATCTTCCACACTGTTAGCCTCAGGCCTCGTTTAATGCGTCCAGTCCTTTCATAAAAAATATATATTTATGTTGTTATTTTACTGCTGGTTCTGTATGATTAGGGTTTTATTATCCTTTATTTCACACAGTTAAAGTGCTGTTCAACAGGCTATTAAGAAATATGAGTATAATTAAACAAAAGATTTATCATACGCAAAATGGAGATTGCCTTTGGATTATCAACCTCCAAACCACGTACCCTGGACAGGGTTGCAAGCATGTAATCAGATTTTGGTTGGTTTAAAAATAAAGGTGTATCAGCGCACTGTCACGGCTTGGGTTTGAGTCGTAGAGTGGCCAGGCAGGCTGCGCATTTAAGGGAATTTCACACCCAGATGGCTCTCCCCGCCATTGCAGCGCTGAGATCATGCTCCCAGCCCAGCTGGGGCATTTGGGATACCAGTCAGTGACACGCCTGCCGGCCAGACACGTGGCGGCATTATCTAAAGGGTTGGGGGGGCGACATGGCATTTATGAAAGACAGACAAGGAATATTGTTTTTATCCCATGTCATGCCAGGGACCTCTTCCTCTTAGCTGGTAACGGGGGGCGTGCTGATCTCTCCTTGAGTCGTGTTCACACTGGAGATACATGTCTGATGTCGCAATGGGTGTCAGGCAGCTGATTTTGTTCCCGGTCCTGGAGAAATCATGAAATCGATGCTGATCATCTGCAGCTTTCATCTCCAAAGGCTCTTGCGACAGGTAAATCCCTTCTCCTCGACATCCACGGATCGACCCGAAAACCTGCTGGCCGCAGGGACTGCATTGAAGTGTTTCACACGCGGAGGCCGTGCTAGCATCATAAGCCGGACACTCTGGACCAAGAATATTTCTCTGCGCATGTCATAAACCGTTTGGTGTTCGTGTAAATTATGCATGCGTGCACAGCAAAATTACACCAAGAATCCATTTTGCATGTTTAAAAAATGCAACAATTTTAACCCACCAGTAAGTATACTGTATGAGTGGCATGGGGACATATAGATGACAGGGACATACAGATTTAATCTTATTGAAATTTGTGTGCGTGAGGGAGAAAGTTCTAGAACTGTCACATAATACCACCCTTCCGTCATGAAAACCAAGTTGTGGCACTTGGCAAGCACCTTGTAAATGCAGCGCATTGTCCAAATTACAATGACAGAAGAAGAAAACAGCACAGTGTGAAATAGATCCCTCTTAAAGGACAGATCTGGAGAACCTTACCCTCTGTACACACTAATTAAGAAACCCTTTTCTGTGGCTGGAGAGATTTTGTGTATAATGCCTCTGCAAAGCAAACTGACTTCTACAGCTGGATGACTGGTGAATCACAGCAAAGCCAGAACTTGCACATTGTACTCCAGGTGCTGGAAGGACTCGATGCTTTAAGATAGTCAGATTCTGAATAACCCAGAAGATGGGGGGGAGAAAAATGGCTGACTAGGATCAACTTAGAGAAAGACGTGGATGGCGACAGGTGGAATGAGGAAGGATATCCCCTTCTGCCTGCACTACGCAGGTAGCTGCATTCGTCTGAAGCCCAGCGGAGATTACAGTTCTGTGCATTAACCTCTGGACATTTGTTCACGGCTGGAACAAAAGTGACTCATGCATCTTGGTCACAGTCCCACTTCCTCTCTCGCTGGAGCACTGGTTCAGATTATAAACGTTCAAAACTTGTGTGACCATTCAATATACCCTGGTGATATAATCAAATCAAATCACTGTATTTGTCACATAACTTGACACTTGGTAGAGTGCAGGTGAGTGAAACACTTGTATGCAAGTCTCACAACAGTGCAACTGGAAAAAAATAGTAACTATGCAACACAGCATGAAATAGTGTGCAACTTTGGAGACAAATAAAATGGAGAGAAACGTGGTACATCGCACCATTACCTATACCTGGTGTCGTATACTATATTAGCGTAATCTTCCAAGTAAACATAGGTCTGAGTTACATCTTAGAAAGGGCTGCTCCCACGACCAGAAGGAATCTGTTGTGGAATAAAACGATCATTGGAAAGCTTTCGTTTTCACATATCCCATCATGCTCTCCTTTTTCATGACAAGAAGGTATAGGCCTGGGGTCTGAGTGCAGGATCAGCCATTTATGTAGTAGCTGATGAGCATTTTTTTTGGCTTCAAGGGTGTTGCTCAAGGGCGCAATGAAAAGAGGATGGGGTTTGAACCAGTGACCTTCCAATCACAGGCACAGAGACCTGATCTACTGAGCCACATGTGACCAAAAAAAATGCATGACAAACCAAAGCCATTCACACACACACACACACACACACACACACACACACACACAAACACACAACGTCTTTTGGTCAAAATGTCTCAAGCTGCCATCTTTTTCAGAGTGCCTGAGGCACCATGAAATATCACCTGCTTAAAATCGGTACCTTGGGAGTGTCCTGCTCCGGAGCAGCCCAGCCTTGGGGCGTCACCCTGAGCGGCTGCGTGGGCCGGCGGCCCTTACAGACAGCAAGCACCTTGGCAGGCCAGGAGCCGGCAGCAAGCATGACCCACCTTCAGGACACCAACCTGCCCTTAAAAATACACGCAGCAGAGTCAGGCACGAAATAGCAATGACCCAAACCTCTGAAAGCCTGTTATGTTTTGGAAGAACCAAAACATAACAGAGTTACACAATACAATGACTGTCATGTGTAATTAATGGGGGCCAGATCCTCACTAAAGCAGCAGTTCTCCACCCAGTCCTCCGGGACCCCCAGTTAGTCCACAACACACCTGTCCCAGCGATTCCATGTTCTTGATTGCTTGATTGTTCGGTTCAGGTGTTCTGAGAGCTGGGACAGAACAGAAATGTGGCATGCCTGGGGGTCCCTGAGGACCAGATTGAGAAACACTGCTTTGAAGAATCTCAGGAGGATTTCCTGCTTTGATCTTATAACCTGTGGCTGCATGTTTCAGCATTCAAAGATATCAGCTCAGCTCAGCAACAGTCAGCCACTTCCACCCATCCATCCATCCGTCCATCTTCTAGCTACTAAACCTGGTCAGGTTTGTGGGCTAGAGTCATTTGCTTATTCTCTTAATCAAATCACAAGACAAAGCCCCACAAGAAAAATCCACTTTAAATCAGCTGCAAAATAGATCATATCCATCTTCTATACCTCTTCTCGTGGGGGTCCAGAGTCTACCCCAGAATATGTGCGCGAGGCCAGGACAGGGAGCCAACCTATCACAGGGCACCAACCCATCACAGGGCACCAACCCATCACAGGGCACATGCACATTCATACCTATTTAATTATTATTAATTATACTTAATTTTTGAAATGACTGAATCACCACAGGAATTCAGGTAATAATATAAGAGTTACGTAAAACTTTAGCCATTCATTACGCTCAAAACATTTAAGCCAAATTTAGTGGCAGCTGACGTACAATGAAACATAGCTTTTCACATATTCCAGAGACATTTTACACATTAATGTGGAATGTAGCATTCACACTGCAGACTGGAACAATGTTTCATAAATATGGCTGAAACTTTTAAACATTTCAGGATGGTGCTTGCCGTTTCTTCTTTAGAATTGCGATCAAGCATTTTTGCTGCCATTGAGGGAAAGAAACACTGTATACTCTGTCTGTACACATGATACTTTGCAAGCTACAAGGTTTGTCCAAAATTCTTTGTGTTTTTTTTTCCCCCTTCCAGGTTCTGGACGATACCAGTGCCTGCTGGCCTCCAGAGACGATCTGCTAACTCAGCACTGTCCAACTGCACTGCGCCTCTCCCAGGTCGGGTCACTGCCAAGGGTAACAGCAGCGCTCCCTCCAGGACACTGGCAGGGACCCGAGAAGCTACCAGAATCTACAGGCGAAGCTCGGCGGTCGATTCCGAATCAGGTCGCCGGTAGAACTGGCAAGCTTGGAGAGATACCGCTCGCTTGTCAGTGCCCCCAGCTGAGCTCGGGGCGAGTCAAGAGATAGGCTTTGCCGAAGCAAAAAGACAGTGAGGACCCCAGCCACGTTCACTTCCAAAAGGCGTTTATCCTTAAATGGAACTTTAGGGCCCACTCAACCTTACCCAGGGTTTGTTTATGTTTGGCCGCTTGGGCGTCCACTGGCAGCCATGAACCTGGGAGGGGAGGGATTGGTTTCCTGACCCCGAATTTGCTCAGGTTACCAACACGAACAAACAGTCTTTACCGCAGACGCACCAGCTGAACGCCTTGCCAAAGGCTTCGGAAAATGAAGCCATGTTGGACAGCCTCAGGGAAAATGATTTTAATTACTGAAGAAAGAATAAAATCAATGTTTGACAAATTACTATCCATCTCATATTTTTTATAGTACAAGTAAATGCAGTAATAGTAACATAACCTTATAACACAGGGGTGGCCAATCTTACCCGTAAAGGGCCGGTGTGTATGCAGGTTTTTGCTGCAACTCTCTTATTAGGTCACTAATTAGAGGACTGATTGGCTGAAGAGTCCTCACACCTGGGTTTGAACAGCTGACCTAAAGGTT
>JAODKC010000045.1:11025560-11053815 GCA_026777985.1 Mormyrops attenuatus
TCACTAATTAGAGGACTGATTGGCTGAAGAGTCCTCACACCTGGGTTTGAACAGCTGACCTAAAGGTTACCCCCAAATCCTGCATACACACCGGCCCTTTGCAGATAACATTGGCCACCCGTTATAACATGACCATCCTGTTATTTCCCGCATGGGGGCAAGTTATAACTCACATTGAACAAACATGTTTATTCAAATGTGTCAAAGTCCAGCGAAAATGACCTCCCAAACTGAACGTAACTGAACTCTGTGTCAACGGTAACTTCAAGTCGACAAACCCCCAGACACCAGAGTCACATTCTGTCATGTTGTATAATACTCCATATCAGAGTTTCTGAAACTAGTCCTCAGGAACCTCCAGACAGTCTACACTTTTGCTCCCTCCCAGGCCACAGCCAATCAAGAACACCGAATACCTGGTACAAGTGTTCGTGGGACTTGCACAAAAATGTTCCGAGGGCAGAAGGAAAAATGATCGAGCCGGAGAGATAACCAATCAGATTACAGAGGAGGCGGGTCCAAGCAACTAGAAGATGCGGGACCTAGACATCTGATTGGTTGGACACACCTCCTCTGCAATCTGACTGGTTCTGTCTTTGAACCAATCATTTTTCCTGGGAGCTCGGAGGTAGCAAAAATGTGGATTGTCCAGGGGTCCTCCAGGACTGGGATGAGAGACATTGCTCTATGCAAATATACCTCTGACATGTATGAAGCAGCATAGCTTCGCTTTGCAGCCCACTTTGTGCGAGCCTGTCTGGGAGATGAAGCGGTCTACTGTACCCCTAGGCCTACACAGCCAAAATACATCATACTGCATCATTTGCTCACTTAGGTCTGACATATGCAATGCGCCAGTCACACCCTACATAAATCTCGGTGTTAAATATCTTGCTATAGGGTTTAAAATTGATGTCTGTGTCTGGTGGGTGTCACCCTGCTCCCTCCCCCACCAATCACATCCACCTGGAAAATAGAAAAGGGGGTGGAGTTATCAGCAAAGGCCACACGGCATCCAGTGCCGGGCCATGAAAAGAGCAGACGGCTTCCTGTCACTGCCCCTGATTGAGGGGGGGGGGGCAACCAGGTGAAGCAGGCAGACCTGAAAGGCTTTTATCTCCTCTCCTCGAAGTTCAGATGATATATCATTATCAGGCAATATCATTTGATCTAAAAATGAATGAAAGCCCACTGATGCCATCTGCAACAGGAGTACAACTCCACATGAAATATGGCAAATTTCCCTGGGCCGTGTATTCACACGCCTTTATCAGGTAATCCTTTCCACTCAAGGGCTCACGTTTCTCCCCTAAACCGGTCAGGAATTTGTTAGGTCAGGTCGGGGGTAGGAGGTGGGGGGAGGGTCTGCCACCTCCAGCCCAAACCTGCCCCTCGCTATTCTGGGCGCCAGCATCTCACCAGCGGGCCCCCAGCTGGATCGGGCCCTTCCGAATGGCCCATTTAACCCGGACTGAAAGATTGAGGTCAGGGAAGAAGAAACGGAGTGTAACTGAGTGAGGGGGTGTGCTGGGGTGGAGGAGGATATCACACAGATTGGAGAAACTGGGGGATTACAAGCAGGACACGCATGATAGGCATAAGAGCATATTAACAACAAGCATTTCAATTATACAAGATAAGCCTTATTGATCACGTGAGAAACATCCCATATCTACAAACAAATGTCCCAAGAAAAACGCAGAAATACTTTTCCATCATAAAATCTCATAACACAAGAAACACCAAGCTGTTGTAAATAACTCACTGTACTTATTGTAATGTTTTGTACATATTGTGTTTATTCCAGCATTCCTTGTACAGACATACCATAAATATACAGCCGTTCAGGTGAACATACCAAGAAACAGGCCTCTGTTTCAGGGCCAGCAGGAATCGCACACAGGAGCAGGAGGAGCGCACTTCGGGTGGGCAAGTTTAACGCACTGTGGTCAGCAGTTTAGCAGGGGGAGACGTGGTGAACCGTGGTGGACCTCACTGTAAATGCTCAGTGTGAGGAGCCTGATGATGAGATGGCACCAGGCCCCACCCTGTCCCGCAGCAAATACGAGATGATGGCACCACATGGGACGAGCCCACCACCCCGCTGTTGAAAAGAACGGCCTTGGACAAATGGAACCCCTTCGCCCGGTCTCCAAAATTATACCACAGCAAAACTCCAGGTGCCTTTAACTCGTAACTCCTGCTGGCAAAAGGGGCAAAGGTCACCGTGTGAAATGCATACCCACAAGCGAGTGAATGCAGCCAAACAACCGGTAGAATGGTAGCCTAGCGGAACTGACTGAATGGCTGATGCCCAAGGTATGCAGCCTCTGCGATAGTTAACTGCCTGAAGCAGGGATCATGACCCTGTCAGTATTTCGACGGTAAAACGTTTTGAATGAGGAAAAAGGCTACACTTTTAAATACCATGTCCGTGGTAAAAATTTGCATTTAGATCAAAATATCCTTTACAATTCACCACGGTCTTGACCCCACGTCTAGAGTATAAAAGAGCCAGCAAAGGAAAAATGAAAGGACCATAAAACATTTTCTCAGCATCTTTATTTAGCACTGAGCTTGATTTCATGCTAATTCAATTTTCTTACATGGGACATTAATGCGTTTTTATTGACACCTTATTTTTTTTATAAACTAGCTAAAGCATAACAGAAATATTTTTTTATTTCAAATATATCTTGAATCCTGGCCATGAAACATAACATATAAAGCAGAATAACATTGATTGTATATCTTGTGTAGATTTGCTCCATAAAAATCAAAGCTTGTGGTCAAGGGCGTAACACTGGGTTGACATTGAGGGGTGGGTTGAGGTCTCCACCCATTTATGGGGGTCCAGGGGGTTGTATTTGCTGGTTTTGAATATTAGGGGGGATAAACCCCTGTCCCCGTTCCCCCAGAATTTACGCCCATGCCTTTGGTGACCTCTGTGATAATATCCTCATTCCCATAATGCATATTTTTGCCGTTTCACCACACCCACGAAATCGCTTTTAATTGAACTTGAACAGACGGCATTGAAACCGGACGCGTTCAAGCCGCGATTCTCGGGCAGCTGTTACACCTGAGGCTACACAGCTGTCCACACGAAGGGCGAACCTTACGATCAAAAGACGGCTAATGGAGGAGACCTTAGCGGCCCGGACAGTTGCTGCAGGCATGACGTCACGACGCCCTCAGCCATCGCCGACGGAGATTCTTCGCGACTGCGTTTGTTTGCAGACAAGTATCTGTGCAGCTCGCAAGAAACAGGCGCAGGACCTGCAGCGATGGGTGTGTCATTTGAAAATAACCCGACGAGACGCTGCATGTTGTTCGGCTCTCGATCTGCCTCATCTTGTCGCGATGATGAAATAGTGAGACGATGCAAACTACCAGCATGATAGGGGGCAAAAACCACCAAGTGATTTATGTGATTTTTAACGTACATTCATTCATGCATCTATCCATCTTCCAAAGTCTTATCCTGGACAGGAATGGGGGGCACTGCATACTCATGATCACTCCATTATAGACAATTCCTAGATTTTTTTTTTTTGGTAAACGATGTAGTAATGGATTGCCACACACTCTTGTCAAGTGCCTTAGGGCCATTATTGTGAAAGGTGCTATATAAAAATTAATCAAACTGAATTATAGATGCCAATTAGCCAGTGGGAGGAAACCGGACTAGCAGGATGGAAGCGGCGTGACTGGATGAAAACACATAAAACCCAGCATGCACACGGAGCGGAGGTGAGATTCCAACCCCCAGCACTGCTCACCCAGCCACTAACTCCCCAGAAAAAAAACACACACTTCTGATAACAAACCAAGGATTACAAACAAAATGAAAACACCACAGAAATAGTAAAAGAGCCAGAATTGCTGTGCAAAAATGGGCCAGGTCCTGATATCCATCATCACCTGATATCCATCATCACCTGATATCCATCATCACCTGATATCCATCATCACAATGGTTAGCTAGTATCACAAGGACACCCTGTGTGGCCCCAAATATCGAGACCTATAGATATCATAAAGACTTAAGTCGCACACAATTTCATTCCTTAATACTCACAATATTGCTTACAGGCTTAGACACCAAACAACATTTTCTTCTTTTATGCACCAGTACAAAATGACTAATTATCCTTAAACGCAGACCTATAAAATGCATAATCATTTACAGTATTATGTAAAACGTAACCCAGGCACATTAAAATCATTTTTCACGATGCTCTGTCAATGAACACGCTGTATACCAAGACTGCCGTCTCCATGGATACTACCATTTCAACCGGCAGGGGAACATTGTGGGACTGTACTTCAGCTGTAAATTACAGTATCAGAAGTTTAGTAGATACCAAGGCAGTTTATTTCATGGGGTCGTGCCGAGAGTAGAGCTAAGCAAAGCAGGCATCTCCTCTGCCAGAAAGCATGGGAGAAAAAGTGCTTCAGCAGTTTCAGAAGAAGCCAGACGTTGTTAGCACATTAACATGGAAGATAAAAAGGTAAACGGGCTTGAAACTGGATTTGAAAAAAACGCGATATGCTTGTGTTTTTAATCGGAGGGAAAAACAGGCCAATAATTCTGCTGTCTTCTGCCTTCTTAACGCTGCATTTAAAATTCCTTGCTTCAAGGCGACACAAGTCGGACCCAAGCTGTGTCTCAGTCCCTGGCCGTGAAGACGGACTCGTCACAGCCCGAGAGCAAAATAACGATTGTCACTGCTAACGAGAAAAGCGAGAATGGGACTACGGTCGATAGGAGAATGACCGAGATCAGTCAACGGGCTTCTCCCCCGTGGTCCGCGCAGCAAATCTCAAAACGCCGGTCGACGGAGCCGGGCAAGTCGGCCAGCGTCAGCGCAAGCTGTGCGATAGACGCCGGCAGCTGACTGCGCACAAACTTAATCTCAGAAGGACCAAGTCTTTACTGCTGACTGGAGGTGAAATGCAAGCTTCCCCGGCACCAGAAACTGCATCTTAGTCAAGCCAATGCCATCATTAATCTGAAGGAAACACTTTGGCCCAGAAGCATAATTCAATTCATTTTTATATATCGTCTTTCACAGCACAGTCCACCCCAGGGCACTCACAAGTGTGTACATATAACCATCCCTACAAATAAACACATACACATATGTGCAGTGCATCAGTATAGTAAATTAATTTAGCGGAAATACTTAAATTTTATTAACTAGGCTTGCAGATGTGGGCTCATTCCAAACAGTTATTGACTGGCAGCAAGATCTGTAGACCAAATGTATCATTTCCATTATGCGATTCCAGCAAAAGCTGTTACTCTGATGGCAGAGGCTCGATGGGGAGGTGTTTGCGTCATCCCAGGTGCCGCGTGAATACAGCGGGAAGTACGGCCAAACAAATTATGCCCATTGAACATACCTGCCATTTAGGAACGCGAAGCATCGCAAGCGCAATGGAGGTCTGTGCTCACGCTGGGCAGGGGAAACGGCAGGAAGTCGGACTGTGTTTTCAGGGCCAGTCTGCAGAAAACCGTTCTATAAAATGTCCTTAAAATACAATGCAAACTATAACCGTTTTCCAAAAGAAGCAATATTACCATTATTCATGCAGCTACCCATTTGTTTCCCACTTATGCAATACAAGGTCACAGTGACCCTGGAGCCTATCCCAGAATGCACTCTGGATTGGATTCCAGTCCATCACACGTAATTTCACGCACCATTATTACTGTATGTTCTAACAGTGCACAGACCAGCAGAAGGAAATGTGCTGCTTCACAGTCTAGCAGCGGACAGGATTCTCCATGGCATGACCATTGTCATTGAACTGGGTTGGGGGCTCAGCATGTGTGATCGGAAGGTTGCAGGTTCAAGCCCAGGCCTCAGCAGAATAGTTACATCTCCAAGGCCCTTAATCCCCCAAAATACTCCAGGGGTGCTGGATACGCGGCTTGACCTGCACTCGAACCCCAAGCTTCCCTCTCAAGCTGTGTGTGTGTGTGTATCTGTGTGTATGTCTGAAAGGAGAGCAAGGAAGGATATGTGAAGAGGCACTCCGATGCACCTGTCCTTGGGCAAACATCAAAGTTAGGATCGTTTCATTTTAGCGTTCCCGTGCCCTACGCTTCGATTAAGAAAGATCTGGTCAGGCCACATACCAAAGGTACGCGACAGGTTTGCACTGCGCAAGGTAAACAGACTCCGCTGGTCTCTGACAAACCGACCCCCCGAGGCAGTGTTGCAACCCAGCTCAACCGTCTCCAAACCTCACCCCCCCCCCCCACCCCACGTGTCACCCGAGCCAGTTTGAATCAAAATCTCCAAAATATTCCACAAACAGATGCTTGTTTTTAAATTAAGGACTACTGGCAACATCAAAACTGATTACTGTCATTACAACAAATTTTCCTGCTACACAAATGTAATTGTGCGAAGATCATAGACCTACACAGTGTTTAAACACATTCATAAACATCTTTCTGGCAGTAAGGGCTCTAGACAGGGGAATCTGTTGCCCCATGTTTTCCCACACCTGTGCTTCAGTAAAAAATAAACTTGATCACACGTGAGATTCACATGATTATATACCGCAATTAGCAATATTACTGCTAGAAGGTGGGTCCTTTTCGCTTCGGTCTATCCTGGCAGAGTCTGGCAGTTTCGCTGGCAGACAGGTGTGGGGTGGGACTGTTCCCGTAAAGATCTCCTGATCCTGTGGCAAATTCTAACCAGATGGATCAGATAAGATATGGAGTGAGGATGTGAGGGAAACTGACCTAGCACTTTTAAAAAAATAAATAAATAATTTAAAAAAAAAAAAGGATTACAAAGTCTGTAAACGGGCTCAATTGAAGAGAAAAATTCAACCTAAAATCTGTTAATCTAAAAATTGATTACTATACTAAACATGCAGAACAAAAATGAATGACTCGTTTTATTAAGCAGGAAATTCAGCATTGCTTATTCCTGCAGAGTGGACTATAGGTGATTGGCATGTTCGTACCATTCAGATCTTATCTCTTTTTTACCGTTCAACAGCGCAGAGTTCACGGAAAACTGAGGATTACCATAAAGCCAGAAAGTGAGCAGCATATCTGTGAAACACATCATTTGATAAAAGGTAACACAGCCAACCAAGTGACAGATTTTGCATTCTTTCGTGACTGACATTACAATGCATCATGGGTAGACATCCAGTACAAGAGTTTATCTGATTATACCAAGGAGTGAATTTGTTTTGTTGGGTAAGTGCTAGATCAAGGAGTGCATAACAGAATGTCCATGTTATGTAGGGAGAAGGATGATGATTCTTATCCAAGAGTGTAAATATTCTGCAGGTGCTTGCGTGGTTTTCCCCCTAATGATCGGGTTCTCTTCCCAATTTCCAAACCTTTCGGTGAACCAGGATCTCTGAACTGTGAAGAGAGAGTGTCCGTCTCTTTCCCTGCAATTCCCAGAACAGGCTCCTGGAGTGCACCAACCCACCACTAGATAAAACATCATGGAAAATTGATGGACGCAATATTTTTGTCATACTACCATATCCTTAATTGTCATATTCCACATCCCAAAAGTAGCCTACAGGTAAATCTGCACACTCAGCAGGACGTCAATAGTCAGGTAGCAGACAAGTGAAATCCTGCAAGCATATAACAATGACCTGATATGGGGCAGATGAAAATCCAACAGAGAAAGGGTTATATAAAAGTGTTTCCTATGAATACAATGTGTACTAGAGTTCATGTCACCTTGAAATAGTTTCTTCAGGATCACCCGTAGGTATCCAGATAAAATATTCCGTATTAAAACTCTTATTTACACAGGCATCGGTCAGCACTTGTGCATAAGTACAGATAGATTTCATAAACAGGATGACAAAATACTTCCACAACCAAAAACCAAACAGGCCAATTGAAGAAAATTAGCTGGAGCTCTTCACAGGTGTAACAATTGTTGTCTGTGCAGAGAGAAAATAGTAGTTCGAGTCTCTTGCACTAAAACTTTATTGCTTTTCCGAATTAAGAACACAAATTAGGGAAACCTTTAATTAGAAAAGACAAGGTACTGTAAAACATTTCTTGCAAAGTTTTTATTTAAAGCTGAACCTAAAGCAATCTACGACAAAGAAGGCACTTAATAAATCACCATCAAAGGCTGAACACAGACAGTGAGCAGCAGAACAAAGGATATAGCTTGCCTTCATGTGGCACTCCCCCTGTCTGCAAACATCTGTATTACACGAGCTATAAATAAAACCACACAAAAGATGCAACAATGGATTATGGAGGACCTGAAGGGAAAGTCACGAGGAAAGTCCCATCACCTAAGAGACGGAAGGGTGACAGGGAGGCAGGACCGTTCCACATCTGCTGCTCACATTGAGGTTCGCCCGTCTGTCACACAATGTGAGCTGAATAACATTTATTAGGAACAGTGTGCCCAGTCAGTCCGAAGAACCTTTCCAGAATGATCTAGCCCAACGGGATTCCCAAGAAATTGGGCAACAACAGATTATCGTAACAAGTGCAATTTAAAATCTCTGCCTACAAATGAGCAATTACTTTCAACATAAATCTGGTATCTAAACAGAGCTGCCCCCCACAACAGAAATGGCTAAATGTATAAAAATGTGCCTACCACAACCCCCCCCAGAGTGGGCAATAACCTGTGGGGAAAAAAAATAATTTAAGACGGCTCCCCCAGTTTCCTGTGGAAACTAACAGCATCGACGAAGAGCAGGATTAGCGGAGGTGAGTCCCAGAAGCACTCGACGCCAGCACCATGAGGCGGAGAGGATGTCACGCTTGGCTTAGTGTTCGTGTACCGCGCTTCTTCCTGTGTGCCTTGCCTGGTGCGGGCCAATGCCAAAGGGACTCGCCCCACAGGAGCATAGCCAAAACTAAAATTGAGAGCACACAGCACATGACATACTAGATATAATATGTAGAGATATATTTTTAAATTTTGACCTCACTACTTGCAGCATACAAGTACATTTGGGCAAGTACATGTGTTAGCTTATTCAGTTACAGAAAATGCACATTTTTCGTTGCGGATTTTTTAGAGAATATCCCCATCTGGCTAGAAGCCAAAATCATGAGAGGCACAAGCCATAAAAATGCCCAGGTTTGCTTGAGGTGCGTTTCGGCCGAGCATCCCCATGGTAACCAAACACAACCGCATGGTTTCTCCATGGCAACGGGAGCTCCATGGGAATACTAATGCATGTGGAGCTCCGAGCACTTAGGAAGCCGGGAGGAGATGCACAACAAAGGGGGGGGGGGGGGTGGTCATAAAACGGAGTGATGCTGGAGACTCCATTACAAAAAAAAAGGCATGCAAAACAAAGCATTATGCCGACTCCAATTTCAAGTTCTGAGATTAACAAAAATGTGTCCCTCCTCAGCTTCTGATTACACTCTGCTCCAAAAAGTAGACAGTATTCACTGAACGACGTGGCATGAAGGTTAAACAAGGTCGGCG
Source organism: Mormyrops attenuatus (assembly GCA_026777985.1). NCBI lineage: Eukaryota > Metazoa > Chordata > Actinopteri > Osteoglossiformes > Mormyridae > Mormyrops > Mormyrops attenuatus. The sequence continues at coordinate 11,035,034 of JAODKC010000045.1, forward strand.
CAAAAATTTTTAAAGCATGAAAGCGAATTTGGTTACTGTGTGGTACCCGCCTAACAAAGAGGCGCTCTCAGCATGGAGCCCTTGGCTACCGATCGGGGTCCCGCTGCTCGTGGTTCAGGTAAGGAAAGGACATGGGCGGCCAGACGGGCGGGACGCGACCAGCTCGTGAAAGCGACCCCAGCTGGTGGTGAGAGCAGCCGGCGCGCAGCTCAGACCGACCGCGCCCCTTTTCATAAAGCCGGCGACAACCAAGCACGCATCCTTATTTCCTAGCAGTATATACATGGAGCAGAAATAAAAGAATAAAAAAAAAAAAACACCACATGACTGCTAATCTAGCTCCAGGATGTAAAAATTCAATCCGTGATATTTCACGGAATCTGAAGCAATACCCGTGTCCCAATAAAAAAAAAATTAAAATGTATTCTACGTCTTATCACAAACAAATCCTTAAGTTTACAGAGAGCTCCTTCTCCAATAAAAGAATTCAGATATTTTTCCCACAGAATGTAACCTTCAATAATCACCTGCTGTCGCTTAGAGGAGCACGTGATCTGCCTTAAATAAGGTTTTAGCTCATCTGTATGCATAGATGACTCAAATACGCAAACCTGTCAGGTAAATGAAGATACGAATAATGGCACAGCTGCGAAGGGGATTATTATTAAGAATCAAACCAGACACTCTCTCTACAGTTCCTCATTTTATCTTGAATAAGGGATATACCTCAGTGGCCAGTTTATTAGGTACACCTGCCTCCCAAAGCAAAAAGCACATCCTTGGTTGCAAACTGGTCAGCAGACATTTTTAATTCGAGACAAGGCTGCACACACAGACGCACGCATTTACATGTAGGCAACGGTTTAATTACCTTGTAAATAGTAGGATTTGCAAAGTACACCAGCGCCTTTGATGTAGCTAATTTTAGGTTTATAATGGCATAAAAAGTTCGACGTAAGATTTCTTGCGTGAGTCTGAGTCTGAAAAGTCTCATTCACAATTAACAGCTCAGCACAACACTGGCGTGCAAAAGGGCTTATCTGAACGCAAATTATCTACCCTGGAAGTGGTTCTGGACGCAAATGTGGGTCCTACTCGGTATTAGGTAGGACAATAATAAAGGATAATAATCTAATGAAGGGGCCACTGTGCGTATTTTTGGTTTGAATTACTTGCAGACTAAATTAAAATTTCTGTAATGCACATTCTGGTTTGTTCTGTCCCCGCGATTGAAAAAATGAAACATTGTATGATTCAGTTTGAATGTTCAAGACAATGAAGATTTAGGCAGAGATGAGTAATTAGTTATGCTGCCAATTTCTCCCCCAGTAATCTTTTCATTCTTTAGTCCCTCCTAAAGTGAATTTTAAAAACCCCAGGAAACTTTTCTAGTCATTGCATACTATAAAAAAGTTTTAATTTTCCCTAGCTCTGACTGAAAAGGAAAACTAACAAGCCTTAAATGTTGCTCTTTCATACCACTCTAAAGAACATGGGACATCTGTTGTTTACCACCTGAGACCCAGCCCACCATGCAACACCCTCCTCATTCAGGTCCAGCCTACAAATGCTATTATATATTTTTACTCTCTGCAATAAAGACTATTAAAAAAAAGGAGATCACATCTTAATCAACTTAGCATTTGATTAAAAAAAAAACTCATTACCAACAAGAAAGCCTTAAGCTTTACCGACATAATTAAAAAGAATTCCTCTGTGTCTCTGGGATGGAGATTGTGACTTTTTCCATTTCGGCCTGTTAGTTTTAATGGGATTATCGCACATGAAGTAGGACTTATGAGCTGCCATGGAAGCCAGCTGTGAAACATTTATTTTTCATCATCATCGCCACTGTTATTCTTAGCACAGTGGCTTGGTGTGTACTACACACTTTCAGTTTTGGGGATTCAAATCCCACCTCTGTCTCTACACTGGAGTCTGCGTGTTCCCTCTGTTTTTTGTGGGTTTCCTCCTGATACTCCGGTTTCCTCCCACAGTCCAAAGTCATCCAGTCAGGCTAACTGGCATCTTTGCGTTTTTGTGCCCCGTGATGGACTGGCATCCCATCCAGGGTGCACCCCAGCCCAAGGCAAGCTGGAGTAATGTATACCCCCCCATGAGCCTGTCATAATAATAATAATAAATAATAATATTGATGACACAAGTTCATCACAAAAAAAAAACAGTACCATACTATTTTCATTAAAAGCAGAGTGCCAATACAATCCACTACACAAAAATGAAGACCATGCAATGAAGCAACACTGGTCTCTTTCATTCCCTGTGGGACGCTAAGTGCCATCGGGCATGTCAGTATAGTGACACAAAGTCCCTTCCTGCGCTTATGCCTGAGAAGCTATCCTGACAATAGCCCATTGTCACCTGCAACTTGATATCACCCGATAACAACAGCAACTTTGTGTATAGGGCTATGAGAGACATGCATCACACAACGTGCATGATTAGCTGACTGAAGTCATTCAGGGTGAGAAGAGAGGAAGGGGCTACCTGTGCGGCTGTACCATTACTGCCACTCAAATACCCACCTATCCACAGAATAATCTAGAACATGCTCACAGTGAATTTACTGGCAATTCAGAGACACCGCCTCAGAGCATGTTTTTGGGCTGCACGAACACAGAAAGAACATATAAATCCCACCAAAAGAGACAAAACTGTGGGTGAATCGAACCCACAACCCTGGAGGAGCGAGGTTAGGGTGCTACCCACTGAGTCGTGACAAGAGGCAAATAATGTTGGAGATCATGCAGTAATGATTCATGCTGCACAGGTCTTTGTGGACTTGCTGTGTACACAGATGTACTTCTCTTCAAGAGAAAGATTTATGTCAACAGATTACCTCAGCACTTAGTCAAAAGCAAAAAAGATGGGGGCACGATATCGGGAAAACACAATGTGGTTTTTCTGCCCGTTGAAAATGTACCCAAAATGAACTATAGCCAAAAAAGTATTTATCATCTACCAGAAGAGTCAGTCAAAACTCATGCAAAAGCAGTGGTGAATTTTTATATTTTATATATAATATTTATTTATATTTATCACACAAAAAATCTTGAAAAAGAACAATCATTAAAATTGCAAAATTTGCCAAGTTTTGTTTCATATGATAGAATAAAAACGGTTTTAGTGAAACCTACTGATGATCTCCGTTCTGCAACTGCATCTTATCACTAGGATCCCCCCAGCCCTCACCAGCTCAACAAACTGTACTGCAAAATAAGAGTGCTTTTAAAAAATACCATATACTGTGGTATAATGTCCGCAAGGTATGAAATATTAGATACAGCCCAAGTCTAACCTCAACCCAGCTGGCTAACCCAGGCCTTACAACGTGACAACTGCATGTGCATAACATGTGACGTCGATATTAAAATCGCACCATAACCCTGCAGAAGGACACAAAGCTCCCTGTTCTACATGGAAATGGCTTTTTTGTGTGTTCAGAGTGGGATATAAAACTTTTTCCTTTCCACCTATAAAGTCAGTTTCCTTATCAGTTCTGTCCTTCCCAGTCTGCATTTATTTTACTACCAACAATCAAAAGGTTTCATTAATAATTACACTGCTACCACAATTTAAACTCTGCTAGATATTTCAAGATGTCTGAAAACCCAACTTGACCTTTTAGCCAATCTTTATGAAAGTGAAAGGCTAAAATATCTTTACAAAGTGGAGGCAGATGAGACCAGGGCAGGGCCACGACCAAAACAATGGGCAGTGAATTCGTTACGGCACAACTGGGGGCAGACCTGTGCCTCTGTGGCTTCTCGAGCCCACACAACAGGCCAAAAAGGTCATCATGGGCACACGAAAGGTGACATCGATCCACTTGTGACTGGCCTCAAGGTTTAAAGTATTTATCAGTTTTCAAATGTGCGTCAGGAATCGGGAACTGCAAACGCGCTAAACACAACAAACTGTTCATGAAGGGGAAGAAAAAGGCAAACCACATTCCTGACAGTTATTGCGGCAGAACCGATCGAAGGTCAGTAACATGCATACAGTTAGTGACAGCTCGCAGGCACTGAACCAGAGGGCTGCATTTCAAAGAAATCAACTATGCTCCTGGAATGGGGGTGGGGGTCATTTTGCATATCAGGGCAAACACCCTGGAGGATGCTGGCGAACCCTTATAAACACGGAGATGGTGTTGCAGTGGCCCAGCTGTGAGCCTCCCGCAGCTCAACAAGTAGACCATTGTTTTAATGGTGCAAAAGTTGTGGGTTCAAGTCCTAGGGAGCGCAAATGAATGGTAACCCTTCCTTCTACTGAACTAGAGTGTCAAATGAATAAAAATGCAAACCAACCTTGGAATCCGGGGGCGGGGCGTCATTGTGTCATACCCACAGAAAGCTTTAAGGCAACACACCCCTATCTAGACAGCGAGAAACACACATTTACTGGGCTACTCTACCGTAGTGAAGAGTGACAAGCAACGACTAAAGGCCTATGACAGTCGCTGCCGAAAATAGTAGCCGATAGTCTGCAAGTTCCGTTGGCGAAAGGAGAAAAGCTCTATGCAAAAACACTCTTCAAGACGACGGCACGGATACCCGTGACAGAGAAAACAAGCCTCAAAAACGTGCTTCTCAAAAAAGTGATCCTTAATGGCTCGTTAGACGGTAACAGATACACTGTTTGACTGAAGGCGGCGTTATTGCCGTGGCAGAGCCAGGGGAGTGGACCGCGGACTGGATGTCCCAGGTAATGCGCGGCTCGCTTTATTTGCATATACAGGATGAAGAAGCGTGGTTTGGCTCAGTACCATGGCAGGCATTTTCACAGCCTTACCTCACAGTGATCACAGGCCTGTTCGTGTCAGAACAGAGCTTCCATTAAAAAAAATAAAACAATTAATCACATTGCTTAAAAAAAAACAAAAACCTTTTCACATTCTGCCATCCTAGCGGGAAAACAGCAATGACCGCTGCGAATCAGGCGGGTCAAGGTCTTTCAGGTTTTGTTTACAGCACCCACAACAAAAGGGTACCCTTTGCAAGACCCCCCCCAATCCAGGGATTCCAAAGGCCTTACGAATGACAGACTGCCCCGACCATAAGGCCCATGTGAGAAACTGCAGACCCAAACACTGATCAGTCAGCAGGGTCTTCCCTTTAACACATTATACAGCAGATTTATAATCTGGCTCCGCGTCAGGAAAACCAGGGAGAACAAAAGACGGCGAAAGGCATGTTTTCGCTCCTAAAATGGTCGTACAGCAAACGTAAATGAGGTGCGCGCATCACTCTGGGACCGATACTTTTATTCCCTCCGCACCTTTTGAAATGTAAATGTTATGTTCTACAGGGCTGGCCTCAGACACAAGAAGCTTCCAGAACCAGTGAGCGAAGGATGCTTTACGAGGGTCTCCTGGCACAGCGACGACTGCGTCCCTTTCAGTAGCCAGTGACACTTAGGTCTCCTGTAGGTCTGGAATTTTATTGGGCCCTCAATAGCTATTTGATGTATATTCATCAGTATGACTAAATGCCTTAATCTGAACCAGAAATCAAAACTGGACATCTCTTCATCTGCTACTGCAAAGTCTCAATACCAACTGCAAGCCCCTGGGCTCTCGACCTGAAACTTTTGTGGCTGCTGGCCACTTTCCTGTGTTGCTGGGATCTTTATGCTAAATAAGCATGGACGACTTGAAAAGTTCATAAGTTAAACTGCGCACAATTTCATAAGACACTACACCACCACACCAAAACAACAGAGGATAAAAAGGCTACTTTGTTGGTTATTTGCTAGCTATTGGGGGGGAATCGATCGTGATCAAAACGGGACACAGCCTTTCGTTTATAATTTATTTATACGACCCATGACATGTTTATGATTATTATTAAATCTGGCCAGCAGTTTCCCACACAATAAAAAATTATGTAATGTTATTCTGCTAATAAGCACAGGAAAGTTTCACCACCAGGACTGGCAATATTAGACATAAGTATATCAGTTAGCGATTTCATATTTTTGCATAGGAAAATTCAGACACAAGTAAATAATGCATTAATTGATGCATTAAAATGTAATTATGTTACAAACATATACAAAAATAAATGTAATTGGGGTAATTCCATCTGCACAATTTTTGCTCCGCTACATCTCCTTTTCTGCACTTCTGCACAACTTTCAAGTAGGCGCCAGTGCTTGAGGTCAACTAGTCAGCAAACTATCGCTGCAAGTGCTTCCCCAGTACGTCTAATGAAAAGTACTGAGTCCAGAGTAGATACTAAAAAAAGGATTCAGGAACTGCCTCTGAGGAACTACAATCAGGGCTCCAGCAGTTCCTGCATGCAGTGTGAACATGACAAAAGGTTCTGGTTCCAGGGAAAAAAAAAAAGTTCCAGCAGTGTGAAAGCACCTATAGGAACCATGAAAACACCTGCCATTTTTTCCACAATGCATCAGCTACCTTACGGCACATAATTGATAATCTTTTGAACATTTCCTCATTTTCTCTAAAATGACCCAATAGATCTGCAAAGCAACGCATTTTAAAAGTGATCAATACCACTGACACGTAACAAAGGATTTTACACGCCTCCTGAGAATTCACTCTTGATAAATATTTATAAAACATTCTACTGGCTGTATGTTTGGAATTTGAGAATGCCTAAATATTCCTACAACGTATTAGTTATCCGCTTAATATACAGTATGTAAGGTGTGCTTGAGTCTTACGGGACAGCAGAGTCATTGTTCCTGAGGACCTATCAGCACTCAGCAGGAATGTGACCTGTAGAAAAGTCAAACTAAGAGCTTTGATTAGGATCAAGCAATAAACCTATCACAGAAATTAGCCTAAGCTCAACCTACATGGTGGTCTCTCTTCAAACCCGGTCCAGGCCCCCAAAACACTTTTTCTAGATGCAAGTCTTTTACTACATTATAGGACTAAGTGCACCCAGAGTACGAAACAGGGCCTTAGCCACTGCCAGGTCAAAGTCACGGGTCGGACGGATAATAATTAACAGGGACCCATCCAGCAGACACATCCATACACCGTTCTGCATCACTTCAGCTCTCATGGTTTCAGTTCCCCCAGCCTATGACATCATCAGCAGGACATCCTTATTTGGAGTAAGGATATGCAACTGATAAGACTGAACATCTTTGTTTAAACAGTCATGCAAGGGCAACATCCTTTGTCAGACGTTTTCATGTGCAAAAAGTACATTTGGAACAGGGTTGCGGGCATTTATTTTGATGCTCATTTAGCTTAAGGCTGATAGATAATTTGCCTGCTCCCTGAAATCCAAGGATAAACCTTCTCTTCAGTAGGCAAACCCGCCGCGAGATTCACATCTTTGCAGGGACATGACTGAAGGTCAAGCTTTCAGTTCTCCTTCCATGGTATATTAGGCCTTATTTTCAATCCTACCGACACAAATAAATTGCACAAATCCGTAATTAGACATGATTCTCATTGGCTGAATGCCCACGGGTGACTCCATATACGGGAGACACTGTCGTCATGTTTCCAAGCAGAGAAACCGCTCAGACCAAATGACAATAACCATTGCACAAGCCTTTGGCGCACTATCATCTCCGAGTGCACATTAACTTAGTGATCGGAAAGATACCTGGAAAAGAAAAATATAGTCTTGACATGCCTCAAGGTGGGGCGTCAGATGACTAGGAAAATGGCACAATTTTCATAATCATTTCGACCGCTTACTGCTAAACCTGATATAGAAGAACAAAGACACTCATTTCTTTGAAATGATATCTTGTCATATAATTTGCATTTACAACAGTACATTATGGTGACAGTTATGCAATGACCACAATGAACACAGAGTGATTAGTTTTTATATCCATTTTAATTTAATTCTGAATTGGTTTCAATAAAAAGTAAGTGACTTAATTCCCAGGGCAGTTTGTGTGAAATTTACAAAATTTATTACGAATGACCAATGCACTTTTAATGTGGGCTTTAATGTAGGCCGGGTGGGGGGAATGGTATTTTAATTACCTTTCAATTACATTTCCAATTAGGGCACCTTAAATCTTAGTAAGGCTCGATTTAAAACAGACCCGGAGAGCCTGGGCTCACTTTTTCTTGGGTACTGAGGAATTGTCATTGCATTCATGCCTCATGGGGAACAAAATGTGATCAAACGTACACCCTTTGAGCAGGACCACAGACTACTATTAAGAAACACAATCAACACGTGCCTTTTTCCCCAGTTATAACAGTCTAACAGATGTTCTATTGGAACATAGGATGGTCTGATACAACAACACAAATTAAAATTAAATGATAAAAAAGTACTGCAGTAAAACTGCAGAAATAAATACCAAAGTCACGTTTAAAGATTTTTCTCTGTGCCACATGTGATCAGTGATGTATGAAATGGCAGAATTTGCTTGGTAACCTTGAGGCCCCAGACCTCTGAAAACAACTCATGACGTCGGTGATGATTAATGCATCACGGAAGTAAAAGCACTTTTAATACTTCTTTTGCACTAAACACTATGCTGTCATCTGACATCATATCAACCCCCCAAAAAAGTGACAGCGGCTAATTAACCACTACAGATACAGTGACCCCAAATTCTGCTGCCATGAGACACTGAGATTCAACTTCAAGTATTCTGTGAGCCAAAGAGGTCAGGACATCCTCCAAGAATCTCATATCAAGGGTTTTTAAAAATAGGAAATTAATTATACGCAAACATACTCCAACAAAAGCAGCACACAAGCCATAAAAGTATTTCTGTTCACAGTTGACCTTGATAAGATTTGCTCAGTTGCATAGTTGTTGCAATATTTAGTCTTCATTATTCAATTCAATTTTCCTCTCAAAATTAACAGAACTTCACTGTGTGTCTCTAAGTCAGGGGGGGGGGAGGGTGCCACATTTTACTAAAACAATCTGCCAAACACAGAAATCTCCATTGTTTTCCAGAGAAGCTACCCGAGATCTTGGTGAATTAGATGTCACCGTGCCATCAGCAAAATCCACTACAGGATTTAAAAAAATAAATAGATACGCAGCTGCAGGCCCATTCATTCGATCATTACGTCACCGACAGCTGGGCGTTAAGCACAAAGAGCCCGGCTGTCGTGATAAGAGACCCATCTCTTGACGCGGCAGAAGGCCTGCTATTAGACGACATCATATGAACGATGCGCCGTATTGTTAATGCTCCTGGCAGTGGGGGGAACGTGAATCATGTTGTTTTTTCCCTTCCGTACCATTCTGGGTCATGGTGAAACGTGGTGATTGGTTTATTATTCCATTACTGCCGTCTGTAGAGGTCAAACAAATCGTCTTACCCTTTGAATCACCAGTTTGCATATTTCTGGCATGACGATACATAGCTAGTTATTGGGATTTTCTGATTTTCACATGCCCTGCCCATCCTAATCTCTATGATAAACAGTTTTGAGGTCAAAGAGCAAGGTCAACCATCAAGCAGTGTCCCTAGAGCAGCTAGGATTAAGGGCCTTGCTCAAGGGTCCAACAGTGACACGAAACCTTCCAGACGCTGGCACAAATGTCTAACCTTCCGAGCTAAACACCATCCCATTAACCACAAAGTGAAGTTCATGCAAGATCATTCTTGTAATTCTATCAACCTGTCTTGCCTTCCCATATGCACAACAGAATGCAAATTCCTATAAGCAAACTTTGTCCCCATTCAGCAGAGAACAAATCAAGTAGAAATCAAGCAAGTGTCATGGAACAAAGAGGAAGTATCGAAACTGGATACATAATTTAACACGAACAAACAGTTCAAAGTGAAAAAAGCTGAACTATTTTGAAATCTCCATTCAGAGGCTCAACAAAAGGAGATCTTAAGAAAAGCACAACACAGAGGGGAAAAAAGTGAATGGATGACCTAGAGTTGTCCCTTTACAGAACCCAACCATGCCCTTATAAAACACTTGCCGTTAAGGTGCCAGATACTAAGGCAGACGATTAAGGATTCTCGTTAGGTCCGAGTAACAGTTTTAAACGAAGGCAGTCACAAACGGTCAGCAAAACAATGCTGAGACACACTTTACCGTTTCAACACAATTCTTTGGGCCTTCAGAAAAGCGGGTCAAAATTCTAGCTGAATTCTAGGCAGAAGTCACAATGTTCCATCAAAGATTACGACTTCATAAAAACAACTTTGTAGTGACGAATATTTTTTATAATATCTAGCTCTACAAAACTCTAGCCTAAAACTATTATAGCCTAATTATATTTATCGTAATTATATTAAATGTTAAATATTGAATATTAAATAGTAACGTTAAAATACGAAATATACACACAGCTCTGCAAAATAGTTTTTAACATGAAGTGACTTCTACCTACATCATAGATAAAATTGCTTGATCCAGTGTGGATATATATTTTTCATACAGACACACACAAAATATAATATAATATATTGTATACACACACACAAACAATATTAAATTTGTTTTGCACTGCATTGTCTGGCAATGGCTGAATGTTATTCACCCAAGTAATATACTGCAGTTTTGTCATAGATAAGGTGTCAGCAGGTCACTTCTAACAAGACCCCCAAGAAATACCAAAATACCTAAAGTTATTATGTTCCTGACAATCACTTATCCACACTCAAAGGACAGCAGTAAAACTATTTGAAGAACCATGTAGATCAATTTCTCTTCAGCCACCAGGTGACAAGGTCTGGAGGCAGAATCATGGCGCAGATTAGACAGAATTTACTTTTATTTTACTTTGTACTTCTTCATCCAGCAGTATGACGTGTGTTTACTCATGTATGTTCATATATGGAACAATGCATTATGTGACAAAGTCTAGTCATTGGTCAGTTGCCGTCTTTCCTGTTAGTTCATTATTTCACCTAATCTGACATGCATACATTCATACACAGATTGTCTGGCATGCAGGGGCATGCACCCCAAACTGGGGTGCAAAAAAACAAAAGTCTCAAAACAATCCTAACGCTCTCAACCACAGCCAATCGTTTTTTGAAGCATGACAGTGTGAATACAGACTACAAAAGGTTGTGTTAGGAAATCAAGTTAAACACCTGCCCTATCCAAGTAGCCATAATACAAACACACACACACACACACACACACACACACACAGAGAGAGAGAGAGAGAGAATGGAACTGCGACTATAGATCGTGTTGTATGCTTTTTTTACATTGTTCACTGCATGCCTAAGACTTGCGTGTAGTAAGGCGTGTGGGCACAGCGTGGGAAGTTAAGGCTGGGTGTATATGAGTGAATGACATGCAGTTTTTGTCCATTATTCTGTATCAGTCCTTTAAAAAAAATACATAATGTGCCTAACATTACTGTATGAAACCTGTTTAGTGTGAGTATATTTTCAATAGTTTCAGTACTTTTGCGTCTCATAATCCAAAAATATCAGTTGGCGCAACCATCGGAACAAATGACCATATTAAGAAAACAAAATAATTAATAACTTCTGATGTATTGTAGACACAGATGGTTACTTTATGAAGGATTTCATCTGGAAAAAATATTAAAATAATATTTTGGTTGTGCCATTGTGCGCCCTGTACGTGTGTCTGCAGACGTGGAGTATTGCTATGATCGGATAAAGCCGAGCACTCACTACAGTCATGAAGAATCGGAACCTGTGTTTGACAAATGAGAATAAAGTTTGCCCCCGTTTGTGGTGCGCTGTACTGTACGTCCTATTCATTCGCCGGGGACGGGGACTGAGTCACGTGAACAGCTAGAATATAAATAGTTGCGTGATAAGCAACATTACTGGATACTGTTCATCATCAATGGGAGGTAAACTCGTCTGTGAAGGGCACTCTACCCAGGATAATTTCGGTATTCCGTTTTACTGCACGTCATCATTTCTGAGGCTGTCAACCTGTTCATCTAGTTAAGCTTTGACTGCGATAGATTTTAATGTTTCCGTTTTCATAAACTCTAAACATTTCTTAACGTCAGGAGTATTCGTCTTCTCGGATCAGATTTATAGTATCGCTCTACAGAAGTATTTATAAATACCTTATTTCGATTTCCTGACATAGATCTGTCGTCCTTAACTTTTTACTCAATATACACAATAACTTCACGGAGGGCTGCATAGCCACGCATTTGGGCTTCTTCGTAAGTGTGTAAAAGTCTCCAGATTCCACTGCAATCCACATATTTCAAACAGGACACGCTAGAACAAGAATTCCGCAACAATTGGTCTTGGTTAACAACATCAGTTCGATTCTATTTTACAGGGAAAGTTATTTTAGGTTAAAAATAATAATAACGAATGTATTTCGTATTGTTGAACTACTCTCTCCAAACACGCGCCCAGATAGTTACAAACTCAATCAACAAATCAAACTAAAGTTATACAAATAAACTACCTGTATTCTGGTTTCAGGCAGAAATCACACGTTAATATCACACGAGCGGAGAATGCCTATCCGATGAAGCGTCCATATCCAACTTTCCATATTCCAGTGCAACTTGTTGCACATGCACACTTGTGAAGTTGAAGCACAGTGAACTCGGCACCTCTAACGTGCAACCAATCGCTAAAAAAATAAAGAAATCATCACAATATTAAAGCTCTGATTAGTGTGGATTTAACAGACCCCCAGCTGCAGTGTTCACCTCACCTGACCAGAGCCACTTTCACCTGCAGTAGGAGAGGAGGCCATGTTGCAGTACTTTCACCAGGTTTTTTTTTAAAAAAAATCTTTTCTTCTCCGGGGTTGCAGTCGGTCAGAGTCCCGGATCATTCATAAATATTTGACGGAGACCTTGTTGCGGGTATGGACTCGTTTCACCGCCGCTGCCGCTGAGTTGTCCTGACTCTACGCGTCCTCTGCTCCAAAGCGGCGCTAAGAGGCGTTTTGTTATGCCGCAGGATGGACAACGCAGGTAAACTTCACTCTGCAGGTCTGTTACCGGAGCTAGAAGCAGCCCTGTACTGAACCATCAGATAACACCCTATGGGGGCAGGGTGCGGCTCTCATGAGCCGCGAAAAACACTAGTTTACAAGCATACAAATCCTGTTTTTATTAGCTTCAATAAAATTTGGAATTCTCATTTACACTGGCAGCACGTTTGTACTGTATTATTGTCGTGAGGCAGTATAGAATTTTATGACAAAATTGTATTTATGTCTATCACATGAACTAGCGTGCCATTTTTCACGATTTAAAAATCACGTGTATGCGCACTAATAGCAAACCCAGGACACGTATATGAGGATGCATGGTCACCTGTCAGTATTTCGTGAAGTCGTCACAAAAATATGTCCCGGCGTCTTCAAATTTAAAAGATTGTGTTGTATTTTACAGAAAACCAATCCGAACGCTTGAAAATCCTTAGTTTATCACAAGTTTTACAGTCAGAATTAATGAGGGCAAAAAAATCCTGTGTGGTCCTTAGATTAACTATAACTTTCATTAGCTCCCAAAGCGTTTATAAAATGTATGTATATAAATAGCAATATTCTTTAAAACTGGCAACAGCTCTAATAAAAAGTTCATAGTCCCCAACTAGTAAAGTCATTTTGTGAACGCTAGAGGGCAGTGTCGATGCTCATTAACAGCAACCAGGGGAGTTTTGCATGTCTGGCATTTGCACGACTTGCATCACTTAGTACGGTTCAGCATTTTAACACACGCAGTTACGGTTGAGCAGTTTCCTTTCATGGAGGAGCAATCTTGGGACGTCATGTTAAAACATGTTACAGTGATCAAAGTCTAGACACACGCTACTGCTCACAAAACTCATCCTTGCTTACATAAGACCGTAACCGTCTTTTCAGACTGGTATTCCTCAAAGTCACATTATTGGAACTTTCCACAACTAGGAGAAATATATCACAGTAGTTACAGCCATACATGGAACTGCTTTCGTTCAATCACCGTAACCGGAAACACCAAAGGAAGTTGCTTAGTATTCATGCTATGCCATCTACATTAATTAAACATAAGCCACCATATAACCGGGTCATCGGGACCACAATTAGGAAACTACTACAGTCAAGTACACCACCTGCGTGAAGTTGCCCCCACCATGTTTCAGATTTCAACCAAACTGGTCGCAATCGTATGTCCCGCCATTGTGCCGGATTGTGCCGTTACAATTTTGTTTGTGCTGTTTTAGTTTCTGAGATATAAATGTTTGTTTACATGGTGACGTCATCAGCGTGAAGTTGGCCCCCCATTTGCGTCTGATTTCCACCAAACCGATCGCAATCGTGTGAACTTCGTCTGTGCTGGTATGTGCCGTTAATTTTTTTGTTTGTGCTGCTTTAGTTTCTGAGATATTAATGTTTGTTTACACGGTCACGTGACATCAGCATGAAGTTAGCCCCCCATTTGCATCTGATTTCCACCAAACCGATCGCGATCATGTGTGCTGCGTCTGTGCTGGTATGTGCTGTTAAAACTGTCTTTTGTGCTGCTTTAGTTTCTGAGATATTACTATTTGTAAGGTTGCCCCCCCTCACATTTGCGTCTGATTTCGACACCTGCGTGAAGTTGGCCCCCATATGTTTCAGATTTCAACCAAACTGGTCGCAATCGTATGTGCCGCGATTGTGCCGTTACAATTTTTGTTTGTGCTGTTTTAGTTTCTGAGATATAAATGTTCTTTTGTCATACCAGCACAAACGAAGTACACACGATCGCGATCGGTTTGGTGGAAATCAGACGCAAATGGGGGGCTAACGTCACGCTGGTGTCACGTGACCGTGTCAACAAACATTAATCTCTCAGAAACTAAAGCAGCACAAATAAAAATTTTAACGGCACATACCAGCACAGACGCAGTACACACGATCGCGATCGGTTTGGTGGAAATCGGATGCAAATGGAGGGCTAACTTCACGCCGATTACGTCACCATGTAAACAAACATTTATATCTCAGAAACTAAAACAGCACAAACAAAAATTGTAACGGCACATACCAGCACAATCGCGGCACATACGATTGCGACCAGTTTGGTTGAAATCTGAAACATATGGGGGGTCAACTTCACGCAGGTAAGAACACCTCCGAGTATTTGATAATAATAAATAATTGATACTTTATTAATCCCCGTAGGGAAATTGTCTTTTACGCCTCCCTCAACTTGCTCTTTGCAGAGTAAGTTGTCCGCGAAGGGCTGCCACCTGTAGCGGCGCCCAGGGAGCTGGGGATTTAGGGCCTTGCTCAAGGAGCCGCAGACGTGCTGAGGCTGGGTTTGAACTGGCAACTTTGTGATTACGAGCACACAGGCTTAGCCCACTGAGCCACATGCTGTTGTTAATGTTAAAGGGTTGTTGTTATAATTTGGTGTCCTTTCTGGAGTGTTGCAACATTATCTAAATCTAGTTCTGCACCACGGTTGGGTCGGTGGTTTTTAACGGAAAGTTTAGTCCATAGTGTAATTACATCCCATATTGTAGCAGGTGGCCAAATATCTTCAAAGTAAAATTGCGTTTGGACAAAGGCGTCGATCACTAAACCGCGGTCATGTTCAACGTCGGATGACCCGCTGGTTAATAGATCTGTCCGGGGGGTATTCTAAATGTACGGCTTAATGGACCAGCTCATAGTTACCAAGACTATAATTTTATGGTCATGCCTCAAATCATTCAATTTATTACAGTACATGTGTGACAGCATTCATAATATTAACCAATTTCGTGAAATTGTTATTATAAACGTCTTAAAACTATATAACACCTTATTCACGACTAAGCGGATTTAAAAAAAAAAAACGAACCCACGTGTAGGTTATTATTAAAATGTGACACTTGCCAATATGGGAGTTACACTATACGCTGTCACGCCCCCTGACGGCATCAAATGCCAGCACATCCAATGACAAATCAGTTTACACCCACACTTGAACGTACAAGAATGGGCGCACATAAGGTTGAGCGATCAGTATCATTATTATTATTTCTTTTTAGAGTTTGTTATAGATATAGGGATTGATATATACATGTATATGTGTATGATCACGTGTGTGTATGCTACATATATATAATACCTATTTGTAACATCATTATTATTGTTGTTAATGTTGATAGGGTTGTTGTTATAATTTTTGTTATTTGATGTCCTTGTATGTTTGTTATGGTTGTTTGTATTCCCCCTACACTTTGCTGTCTCCTTCCCACCGTTATCATTACTCTTATTATCAATTCTGTTTACCTTTGTTGTTTTTTTTTTTCTTTCTTCCTTTTTTTCCCCACTCTCCCCATGGTAATTAATGTCTGTTATTGTTAAGATTGTTGTTTCTGTGTCCTCCCCTCCCCCTTTCCCCCTTTTTTAAAATTTATTTATTTATTTTATTTTATTTATTTATTTTTAATCACGGTATTAGGACGGGTGAGTTCGGAGTGGCCACACTCTTCACACTGTACCTATAATTTAATGTAAAATAAAGTTGTCCTCCGAAGAGGGTGGGGGTTGTGGGCAGAAAAAAAAAATGCGTTTACTGATACTTCATTCTGTCTACTATATAATGTTCAAGGGGCATTAATGTATTTTTAATGGTATCAAGTCGGGATTCAAGATAGAGATGATGCTGTAAGTTCTTCCAGAAATTAAATTTTCATTGAGTGCCCCATTTTAACAATACTCACCCTACCTAGTCATTATCAGAACATCTAATTGTTTTATAGTTTCAATATTCTTTACAGAGTCTGTTTGCTCGAAGGAATTAAGGGACACCAAAACTACCGCCCACACCGTATTCCACGTCCAATCTGCGCGACAACCAAAGCGCTAAGCTTATTACTGCGGTCTCAGCGCCCTAGCTGTCACTACCGAAAACGTTACACCTACTGAAAATGTTACTTCCGCTACTACGCATGCGCATACATAGCACTCCTCGCAGAAGTCGTAAGCGCGCGCATGCGTAGTAGCGGAAGTTACATTTTCGGTAGGTGACAGCTCCCCCGCTCGCGACGCCGCCCTTTAATGACGACCTCGCGCTGCTGAGGCTTCGCGTCCTGATTGGCCGTTTTGAATGTAGCGCGCGGTCTCTTGGATTTGAACAGCACGAGTGCGGCCGGTTTGAAAGCCCATAATGCACATTTGACTTCCAGGGGGAGCTGGGTGAGGGAGAGTAACGCTGTCCTCGGCAGGAAAAAAAGGTATGGTTTCTTTTCCCCCCCATTAAAAAAGCATGCCAATTACATTTCCCAGAAGAGATTTTATAAGCATTTTACGTTTTAATACTAAGCAAAGGGCTAGTTAGTGCGTTGGTTAAATACGCACTTCTGCATATTGCTTTATTCTTTACCATACTTATTAATTTTACATTAGCTCTTTATCTAGTTTTGTGACCAGTTAGCGAACTGAACTAAAGTAAGTGTAAAGATGTATATATCGACTTGGCTTTTAACGTTATCTGGCTACCCGGTTAACATGCGGGGATGCAGGGTTTACTAGGCCGGTTATGGCTGGAGGAGTCTCTTGTCTGAAATGGTTGCTAGACGAGCTGTTTGTTAGCTGGTTGGATGGTGGATGTTGAGTTTACCGGGTGTACAGGTAGAGATCCGATACGAACACGCCGCAATGGCGCAGCGTGGGCTTCCGCTAACTGCCATAGAGCTGACGAACTACCCACTCGAAACAGACAATTACACCTCCTGGTTCTTATTAAATATGAATTAGCTGGTTATTCTTTTGTACCGTTTAACGTTTTGGTAATCTCAGGCGTCTGTTAAAGTTTCTGTTCGTCTAGTTCAGGGGTCTCCAACTCCAGTCCGGGAGAACCCTTGCACATTCTTGGGTTTCTCTTCACTTAACACGCCTGATTCTACTTCCTTGCGAATCACTGGTGGAATAGGGAGAGAACTAAGCTGCGCCGGGGTTCTACAGGACTGGAGCTGGGGAACCCTGGTCTAATTGTTTAGGAATGGCTTGTTTTTCATGAAAGTTTTTCGTTTTAATGTAACGTGTGTTCTCCTTGTTCCCCTGCTTTCTCTCTTTATTAGACAACCACACCAATGGAGGATTACTTAAAGATAGAAAAAATTGGAGAGGGTGAGTCCAGAATTTTTTTTCTGTGTCCTTAACATTCTTAGAGTCCATTTTCACATCTCCTGTATCTGAATGTTTTTCATTTTAGTTGGCTGTGTTTTGTGTATTATCCCAGTGTTTTTTTTTTTTTTTTGTTTACTGCCATCAGATTAAATGCGTTGGCATGGTTTCAGTAATGTCCCATTTCAGGTACCTATGGCGTTGTGTACAAGGGTAAACACAAGTCCACGGGCCGGGTGGTGGCTATGAAGAAAATCAGATTGGAAAGTGAGGAGGAAGGAGTTCCTAGCACAGCTGTCAGAGAGATCTCATTGCTCAAGGAACTGCAGCATCCCAATGTTGTGTGGTACGATTGGCTGTTCTGCTTGTATACAACAAGTAATGAAGTATTAGGGTGGGGTGCTGTTAGATTCACTTGAAATTCACACATTCTTTCTTTTTTTTATAGTCTTTTGGATGTTTTGATGCAGGAATCTCGCCTCTACCTCATTTTTGAGTTTCTTTCTATGGATTTAAAGAAATATCTGGACTCAATCCCATCTGGGCAGTACATGGACCCTATGCTCGTAAAGGTCTGGCACTCATTTGATTTACCAGGTTTATTCAACTGGAGGATGTTGTGGGTGGTGTCTCTGATTCGTGTGTGTGGTGACAACACTGGCGGCAGCATGTGGCTCTGGGCTAAGCCTGTGTGCCTGTAATCACAAGGTCGCCGGTTCAAACCCAGCTTCAGCATGTCTGCGGGTCCTTGAGCAAGGCCCTTAACCCCCAG
>JAODKC010000045.1:11053915-11084812 GCA_026777985.1 Mormyrops attenuatus
CCCAGCTCCCTGGGCGCCGCTACAGGTGGCTGCCCTTCGCGGACAACTTACTCTACAAAGAGCAAGTTGAGGGAGGCATAAAGACGATTTCCTCACGGGGATTAATAAAGTGGTGATGATTATTATTCTTAACCAGAGGGGTGTTCCTTGAAGCAGGATTTCTCAGTTAGCTGGGTTAACTTAAGCTAGAAGTCATGATTGTCCAATAAGTTTAGGTGAGGAGCATTCCCATTGGACAGTCATGTCTTCTAGCTTAAGTTTACCCATATCACTGTTTCGGGGAACAACCCTGTGGTCAGTTAAGTTGAATTTGAGTGTTACTTGTGCATCACACTGTTTAATTTGGTTTGTCTTTTTCCTTAGAGTTATTTGTATCAGATCTTGCAAGGGATAGTCTTTTGCCACTGCAGAAGAGTTCTTCATCGAGATTTGAAGCCGCAGAACCTGCTGATAGACGACAAGGGAGTTATCAAACTGGCCGACTTCGGGTTGGCCCGTGCCTTTGGGGTTCCCGTTCGTGTTTATACACATGAGGTAAACGTGACTGTGTTGGTGTGCCCATCTCGAAACAATTTTGGCTTAGTTTGGTGTATCTGCCTCCCTCTGCTTGTCGCCTTAATTGCCCCTGAAGGTTGCTAAGGTACTGTTTTGTCATGCAGGTGGTGACACTGTGGTACAGGGCTCCTGAGGTTCTTCTCGGAGCATCACGCTATTCCACCCCTGTGGATGTGTGGAGCATCGGCACCATCTTTGCGGAGCTGGCCACAAAGAAGCCCTTATTCCATGGGGATTCAGAAATTGATCAGCTGTTTAGGATTTTCAGGTATAATTCTGTGCTGTTACTAATGTTTACGTTTTAGCTTGGGAATTCTGAATGGCCCACCTCCATTGTGTGTGTGTAGATTTTATCTCTGCATGGGTTACTTTTACAGGGTTTTTGCCAGACAAGGTTTATACCGTGTCTTCCGGCTTCCTCCTGTCCTGAAAGGGCTCTGTATCGTGTGCTTTAATGTATCACAAGAGTTTTACTAAATTTCTTTACATTAGGACCCTGGGGACCCCAAACAACAGTGTGTGGCCAGATGTGGAATCTCTGCCTGACTACAAGACCACATTTCCCAAGTGGAAGTCTTGTAACCTGTCTTCCTTAGTGAAGAATCTGGATGATGATGGCATCAACTTATTGTCGGTAAGGTTGCCGAATGCTCGTCAGGTATTTTTTCAGTCTTGTGAAACCGTAATTGACTCTCTTCCCCCCTTTTTTGTTCTTGTAGAAAATGCTGATATATGACCCACCGAAGCGGATCTCAGCAAGGCAAGCCCTGAGCCACCCTTACTTTGATGACCTTGATAAAAGCACTCTCCCCGCCAGCAACATTAACAAGTATTAAACGTCTGGGGGGGGGGGCCGTCCACCCACCCTTAATGGGTTTGTTTCCTTGTTTGAGTTTTTCCTTTCATTATATTCTTTCTCATCTTGTATGCAATCTAGCTCTGTAAATAGTCTTGTTTTGGCATAACTTTCTGTAATATATACTGTATACCTGTCAGGCTGCCAGACGAGCAATTTGTGTATATTGTGTATATGATTATCTTCATTATTAAATGCACTTTTGGGAATCCTAGGAATAATGTCTTGCCTAACAATTACCATATATCCTAATTGTTGTAGGTGTATGTTCGTTTTTATTTTATTTTTTTTAAAGAATGGTTAAGATGTGTGTTTGAATTCTAAACCTTTGGGATTATACTGGTGCTTACATTCAAAAACTATAGAAAATATTGGTGACATTTGGTTATATGGATATTATTAGCATCGGAATCTGTAGTTATCTGATGCCCAAAGTATTTTATGTTTAGCTCTACCATATTTGGGCGTACACTCAACCACCATTTCACATTACTGAACAAACGTTCAGTAACATTCTCAAAAGTGAGGCCATCTTGCCCTACTCTATAAAAGGTTTGAGGCAATTCAGTTGTGGTGTTCTTGTCAGAAGAGCCTGTAAATGGTACCTGTAAGTGGTAATTTAATGTTCAGTCAGTTTTCCATTGGCTGCTTGTCTAGTAGAGCATTGTAGTGACCTTGGAGCATAACCAGGCAGCACTGGGTACAGACTAAGGCAATATTCGATATCTTTTCCTTAATATTTTCGGGTTTGCAATCTTGCTTTCAGCCACTAGGTGTCTCTCTAACCACGATTTTTGCGACGTTATTGCAAGTCATTCTGTTTCAGGACGGCAAGGTTGCGGTGAAGCTAATGAAGCCAAAAATGGCACATGAGCTCGTGGTACATGCATATTTTTCGTGTAGAACCTTGTCACGCTGTACTGAAATGAAATATTAATCACAGATTATGGTCAGAATGCAGGTTTGTATGTAAGGAAATAACCAGGTACAATCTCCGTTCAAAATACCGGAACATTTTTCAGATTTTTATTAAAGTGAATTCTTTGCTTGACTGTTCTGAATAATGGAAGCCAAAGTCATTAGACCCTTGGGCAGAATATTTAATCCCTGTATTTTTAGATACGGTAAGTAGAGTCAGGAAAGTATGTGAAATGCTGCTTGATGAAAGAAATATGACTTCTGCACGTTATTAAATAACAGCACCCTCTATTGTCCTCATTTCTATGTTTGAGCTAAATCTTTTTTTATTTATATATATATATATATATATATATATTATAAATTACTCAGTGTTGATTTCATGCCCCGCTGAAAAGACGTGCGCTTTGACAGCGTGTGGATGTCGCTGCAGCTTACGTGAATGCACCAGTGACCTTCTCCCGCCTCCCAGTGTGAGTACCTTACCTCCGCAGTTCAGCCCTAGAGCCGACAGTCAGCCAAGTCGGGGCATTAACAGGATCTTCCACCGACGGTGAAAAAACACGTCATAAGCGCAATGCACTCTGCTCCTAGCCAAGTCAAGTTATATAATGAGATTTTGTATTGATGATAAGCACAGGCGATGTGCAGAACAAGTAAAGAACAGACAGATGGAGGTAAAACCTATTTTAAATGGGGCACAGAAATACAGCCTTATCACAAGTTATACGCACAATAACCTGGACAACAAACCATGTAACAGATTTTTTTTACAATTAAATTAGCAATGATCACGGAATATAAGTACGTGGGATTTGTATGCAATCTAAAATATAAGCCTGTGCAAACTACAGTTGTCTGTCATTCTATGTGCATGGCAAGATATAATGTGCCTACTATTTTTGCAATGTTTATTTTCAGAGATCATGAATCTTTAAACATGTTGAGAGCTTAGATTATTGGCTTCCTATTAAGGCTCACAATGCCGAATAAAAAAAATGTATGCATCGTTATCCACCGTTCATGCCTGGCATTGCTGATGAATAGCGTTACTGAGTAACGATATGTTCGAAATCTTTAATGCTGTGGCTTAATTTACCAAAAGAGACCGCAGTGGTACAGGCTTTAAAATAATTGAGATCCGTTCATTATACATGCTAAAGGCATCTATCCACTAGCTGCACCTCTAAGCTTGTCAGTTCATTTTTTTTCTTGACCATACTTACATACTTGACCATACCCATTTTTTATTTCCGCAGAAGGTCGCGAAAGTTCATTTGGAGGTGGCAAATTTTGTAAAAGCGCTGTTTCACAGACCTCAGTACATTCACATTTCACAAAACAGGTTGTCTGCTGTTAGCACTGGAAGGTTCCCCGTTTATGTCCGGGGTTCTTGCCGATTCCCTACATGCCCCTAGATCCGCCTTGTCCATTAATGTTCCTGCCCACATACACATGAGAGGATTTGTAAATATTTTTCTGGTGTATTTTCTGTTTAAAAACAGCTTCCACCATGTATATTTTTATTTTTGCAGTTTTAATATCTTAAGCCCTGTCCTGTAAAGGGTTTGCGCCTCATCCTGGGTTGTTCCCTGCCTTGTGTCTCTAGCTTCCGGGATGGGCTCCAGACCCCCCGCAACTTTGTATAGGACAAGCAGTTTCAGTAAATGGATGGATAGATATCTAAAGCCATAAATAGCACCATGTACCAACTCAGTAGGGTAAATGTCTTTCTTTTTTTTTTGTCACCCTCAGCCGACATCCCAGCAGGGCAGCATACAGCCTATGTATAATTTGTTAGACAGACAGCATGTAGGCCTGTCTCAGTGACGGATAGCGACCGGTATGAGATGTCATATAATAGAATGGGAAAGGGGTAATGTAGAGATCCTTACGCTTTTGCCGGCCAAAAGTCA
The DNA here is from genome assembly GCA_026777985.1 of Mormyrops attenuatus. NCBI lineage: Eukaryota > Metazoa > Chordata > Actinopteri > Osteoglossiformes > Mormyridae > Mormyrops > Mormyrops attenuatus. The sequence goes on from JAODKC010000045.1 coordinate 11,058,161, forward strand.
CATGGTTTTGTATAGAAACTGACATTCACACTCCATGTTTAAATTAACTTGTAGCAAAGGCAATTGTTCATTAAATATTGTTTAATTAAAGCCAGTTACAGCCTGCAATAACCAGATCTGTTTTAGGTACTCCAATACACTGTAAACAAAAATACATTTTTATATATATGTGAAGTGTTTGTGCCACAAAAATTGTACGTGTGTAAAATGATAAAATGTATAACAGAAATGTCTAATGCTAGATTAAAACCCATGATTGGACTAATCACACCTTTGTGTACTACACTATACATCAGGCACTGTAAATTAAATTGTGCGTCAATTGTATTACAGGAGGGCTTTTAAGCACATGGCAATAAAAGCGCATTGCACTTAAGTAAAATCAATTTATTCAATAGTGTTCCCCTTAAAAAATAAATAATTAAACAGCTTTAAAGATAATGATCAGCACGATCAAAGGCCTTGGACAGCAAGAACCAAATGAGCCAGCCACTTGGTTTTTAGCAGCTGATGAGAAGTTTTGCGCATTCACCAACGATGACAATCACATGGTATCTAGTAAAGATTGACAATCTACTTCATTGACCGCTTTGGTTGACTAAGCTTAAAAAAACCTACCCAACAGATACTTGTCCCCACCCCCCCACAGTTTCAAGGTTTACTATTCCAGTTCAACAGCAGCAGCAAAAAAATGGTCTTAAAACAGTTTCTCAAAAATATACACACACGTAAAACTCCTCTACCTAACTACAACAGAGAGATATGCTCTTCAAAGGTAGAAGACCTGCAGCTGGATTCATACAGCATGACTGGAATTCCACTCCATAATAACTGCACATTGTACACTCCTAACAGAGTACTGAAGGCTTTTCTATCGCCTTATGTTACATATCTTTTCATAGACATTAACAGACTGTGATTAACTGTTGAAATAGGTAACAGCTAGCAGAATGATCATAATAGGTGAGAAGCTGCTAAGTTGTAATTTAGACTTAAGGTCCATATCAAGTAAACCCTGAACTAATTTACAGTACTAAGCCCTTCTAATTACAAGATATAATTCTTAAAACACAGATATCAATGCTGTGCAACACCAGTATATTGAGAGGTTTTACAAAAATAATTCCACAGCTGCAGTTAAAAGTGTGAAATTTGCGGCTCCGGCTGAAACCTGTCAGGGTGCAGATGGTGCCTCTCGCTGACAGGTTCCTCTTTTTGAATAGGCAAAAAAAAAGGTTATTGCATTCGCGGTTCTGCCCAAATCCAGTCGAGGCTGCTGCTAAGCCTGACAATCAAGCTGCTCCGAGCTCACAGGGCTGTGTATCGGTGACAGACACACGGCGAGCACTCCACCCGACACACGAGGGTTTGAATGACGGCCCGGCCTTAGGAGCGATCTTACTGCTTTAGAGCTAGCGATCGTTTATTGCGTCAGGAGCTGGCTAAACATGATTATTACTATAACTACTGTCACCGTGATGAGTTATTAAGTCCTTGATTGCCTCACCAGGTGAATCAACATTTACAATGGAAACAGATGCCACTCGTAGTGACACCTGGTGTGATCTATTTACCGTACTTTCCATCTTATCGGATGCTGTAAATGACTTTAAACATCGACTAATGTGACATAGGTGCCTTTTCCGCACGTCAAACCGAGCCATCAATGGAAAAAAAGAGCCACAAATACAATCCACAAATACAATCTCCATCCACTGTACGCAGGAAGCTGTGTCACTATGGTGAGCGTTGGGGACAAGGTGGGCGTGCCCTGGGTTGGGTGTGGTACGCTTTGATGACCTGTGTTGTCTGGGTGGGCGGCTTGTGCTTCAAACCTGAAGAGGGTTACTGTTTGCCCAGTGTTTTGTATGAAACCAGACCATCAGTGCACCAACAGGCACATTCTCTGAAGGTCAAGATGAGGAATTACTAGACATAAAATGCTGACGGTGTCCCAGAACACAGCACCCAATCACAGAGCCTGATCAAAGCGGCCAATCCCAGCGGGGCTCTCATGCCACCATGGTGGAGGTGCTCCAGAAGCACCACCTGCGTCTGGAATGGTGCTTGTTGAGCACTACTTCCTCCTTCTCTCTCTCCTTCTTCACACGCTGGTAGTGGTCCTCCTCTTTCAGGTACCACACTGGGGGCCACCTGTGCTTCTCAAAGTACTCCTGGTTCTCTGCCCGAATGGAAAAGGAAGAAGAAAGAACTTACCCCAATCGCTAAACAAATTTCAGAGTACAGTGCGTTTTCGTTTCCAGCGCTTCTCATAATGCTTGGTCAGTGAATAAACAAAATGAGATTTCCTCCACTTCTTACAGTCGGATGACGTCATGGTTTAATGAAATAATCACTCAGTAAACTACTTAAGAGGTTAAGGATTCTTACCAGGTAATTTGGACTTCACTTCTTTGCGGTAATTGGCACAAACGCTGTTGTAGTGAGTACATATGTGATGCAAGCACCAAGCAGCTAGCTGATTAGCATTATGGAACTGTAGAGGAGAAAAACATCAAAGAAGGTCCTACATTTTTAATCTGATTCCTTGAGGGGTTTTTTTCCATCCCTGGTTGTATTAACTACAAGCAACCTGCAAGCGTTGTTTTCACTGTGGTATCACACATACCTGAGCAATTTCAAGGTAGGTGAGGACTTCTCCGTCTATGTCCTGGCCTTCTTTCGAAGCCTTTGTCAGCTCACTGACAGCATACTGCTCTGTGGGACAAAGCGCAGTTCGATTATGACTTGACAAATATTGCAGGCTAGTCACTGCATATCTGTGAAATGGATATGGGTGACCTGAATGATTATGAGGTTGCGACCTGAAAAAGCAGGCAGGAAAACCAAAAACCTGACTCAAGCTAATCTAAAATACATGTTGTGATGTTGAAAAAATATCTATGAAAAACACAGTAACACCAAAAAGTTACTGATATTTCGCTGGATGGCTAGATGAGCACCGATTCAGTTCCAAACCCCTCCTCCAGGGGCACCTCAACCATCCCATGTATTTGTTAAAATTTCTCCACCAGTTCAATGAATTAATTTGCTTACTTAGTTGGGGGTAATGACTGAATCAACGAAATAGGTGGGTGTATGAGATGGTTGCTGCAAATACTGGGGAGACTTTAGGAGAGGTGTTGAAATGGCTAAACAGACACACTGTGACAGATGTCATTGATCTACACCCAGATGAAGATAATTTAAATACCATTTTTATTGACTGCCTGTATACACACACGCTGTGGTCTATTTGTACATCCTTATCCCCATTACATCCTATTCATTACTTATTTATTGTTCACAAGCTCTTATATTGCATTATCCTATACTGTCCTATTGTCCGCATGTGTCCCCGGCCTTAGCCTCAGAATTCCACCTTGTTCCATCTGAATACATGTGACGATAAAGCCTGAAACGTGAAACCTGCGACTACCATCCACTCTGAACTTAACAGTGTGAACCGGTAGTTTTAATGCAGTCAGGCCTGTCTAGGCAGGTGATATTTCGGATCAGTACTGTTTTATTCCCCCCCCCCCCCCGGATGTTATGCTGGCCGCCATTCCGAGGCTGAGGCAGACTCCAGACGAAGAGCACTGACCTGTCAGAGCTACCAGGCGAGGAAGGCACAGTCTGTTGGCTAGTGCCATCAGCTCTATTGGGTCAAGGTCCGCCAGCGGAGACAGCTGATTGGTGTACAGGTACTCCAGCACTGCCTGCATGCACACCCTGCTGGTGTTGGGAAAGGAGACCTGACACACAATATGGGGCACAGAGGGGGGGCCGGGACAGGACGGGGGGGGTGTTGAGTCAGAATGGAGCCCGAATATCTTGCAACACGTCGCTGGTGACAGGTGTTCCTATTGCTGGAACAGGTTTAGGTTAGATAGACAGAGATAGAGATACTTTATTTATCCAGAAGGAAATTTAGGGTGTCAACATCCTACGTAAATTTAGGTAAGAACGTTCATTTATTCATGTCCATACACTGAGGTTAGTAGCAGTAAGAATCCCAGTTTACATTCATACATAATTTAATTATCATATTGTCATCCCGATTTTAATTGCCCGAGATTATATTATATACATATACACGCACACACACCGTTTGATTATCATATTTTCATACTGATTAAATTTTAATTTGATCTGATTACATTTCACAACGCGCTTTTACTCCTTACGATATTCATAACATGTCATCATGTCTTTCCTGTATGAGTATTTTACATAACGTGTTTACATTTTACCCACGTCTCAACTGTGTCGCCCTTGAAAGGTAAGTCATCTTAATAATCATTTGATTGTCGAATAAAACCGCAGAAATAGGAGATACACACAAAAGAATGTTTCGCAGGTGTTTTTCTCTTTGGGTACCAACTGTGTTTCATAGATAAATATAAATGTGAGATTACACAGTGTGTTCTGTGACGCTTTCCAACAATTCAGACCAGTGCATGAAAAATCCCAGCTATTTTAATGAAGTGTGACCTGCAGAGTTGCTGCAAAGCATCTTGCACTAAAAGGTACGAATGCCGGCATGTGCAGCCCGGTATAAAATGATCATACCAGCTGGTGAGGGACGAACCAAACGTCTTGGGTTGTTTGACTGTTCTACCATCTAACCTGAATCACAGTGTATTAGCAGACAGTGTAAATGGCACATATGCGATAAAAATGTCCATCTGGCATCATTTACGCAAATGAATGATCTTTGCATATTCCATCTATATTTCTCCTCCTACATAAATCATAGAACATCTTCTAGCACAACGTGTGCAGTTCATTTAAAACCCTGCTTAGAATCCTCACCTCCTGAACCATTTTTATCAGACGGGTTAGACTAAGACTCAGTCTGAACTCCTCATCACTTTCAGACATTCGTAATCACGCCGTACCGATAAATTCCTACGTAAATAGATTACATAACAGTCCTCAAGGGCGAAGGCTGCGTGCCGGACAGCCAAGCCGGGTTGACGCAGAGCCAAGTGTTAGTCAGTATTGACATTCCCGCTATGCGCTACATTTCAAAACAAAAGTAGGACACCTCCAAGCTAAATTAAAACTTCCCTCGTTCGTATCGTATCTGGGCACGATATGTTTGCCTGGAGCGACACAGGTCCTTAAAGATGCACCGGGGCGCTATATGCAGGTTCTGTCTATCTGTTTCAGTGAAACATGACATCAAGGACATTTTAAGGTTTCCTGGCAACGGGCACCTCCCCCTCGCTCGAATATTCCGTCACAGTTGTTTGCTTTATTGTTATCTACAGCTCGCTTTGTATGTGACAGGAGGCAAACTGTAAGCATATCCCGCAGTTCTGCGTACCGGGGTGTAGAGGGTCCTCAGAATAGACTAATCTGCGTCTGCTGTCATCACCAAGTAACCAGCATCACCCAGAGAATACACTGACCTGTCAGGGCATCTCACAACTATGCACCTATGACTCAAAGCTTCTCTAGTCATTCACTCATTTTAACAGCTTTAAAGATGCATCTATTATAATGCCACAAAATTATACAAAATAAAACGCAGGCCTGACTCATGACAGCCATGGGAAACTATGGGATTGTCCCAAGGAAAATATATACACAGTATAGGAGTATTCATATTTGACTCGTCAAATAATCGATTTCACATTATTTTTACCAGCACAACAGCATACTTTCAAAGACACTTTATTTTGATTGATTGAAATGACTCAAAGATGTGATGTATTTTGGCTGGTTTCGTGTGTGTGAAATGTTGTAACCTAGCACCACCCGCATGGAAGTCAGCTAAGGTTCAAGATCAACCCTTACCAATGTAATTCGAGCCTCGGTAAGTATGTCATTTTATGGAAGGTAGAAAGTCATTGATGTTGAGGGTTTCGGATGTACCTGGTTATTGGAGCTCTCCATGAACGAGCCTCCGAACAAGGCGGCCATCCAGTCGCAGCTGGAAATCAGCAAAGGCTTGTGGGCATTGATGGTTCCATCATCCAGCCTGAATGTGACATCTGCCAGAGCCGTAGGAAAAACACAACAAACGACGATGAAGCAGGAATCCTGGGGGATTGAAGCCTGTTGGACTCGAAAATATCGGCACGTCACCCGCTTCCCTTTTCACGTAATGAAAAGGTCAGCCTGTGCTCGATCAGCTGAAAGATTTTCAGGCAAATTTAACAAGAACTCAAAAGCTTGTTGAGAAATCCATTTATTGACATTACCGTGACAGCGAGTGGTGCCTTAGTGGATACAAATTCTGACCAAACATTTCAATCTTCATTTCACTTGTATCACAGCTGTTAAATGTCTGGAGTAAAAAATTCACACACAAATTGTGGAAAAATAAAAAAGAAGTGATTTCTTACCTGTAAAAGTATCCTTAGCCAGGCATTCTTTGATCCTGTTTGCTTTTCTGACGTGGAATGCTTTAGTGATTTCTTGATTCATAAAACCCTCTTTGTTCATGATGTTCTCCACCATCATTCTGAGGTCAAACACCTCAAGGAGTTCTGCTATTTGTGCAATTTTCATCAAGTCCTTCTCCTTCTCATCCAGCTCTCCCGTGTAGAGGAAACGGAGGACCGCACAGAATGGACCAAGCTGGATGGAACAGTCCATCTTGACCACTGTCATGGGTGCTAGAGTGTTGGTCACTGGATTGGTGATGGACTCTTTGTGGATGCTGTAGAAAGCCTTGCTCCAAGAAGCCAGGGACAGTTTTGTCCTCCGGTGCTTTCCACTGAAACTCATCATCTTCAAGGTGCCATCGCTCTTGGATGTCCTGAGGGAGCAGGGGGAGAGGGTGGGCAGGTCTGCCGCGTCTTCCTCCGTGTCCAAGCTGAGAGTCCTCATCAGGTGATCTCGCCCAGGCCGCTTGGTCACAACCAGGCACGGCGACTCTTCGGATAAATCCATCTGGAAGAGGTCGTAGAACTTTGAAGATGAGGTAGACAGGTAGATCCTGTGAGCGAAGACATGGATGTGGTCCTGCAGGATGAACATCACATCAGCACAGAGCGGCCTGTCCAGAAGGTGCCGGGGGCCATTGGTGTTGTCGGAAGGGCACTCAGGAATCTTTATCAGCGGCGGTGGAGCCTTGGGGGGCAGGAATGGAGCCTGAAGCAGGGGCTTCTGGACTTTGCGCAGGTGCGATTTCCAGAACTGCAGGTGCCTTCTAGAGATGAGAGCAGCTCGAATGGCATTGTCAAAGATGTCCTTAATGCCAAACTGGTCAAAGACACTGGTCTCATAGTAGGGAATGCCCAGCTCCTTAGCCACCTCTCTACCACTCTCTGGTGGCAGGATGTCACATGGTTTTATAGGCCTGTTCAGGAATTAAGGTGAAATCAGTCCATTTCATATAACCACCTCATTTACATAATCTCCTAATAACATCCTTAAACATCAGCGCTGTCAGCGATATCACGTAAAAAGTTGCAGTTATGTTTCTAAACCATCATTTTCATAATATTTCTGGCAAAAAAAATAATAAATGTAAAAACTTTTCATTAGCATTAGCATTGAAACATCCTATATTCATAAGCTAAAAAAAAAATTAATTATCAAAATGTTCTGAATCAGTGGTACAACTATATTAACCAGCTAACCAAACCAAAGGCACAGATCCAGTTGTATATTTATATATAATGAAGCCTGCTTGACTTGATTGGAACAGAATGAACAGCATTTTGCTGGGTTATTTTAAACCATGAACTTGACCTTTGATGGTGAAAGAAGAAATATGAGAAAAAGAGGAAGTCAAACTGTATCTGGATATCTCTACCTCGCCAGTGGTCGTCGAGCTCGATTGACGGCGTCCAGGTCCGCATACCGCAGGTCGAGCTGGCACCCGACTAGGATGACGGGTGTCCGCGGACAAAAGTGCTTGATTTCCAGATACCACATGGTCTTCACGTGATGGAGGGAGCTAGGGTTGGCGATGGAGAAGCACAGCACGACCACGTCCGACCTACAAGGGGACATCGGGAGAAAACGTCGAAGCAGCAGTCTGACGTGCTGTCACCAGGCCCGGGAAGGGCGATGTGCAAACATGAACAAGGACAACGACGACGGCATGCTAAAGTAACCAGCACGGATGTCAAACATCACAGACGCCAAGCGTTATCTGCCCGAAAGCACTACGGTCCTAAAGAACCCCACATTCATGCACAATTCCCACATTTTCAATGTCAGCCTGAAGGATCACATTGACCTCTAAGGACTTAGCGAAAACATTGCCTTGTTCGCACCAGCCTCTGGGATGGCTTGACAGCTTTAGTGGAGACCCCCCCCCCCCCTCTTTGGCAATGCTTTTTCAGACTGCCACGTTGAGGATCGTTACCAAGGTAACAAAAACAAAAAACAAAACCATGCAAACAGAGGGACACAGTGCTGGCACACTTCTAGGTTAGTACACTGTCTATCCTGAGGAGACGAGGTTCATATTACGTGAGGGAAAAAAAAAACAAAAAACAAAAAAAAACAAAGCATATATGGTCACTGGTCTGTCATTTCAACAAAAGGAATCGTGCACCACTATCTGACTCGGCAAGCAGCGGGTGCAGCGTCCACGCCACACAATACTTCATTTCATTTGCAACCAGACTCAAAGTGCATAGAGCATGAGTATTGAGGAGGTATGTGACTACAGAACTTACAGTTTCTCTCATTGCCAAGTCCTGAATATAGCTCATAGGCAGCCTATAAACAAAAACAGGTACAATACTGCAATTTGGCTTCTTTTGGATTCAGCAACACAAATCACATTTTACAGAAGTGATTTCACTGCGGCTGAGTACATGCACCGCTCGTGTTTGGAACACCATCAAACATCATAACACATAGGAATGAACGTTTGCAGCCATTGTGATGTAACAGAAACCGATTGGTTGGCTAAGACAGCTTACGGATATCTGTTTCAACTTAAAAATTGGGGTGAACTGGTGTCAATGACGTGGGAGTCAATCTGCCTCACTGAGGAAGACCCACTGACTGAGACTCAAGGGAAACATCATTCCCACAAAGCCTCTCCATGGCGAATTTACAGATAAAACGTTTCATCCAAGGATAAAACAGGGCATGGATATATATACTGCCTGGAAGGCTGGCAGCGCTGCACCTTAAATTGATCGATTCTACCCCTGCAGCTTTGGAGTGGATACGGTAAGCGTAGTTAGGATGACAGTCCATACTGCCGAACCTCTGATAAAGTTTAGTTCTTTAGGCTTTCGTCTGCCCACGCTGAGACGAATGTGGTTTCTGTCGTGGATTTGTCTGCTATTCTGCCTCTTGTCAATTTACTAAACTCAAGTTTTCTATGCATTAACTAAAACAAAATGGATTTTGCTATGGATACAGTCTCTCCATCTGCTTCGAAACACTGTCTGTAAGGTAGCATGCAAATTGGCTGGTTTTCGGATCTGTGGGGGAGGCGCCCTAGTGAACGGTGTCAACCCTGCGCTTAAAAGAGATATTCCTGGAGGGTACTTCACTCCCCTCCGATTCACCCGCACACATCTTGCTCTCTGCGGCCAGGCCACTCTTTCTAGTGATATTAATAACAGTCTTTTCTGGCAAGCTTCCAGAAGGGCTCTAGTCCTGGGTCAGCAGGCGCCTGAGACTCTGTGGCAGGTCTGAATCGATGGATGGACACGTGACTCTCACGTTTCAGTCATTTAATGTGCAGGAGGGCAAAAGAATTTGCAGGTACAAAGTTCTTAATTCTGCCCAGAATCTCTGTGCAAAGATGCTCGAGAGAGAAGCTCCTTCTAGCAGAATTGAGGTCCAGCCACTAAATCTGGGTTACCTCATGCTCAGTGCTAACCGGCCAGCTATATCAGGGAACGGGAGACTTTATTTGCAAATCAAACGGAGGCATCGTGGCGCAGAAGGGCTATGCCCATCTGGCAGTCTGCCTCCCAGCAGATTCGCTGTCTCCAATCATTTTAGGATGCGACACTGTCCCCAAGTACTTCTCATACATCAGCTGGCAGCATCAGACTGTCCAACCGTGGGCTCATGTCTCTGTTTCTACTCTAGTTTCCATCTGAGCGGCCATCAGCAGAGGAACTGCAGTATCTTGACAGGGGTCAGGAGATTAATTAATATTGACGCCACACCCACTGACGTGCAGGCTGCATCGTACACCAAGATGGAGAGCAAGTGCTCAAAGTATTGTACAGTACTGAGAATGCAAGTATTACTTAACTTTAAGAGAGCCACAAATTCACGGGTCAACTGCAGTCCGAGTCTGACCTCATATTCCTCATTAAATGCATGACTTATCCATTAAACTGTTTAGCAGTTCCCTGTATACATGGCTGCTAACAAGTGTAATGTAACGTCTTGGATGGTTCCTGGATGGTTCTTGGATGGCCACACGCTGGCCAACACAGCAACAGCTGTTTTTTGTCCTGCTGTATCTTTCAGAAAATAAAATCTATCCTCACACATAACCTTAATTTAAAACAGACATCATTCACAACTGGAAATCATCAATAAAAAGATTGTGGGAATTAATTTATTAAATAGCCCTGATTCAATGTTATTCTTCCCTGACATAAACAGAGAAGATCTGAGCGTGCTCACAGTTGGCCCACACCAAGACACCCTCTAACTTCATCTTTATCAGTATCAGTCGTCACTCTTTTTGGTTATATAGACTAATATGTAGAGAAATATTTCTGTGGTGAATATCATGAAACACTTTTTTCTCCCCAGAGATTGTGACACATACCCGGAAACATACCTTCCATATGCAAAGCGCCTGTCCTTGTGATGGTCCCCAAAAGTGTCCCACAATCTGAGGGACACGCTAACTTCGTCCACAACATCACGGGAACGTTCCAGGACCTGGGACAAGTAATTTTTTTAGAAAACAAACTGATCTGATAATAGTTAAGGAAACTACTGAAAAACAATGACCACTTTGGCATGTTGCTGGCCTGTACCTCTTGACAGACCCGGTACTGGTCGATGGCCCAGACAGTGGGGACATGGGTGGCCAGCAGCTGGTACTGGGTTAGGGTGGTGTTGCAGGCCCGGGCACAGATGAGCCGCGTCTTCCCCACAGCATTGTCTCCCACCACTACGCACTTGATGGTCTCTACGTTGGGCCGTTCGTAGTCCATAACAGGGGTCACACCTCCTGATTCCCTTCATGGCAAAACACACACAGGATCAAGAAGATATTTCACATGCAAGCTTGCTACCAAAGAAAAGACTAGTATCTGCTTCCATAACCAGAACCGACTTAATGCCCACGTGCATCTCCCTATTATTGCGTAGACCAAACGTGTTCAGATATAATTAACCTAGCATAATTTTTTAATTACTTTTAAAAACTGGCAATACTTTTGTTCCCTATCAGCAACTGACTTAGCTAAGCATAAACCTAATTTTTATATTTTTGTAATGTATTAATATAGTTCTGAAATTAAATACACAGTTTTTTTGCACTCCTTGGAAACATTTTATACCTGATCACAATTCTTTACAAGAGCATTCATGTAAAATTGAGCATAACTGTTCCTAGATCATTAGGGGTGCAATGAAAGAATATATTTATGCCTTAAGTTCCAATGGAAATGAACGCTGAGAAAAGTCTGACCATGGTTCAAAACTATGTTAGATACTGTTCAGATACTGACCCTTCTCCCCAGATTATTTATTAGATTGCTACACTGAAGTACTGACATTAGCTAAATTATTCACATTGTTGGTATATCAGAATCACCTCACAAATAAATTATTTAACCACCAATTATCAGTGTTATAGAATGAACAGCGCGCATGTCGCATAATCCAAAGTAAACAATGCTTAATAAGAAACTAATTTCATTACCGTAATAAACAACCAGTTTGACCTTATGGTTGAATCTGTAGCCTTTATTATGCTTAAATGTAGCCTACAGAAAGGTTTCAAGATCAATGAGTCAAAATATTTAAACGGTTTAGACTCGGTTAACGTCATCGAAAATGTATCAATAACTTAAAATCGATACGCAGGTTTGTGCAATCCGTGCACTGCAGGAAAGTAGGCTACAGTAACGCGAACAATACTTGCCTGAAATGCGTTTCAATTATGTCAGCATCCTGTTAATGAACATTCCGAACCGGTATAAAAAGTGAACACTGAACACAAAACAGAATACCGCATAATTTAATATATTATGTTTGCGCTAAAAAGCGACTACTTTCGATCAGATGGGTGCATAGGCCCGTGTAAGAAAGGCGTGATCTCTCTCAGCTAACTCATACAATGTAAACAATCGATTTATTCTGCCGCCGCACTTATGTTCCGTCTATTTCTTACTAGGTGAACATACAAACGGAGCGACAGTCTAAAGGTAGCAGATATAACATCCACTGAATATTAATACATTTCAATAAAATTATTGTTAAGGCACATTATCTAAAACCATAATTTATATGGTTTGAGCGCTCATAAAACCAATGCAAATGAAAATCCTTTAGAAAGTTAAAGACAAAACACGGTAAAATAAATAGCTATTTTACACTAGTTTCACGAAATGTGGTTTGTGTCGTGGACATTTGTTATACAAGTCGACAGCTATTTTTTAGTATTCCATTCAGCAAAGTCAAGCATGTTCATTGTCTGAATACCGACCACTGAGAAATCCTGCACTCTGTTCGTTTCTTTTAACGACATTACATACCCCCAAAGTACTTCATATACTTTAAAGTAAACAGTAATAAAAAAAATTTAGTGAACTGGATATTTTCATAGTTTTCAAATGTTCCATTTGCTAACTTGTCAGAAAATGCCAAACTAATCACCTTTGGTTTTATCACTCCACACGGTTGTACGAAGCGTTGTAAACAGACAATGAAATGCTTCTATAGTTTACCAAATGCTTTTACAACATCCACAGCAGCCAGACCAACCAATACTGAGCTACAAAGGAAAAAACATGAGACAATTAAATAAGGACACCACGCGGTCCCTATTTTAGCTGGCTAGGCAGCTGACGTGTTGAGTATATAAAAGCACCTACCGTTGTGTGTGTTTTAAATTTCGTAAACCCACACTGAACTCAGAGCAAGACTTCAAAGTGTGCAAATATAATTACTATAGTTAAGAAAATATTGTCAACCCGGCGCTAGCTAGCCAAACGCTGCAAGATCATGTCGTAATCGGTCTTATCTCCCAGCTTGTGCAAAGTTAATCCTTTTCCCCCAATATAACAACACAGTGCGCACAGCTCTATCGTTTTTTGCTGCCCCGAATCAGTGCTGTTTTTCCTCCCAAATGCTCTTTGAGGAATTCATCCGCGAGCTCACAGTACCGACACGGTCGCAGCTTCCATTGTGACGTCAGCAGCCCCGTTCTATTTATAGCAGGGCATAAAATTTCATTCAGGAAAACAAGGTGGTCTAGTCCGATGGTCTCGTGTGTGCACCAGACATTGACCTCGGTCTGTGCATTCTATGCATTATATATCATACATATGCAGCTATATTTTTGTACATGTTCTCTGTAAACACCGTGCGTTCTCCTAAGTCAAAACAGAACGGTCCAAGAAACCATCTCCGCCTTTTCTCTCTACCTGGACAGAGATGTGCGTAAAGGATAAGATCGCTTTACTGGTGCTCCTTAGGACGTCTATTCGAGTTATTCAGAAAATACATGTATTGCAGCAATAATGACTGCAGAAGGAGTAAAAATAATAACAACAATAATAATAATAACAACAATAATAATAATGCATGTTTTATACAGACACAATTACTGTTTCTTTACAGCACTTAAATGTGAGCTAATTCAAATGAAAGCTTTCTAAAGATCAACGTGTCGTGTTTTTTTGTAAATATGTAAGTCTCGAATAAAATATTGTCATTTAAATCCGCATAAAACAATATATCAGTCATACCACACATAACCGGTGCACTTAAACAGAAAACGTATTGCAAACAACAATGATGTGACATATCAAATATAAAATTTATTCGCCATAAAATTCAAACATTTTGTTTTTAGATACTTCAATTCTCTAACTACCTGAAAATCATCCATTGAGACTAATTGCTCTATGGTTTTTATTGCAGATGCTCTCTGCATGCATTTCATTAAAAATGTTTTCTTGACCTCAAAATATCAGGCTAACACTCTCCTCTGAAGACTAATTGACGTCTCCTGTGACTAAAATGCGGACCGACTCATTAAAGTCTCCACAAGATTAAAATGGTCTTCCTCGTCTGGTTATCTTCATTGACTTCAGGATCAAGTTTGCAGAAATGGACCCCAGGGTCTGGATGGCTGCTCTCACGTTTCAAATTGGCCTAATTACATCGGCTAACTTGGCAAACTTCGTTTAATAAAGCTTCTTCTTAACTATGATACAACTGCATATTTCTGATTGCAAATGAAGGCTATATATGACGTATAAAAAAAACATGTGAATCAACATACAGCTGCATTTCAGAATATTTGTATTCATTACAAATGCATGATGTATGCACACTTATTAATAGTGGTTATGTTTATCTGATCAATAAACCAGTTGGAGATTAAGGACCCAACAGCCCTACACAGCCAGTTACATCACACTGTTCATCAGTTTACTTGTGAACTATATATACGTACAGTTCTCTACATACACTATACGTACTATTAGTATACATGATTATTTGAAGCATAGAAAACCTTTATTCACCTTCATTCACTTAATTTCCACAGGGCCCTAAGGTATTCGCATTCACATAGTGTTTTTTTTTTAATTCACTGAGGTCAAATCAGCACCACAGTGAGACTGAATGAAGAGGTGCTTGGGGTCATCGGATTCCTCTGACTGCTTTTTGCGATCCTCCATGAACTTTCACGAGTCCCCTTTAAGAGTCAGCGGCAACATGCTAATTTGCAATTCCCTTGTGCGACACATAACCAAAATAGCTTCATTCATGCAGACTGGGCGCCGGCCGGCAGGCAGAGGAGTGGATGCAGCAGCACACACGACTTCATCCACACCCATATTCATATCAGAGCGGCTGCTGGAATACTGAACATGGCGGAGGAGCCTTGAGGTGGGAATACAGCCCGAGCGACGCCTGACTCTTCAGCTGTGAGCTCATTCATAATTCCCACAGAACGTGCCCAGTGAGCGAGGGGGGGGACGACAGCACCTCTGCTGTCTGTTTCCTGGAGCGACACCAAGTCTCCTTGATCTCAGGCCCGTGTCCTTTTGCAGTGAAATCATTCTGGGCGTGTGCAGGCTGACATGCAGCTTACGATGCTCTCCCTGGTTGGATCGTTGCCACGCCGCCTGCGAGACGGAGGAGACGCCTTTGCTACGGGTCGTCCTCTGTGGCCTGCATGCTGTGCGCTCTTGCAAGCCAGCACAAAATCCCACCTCCAGTGCTCTGTCGGCCTTCAAAAGCCACAGTCAAGATCAGAGGTGACGTGTGTTTATATGGAAATGCACCATCAACCACTGCACAGGACACAAAAAGCTTCATGCTGCACAAACAGCACCATCTATCCAGCCTCAAGTTCATATTTCATGTTTGCTTACCTTTATTTATTTCCTTTTTTCTACATTCTACTCTGCTTTTATATATTTTTTTATTTTTGTTACTGAGGCTATGTGTTGCTCCGTTTGAGACCTGTATTTGGAAGGTTGTGGGTTCACATCCTGTAACCTGAGCAATCCCCGGTTACTCACATTACTGTTGGGTTCGTGAACAAGGCCTTTAACCCCAAAGTGCTCCAAGGAGGCCAGCTAGACCTTTTCTACGATCCCAAATTTTCGGCGCTTGTACGTTTCCTCTGACAAAAACAGCTGCTAAATAAACATAGCCATAATACTGCAGACGATCCCTTACTCAGTGTAGCTGCGTACTGTCGTTTCATATTTTTTAAATGCATTTGTATCTTTGTAGAATGCTTTTGGCCTTTAAACGTGGCAATTTATAAATAATGATGGTGATAATCATTATTAAACAGGTTACCTGACATTATCTGAGGTCTGTATGTAGGTCTGAGCACCAAGCCACGCTTAAGAGTGTCACTACAAGAAACAACTGTCGTATAATCGTTTGAAAGGTGTGTGTCACTTCCTGTAATTTTAGCCATTAACGTGTACTCATGGGGAAGCATGTTGGTGCAATAGTTAGCACTGTTGCCTCAAACCTCTGGATTTTGGGTTCAAGTCTACGCCAGGGCTCTGTGTGTGTAGTTTGCATGTTCTCCCTGTGTGTTACTTAAACCTAAGCCTTTGAAAAGTCCTTGTAGCAATGATGTTTTCTAGGGAAAACACTGACAGTCATATTCGCGTTTGAGTTTCCTCCAATGAGTTAGCAAATAATAAAGATAATTTAATGGCAAACAAAAGAATGGTGGTGTAGTGGTTAGCACTGCTGCCTCACAGCACGAAAGTCCTGGGTCCTTTCTGTGTGGTGTTTGCACGCTCTCCCCATTTTTGCTGGGGGCTCCGGTTTCTTCCCACAGTCCAAAAGTGTGCAGGATAGGTTGATTGGTGAGTCTAAACTGGCCCTGTAGCTGTGTGCGTGCCCTGTGGTGTATTGGCAACTGCCCAGTGTCGGTTCCTGCTTGTGCCCATTGTTCCTGGGATAGGCTCCAGTCCCCCCAACCCCAGTTGGGATTCAGTGGTTTCAGAAAATGGATGGATGGAGTGAATAGTAAGAAGGTAAATTGAACAATTTGCCCGCTGCAATGTATGGAATGCTGCCAAAAGGTATAACCAGAAGCCGCAGTCAACAATTGTCCTATATTGCTAGTAATTAGCATTGTAGTATTATAACTTCAGGGCCACACAGTGGTCCAGTAGTTAACGCTGTCGCCTCACGCCTCTGAGACCAGGGTTTGAGTCCCCATCATGGCTCTGTCTGTAGAGTTCACATGTTCTCCTTGTGTCATCACAGGGTTTCCTCCAGGTGCTCTGGTTCCCCCCCCCATGGTCCGAGACTAATTGGTATTACCAAATTGCCCATAGATGTGTGTAAGTCAATTACCTTCCAGTTGAATTAAAAACAACCATGTAACATTTGAAGAGCACAATTAGAACATTCATTATTTCGCTTCTTCTGGCGTAGATAGTAGATCACTTCACAAGCCTTTGATATTTGCAAGCTTCAGCATAATAAATCATCCAAGTCTCACCCCAGCAAGCAAAACTACATTTTCATCAGTATTGATTTCCAACTAATGCACTTTACGGGATGTGTCAGACTTACTTATGTGAAACACTGGTACTGTTCCTCAAGATGTACATGGTTATAACTTAACGACCTGAATGCTTCTTTTCATTCATTATAAAAATGTAAACGTTCATTTCAACCCAGTTAATAAGGAACATACCCAGAACCTTAGCCAATGTTATGCAAAGGTCTTCTCAGTGTTGGCAGAGAATGTTACCTACTGTAACATTATTCCTGTTTAACAAAGGCTCTGTCAGTGTTAACACGGTAACATTATTACCTGGACATCCATCCATTTTCTGCAACCACTTATCCTATTCAGGGCCACAGGGGGACCAGAGCCTATCCTGAAAGCCAGGATGGGGCTCCAACCCATCACAGGGCATACTCACACCTATGGGCAATTTGGTAACTCCAGTTAACTTCAGTATGTTTTGGACTAGTTCAGTAAATGTTATCTGGGAAGATATGTCTTCTTTTTAAATTAACATGCGACAGAGACATCTAAAGAGAAAATTCTTCAATTTATTAAATCAATACAATTCATCAAATCAACTGCGCTTGTCATTATCATCATTGTTATTTTCTAAGGAGATGTGAGAACCTTCTGCTGCACATTCTTTATCAGACAAAGTTCACTACTCTAATCTGGAACAAACCAATACTGCTGAAAAACAACCCTGGATTGCTAAGCCAAACCTAAAAAAATGGTAAAAAGATCAAGATCATTTCACCTTAGCTAAACAAACCATTTCAGGGTTTGCAACTCAATTTATGCAATATCCAAAACTGGTAAATTAAAACATATTGACCATCAGTGTCTTGTCAAGACTCTCATTCCGCATACACTTACCATATACAGGCTGTAAGAATGCATACAGAATGTTGCAGCTTTGAAAAAGAAGCTTCCTGTCCCAGAATGCACCTGGATGAGTTACAGTCGTCTTGCTGTGGCCTATCTCTGCTCATGTGGCAGGAAGGACCAGACACTGTACTCTTACTCCTGGATCAGCAAGATAATAACCAGATGGCAGACTGAACCCAGCTTAATCAGCCCCTGCAAATTCGACGCGATTAACTATGTTACATAAGGCTGATGTAAGGGTAAGCACCTAAATCTAGGTGTCATGTGTCCATCCAGAGTCTCAGTATCCTGTCCATGTTGACTGATGGACCTTCAATACCCAGGACTAATGGACATGCACATATGTACTTAAACAGTCCTATTTCTACACAGTCAGCAGAGGTCAATGTTAACTATCATTAACCTTCTGTATATTTTACATTTAATGGGAGATGATCTAAAAAGATGTAAAGAAACATGAATTATATGCTTGATCAACCGTAATAATGCTTCTAAAACTGGCTGTGGCCTTTCAGGATTCACTATCTCAAAGGGGGGATTTAAAACATTTCATTCCCTCAAGGAACACAGCTGTTTCTTAAGATGATACCACAGTAAACAGAACTGGTTTCCAGCTGGGAGACTAAGCAAATGAATCAGACATAAACATTGAAGTGCTCGATGGCGCACAGAGAAAGAGAGCCTGCTAAACCAAAAGTCAGGACACTAAGACCACACTAAGTGCAGCAGGTGAATCGAACCATTAGTTGTTTGGTCACACATATATTTTCCAAGTTTTTAAAACACTGATAACCAATAAAGTAGAGAGAGAGTAATAAATTTTTCACGTAGTACGTATTTTTCTTGGCAATTTCTGGAACATTCACCAGACATCCCCCTAGCCACATGCTTAAATATTTATCTTTCTTGTCATTTGGCAGGAACTCCCGAACATGTTAAATTACGTGCAATACTAGATGTACGTAATGCAGCTAGGTTACTTATTAGACTTTTTAGTTCTTAACAGGGGCGTAGGAAAGGGGGGGGGGATGTGTACCCCCCAATATTAAATTTGGTTTCATTCGCCGCCCCCACCCCCACCCAATAAACAGACCAGTGCATTTAAATTGTGTCTCCCGCCCCTCAATATCAATCTTTCTCCTACGCCTTCCAGTTGTAAAAAAGTGACACCTACAATTAGCCTCGTACAAAATTTGTCTTTTATTTTACTTTTTAGCCTCAAATGAGAAATACAGAGTACAGTTTACAGGGCAAATTGGTTACGTTTCAGAGGTATCACCCATCACGTCTATTTAAAACGTTGTATAAGAATAGCATTCGATGCGCTTATTAATATGTATCAGTTTACCGATCGGGAGCTTTTGAGGCGCCATCTAGTGTCTGATACACGGTTTTACATACAATCGTTAAATTCCTGTACTGCACAGATGAATCTTTAAATATCTTTTTTTAACTTCAACGAGCAGGAACTGTAAATAATCGCCTTTTCATATAACAAACATAGTCCATTCTGACGTAATTAACTCCTTCTGGTGTCTGTAACCAATGATCACATCCCTGATTTTACCCTGTGCTTTTACGTTAGATATCGCCAAGGGAAACAAGAACAGTAGGTGGAAGCATTGTTTTATCCGAGAGAATAACGTATACATACCAAAGGCATTAAGCGGAATATACAAGGTATTTAGACAACTGTGTTGTGTTCTACGGCACATTTTATCCACAGATACTGTGCTATTGCACCGCTGTTAATGTATTTTTAAGCATGCGATACGTAATCATTTTATTAAAGATAAAAGAAACTAAAATAATTCAAGCCCTTTTTACAAAAATATATATTTGCCGGTAAGAAAGAACGACATTGTACAATATGCGCCAGTATTTGTAGCCTACGTTCGCGTAACGTAATTGTTATCATAATTTATTCATTATTTGGAAATTGTAAAACTCTGGAGTCCAGTGTAAATGGTGGTAAATGTGAATATACGCTTAATTGCTTAATTTCCCAGAGGAAAGACGGTTGCATCAGACGTGAACGCGATTCCTTCGCCGTTTGCCACTAGCGCCCTCAGCAGAGCCGACCTTACATGACAGCAGGTTCAGGATCAGTTCGACGTTAAACCCTTTGTGCGCCGAATCCCTGTCCAGCGCCTCTTGGAGTGTGGTCAGATTAGTAACATTGTCCCCATGTCAGTAAAAATAAAACAAAATCCATTGATTTCATCGACTTTCAGCTTGACATTTTATTGTATTCACGCGCTATCCCCATTTTAAAAAATGGCACATTTTCTTTTTCACCGCACACAAATTATATTACCGCATTGAATATGCAGACCAATTTATTTGTTTGCTTGGAAGACCCGCCCTTAATTCTTTAATTTCCCTAAGGCATTTTCAGGGCAAAGCCAAGCTATTCGATCATTTTCCTCTCCCCCCCAAGCCCATGTGTCTGTGCACAAGCACTTACACTCTCTGGCCAACCACCAGTCAAGCTGAACACCATTCACTATCAGTCAGAAGCAACTATTTTAGCAGCTGGCAAGTTAGTACTGTAACAACAGCAGCCACCATTACTCACATTAATGCTGTCGCCATTACTAACATCTCTAAAATAATTTGCCAGCTAAAGCATTTTTGGATAATAATCTGTGGCAACAGAGCTGGTGTATTTGAAAGCTGTCTAATATTTCCCTCCGTACACCTCACAGATGGTGATATGATTAGCCTGTTCCTCCATTAATATACTATATACTTCTTTAACTAGCACTCCAGCAACTACTATTAATGTTACACACAAACACATATACAAGTAGTTATATATACATCTATATTCTAATCGATCATACTGGTCAAGGTCGCAGGGGGGGGCTAGATCTAATGGGCTCAAAGCTGGCGATGAAATGCAAGACTATAGCAGGCGAAACACACACACACACAAACACACACACACACACACACACACACAATTCAGAAACATAAACTAGCATAACTGCACGTCTTACGACTGGAGAAGGAAACGAAAATTTACACAGGGAGAAATGCAAACCGTAAACCCCATACACCTGAAGGTGAAGCACTAGTGCAACCCACTGACTACACAAAGTTATGTGAGGGATAAATCATTTCGCGCTGCGGCGTTAATCAATAATCCACCGCTTCGCCTGCGGGCGCTTTACAACTAGTTGGACCTGGATTGGTTTCGTATAACCGCACACATTGGAGTGATTTACCCTGCTTATACCACGGCTAACGAACAAATAATGGTAATAATAAAAGAAACTAGCCACGGTTAATTTTTCAGAAGACAATTATTTATATAGCATTTAATAATGTTTCAATGAACTCTTAAAAATATAGTCCCTATAAGGATACAGTCCCTATAAGTCACACAGGTATTTATATTAAGGTTTAATCAAACATTAAAACGCATTAGAATACAACTATATAATAAGCAACACCATAATAATCAACATCCACCTGACATCTCTGGACAATAAGACAATATTTACCACATCCGTGGTATAAATAAATATAACATAATTATAGAAAAATGAACATGTCTGCAATTCACCATATATTAGGCCTGTATTTTTGAGTCCTGATAAATTTACTGTAAGGATTTCAAATACACGGTGTCTTTACTACAGGTTTTAGAAGGGTAAATATGTTCATGTAAATAGGAGGCTGATATTTACCACAAACATTTAGCCCTCTCTATTTTCAATGCAGTCTGGTTATTGACAGTTGATAGAGTGTTACAGGTGATAACAACCAATGAAATAAATTTAAGAAGAGACACGCTGCAGCTGAATGTAGAAAGTGCTTACGTTTCTGAACTGCTTTTCGAGGTGATGCACAAAAGGTTACTAGTTCCCAAATTAACAATCTGCAGGCGCCGAGTAAAGATAGATGAAGCAATTATTTTGCATTCTTTTTATGGCTACAGCATGAAGTGTTTACGAGCCACATTTGACGGCTTTATATCAACTTCCTTTAACAAATAATTCGCCCCAAGCCTGACGTCACAGTTCGAAGCAGAAGCGAGTCTCTCTGCAATCCTGTGTCTCGTGCATTTTCACTTGTGGTTTGAATTTGAAAGATCACCTTTTGTTTTTGGCTTTTAATTAGACTTTAACTGTTTGTGCTTAAACACCGTAGGAGATTGTTCACCCAGGCAATGTTCTGATAAACATATTTTATGGGTCATGAGTCTCCTGTACAAGTGATGGATTTTGGCTGAAGGAGGAAACGGACCTTGTTATTTTTGTCATGCTCCTAATTTAGGTCTATGGATTTTCAATGTGGATTAAATTTAAAATTAGGGTAGCTGCCAAAATATTATTTTTTTTATTTATGACTTAATAAAGTCGTGGTATCAAATTTAGTGCTTCTAAATATTTGATTAGATTATTATCAATGTCAACTCCTGGTGAACATGCTGTACAGTCAGATCCTCTAGAATGTTCTGCTTCCTCTCTGGCTGTTCCAGGTTCCCACTGGCATGTTGATTGTTCAACTACATTAAAACCCCATAAGATTTAAGACAGCTTACTCAACAAGGCCTCCATTATTTAGTGCTTTTATGTTAGGTGACAATATACACTTTCGCATACGCATGTTTATAGTGAGGTTATGGGGAGCCATTCCCATATGAACGAAGACACAATGTGACTATGCTACAAAACATAGCGTCAGTCTATTTGTTGTGACTCATGACACCAAAACAAGTGAGCTCATGTCGTCCACATCGGAAGAGAGGGGCAAAGCAGTAATAGGGGACCTCACTATATATATTCAGCTGCTGTCAGGCAAGGACAAAGATGCCTGTTGACGTTCGTCGAACGCTCACTGTGCTACAATTTTAGTTCAACATGAGTCAGATGGGATTGGTTTACCGAGTATAAATGCTGAAAATAGACGCTAATTTTTTTGTCCTCATAACAAAATGCATTAAGCACTAACTATAGAATAAATAACCTTGTAATGCATGGCAGACAAAAATATTCTGTAATATTTACCAGAAGTTTGTTGACAGCTACAACCGAACATGTCTCAGCTCATTCTCTGTTTTATCTCTAACTCTTGTTTTCAAGGCTCACTTATATTTTTAGCAGAAAAATATTTAGCACAGCGGTAAACAAGAAAGCCAAAATGAGGAGCTTGTTTTTGAATTTTATTGTGCCCAGGAGTCATATGCATTTGCAAATGAAAGTATTTGGCTGGTGTTGTTCACAGTGCTGGATAATAGGCATGTAAATGCAAACACTGCATTTTATTAAACCTGTCACTGGTCTGCCACTTGTCTCCTTATCAACAGTGAAAATGTAACAGCTTAATTTAAAAACAGCCTTGTTCCTTTCAGCAGTAACTGGATTCAAAAACATATGTATAAGTATATGACAAGTATATGACAAGTATGGTATACTCACGTAAACTATACTTGTCTATTTCTGCGGGATTTCTAATATTAGTCTTATACTATAATAGTATATTAAACATGAATTAAATAGCCTGTTAATTAGTGTATTCATCCTTATTTCAAATATATAGTGAATTGTTATATGCAACAACTGCTGCACTGTATATAATCAAGGTTCTATAAAATAGAACCTAGACCGGAACAGTGATGGTTGACACAAACATTCTTTGATGTTTAATGAGTATTTTTGCTCAGGGTCGGTTTCATTAGGATATAGTGTGGCTTTTTCTTTTTTGTCATGTTTACACCTTTGTATCAGTTAGGTAATTATTGTCTCGTCTACGGGAAATTTACTTCATTGAAGTTGTTAACTTAATCCTTCCGAATGCCCCCGAATTAAGAGTGTTAGTAGCAGGTCTCTGATCGGTTTCCATGACAACACTGCATAAGTGTGGAATATGTGATACTTATGTAACACAAAAAATTCTACACTTGCATGACCAAAAAATGTATTTGATAAATTTCAAATCAGAAATCACTTAACAAAGGACATTTAATTGGTGAAGCAGTAGGCTACTTCGATTCAAAGTCATCCACTACTTAAGCGATTATTTGGAATGCATAGATTTCTAACACATTTTTAACTTAAGAACTAATTATGATGACCTCTGTTTGAATTTACCTTTAGATTAGGTAGCTCTTATTCATAGGGTATTTCAGTTCATATGATCAAAACCAGGTCCATAATGGTTGGACTATGTGTGCTCAGAAAGCTTAGGCCTATCAGTTTGCTGGGCACAAACACGCATAATTCCTGCTAATGTCATCTTATCAAAATGAACAATGGCCATCGGGAATGGAGCTCTGCGCTCCAGAGGAGGCGTACAAACTCCATTTCCTCCCTAAATCAGCACATGTGCTAAAAGCACGGATGAACACCTACAGTTTCCCTCCTGCTATTCCCGGCAAACTAAAAATGCTGTTTTTTTTCCAGATAAATGTTTCACAGTCCAGTAGCTCCAAAAGATGTATTTCCTGGTTGACAAGGAGATGCAAAACAAAGCCTGTTATGGCTCATTCTGTTGTGAGGACACCTCATCATGTTTATGACTTTCAACTCTAAGGTTTTACCATTTAAGTTGGGAGTGACTTTTGAGGCTTTTGAGGACTATTGAGGCTTAGCAGTGAGGGTCTTGCATATCATTCATCCATCTGATTTAAGATTTCCATCACAAAAAAAATATGAACAGCTACGAGGAAGACAAATAACAACACCTTCAAAATTATGTTCTGCTCCTCCCACAATGGTGCACCAAGCATTATCCTCAGCATGACCCTAGATTGGTCATTTCATTATAAGGCGTTAGTTAATGCAACGAAACACATTCCCATTCCAAGGTGCGGTCGCTCCGTGCCCTGAAATTCCCTACTCCGTGGGCTGTCATCCCATACAGCAATCATCCAACAGAAATCACAGTGTGAGTGAGCAGCATGACTTAGGTATAATTTACGGCCTTGGCAAATCATCGCACCTTAATCCCGAAGAGCATTTGCTGGAAATTCTCAAGGGGCGCTCACGACAGCTGCTGCCGTCTCCGTCAAGCTGACAGAGGCCGAGGGAATTCCTCGTGGAAGACACATCCCCGACATGTGTTAATGTATGCCATATTATGTATGTGCCATAAAGCTTTCATACTGGGACCAAACATCGGACTGAGAAGCATCGTGTCGCTGATTCCATTTTTTTCCATTAACTGTAGGCTATATTACTTTTTCCCCCATTATGAAAAATGCCCATCAAAATAATTATAAACAAAAACATAATCATTCTATTTATAATACACACCGGGTTTTATCCATGTGGAGCAGCCGGTGTTACATTTTGTCGCACTGAGTACGTCCTCTGCACTCATTTATATTTCGTTATCTATCATTCGGGCAACAGAGACTCGTTTTCATGTTTTTTCTTCCAATTTGTGCGCTATAATTCTGTTTTATTATGAAGCCCCCCGTTGGACAGAATGTGTAAGTTCTCTGCGCTCCAGATAAAGTTAAAACCAAAAGGTATCAGTGAAGCCATCAGTGGATGCTTGGTGTGGGTCGATAGAGAGAAGTGGAAGTAGCTAAGGCCGATTTGCAAACATGCGCTTATGTTGATGTAAACTGTAGGCTAATTTACTTTGACTCTAATCAGACACGAAAAAAAAACAGCACACCCCGGGGAGTTTGCCGAATTGTTAAGAGCCTTGTGCTTGATTTCGTCCTCTTACCGTAAACTCCAGCATACCGCTGTGAACGAATGTGCACACTCCCAAGCTGCAGCGCGAGCCTCTAATATGAGAGGTGTGCTTAACCTGCACCCCTGCTCAGACTGTGGGGCCGGTAGCTAAAGCCCAGTCCTCTGCAGGAGCTGTGAGCGTTCATCACTAAGAGCCACTTTTGGCATATTGACGTCAGTCCTCTTCGAGCACGGTGGCTGTCAAGCGAGTCTAGCAGAGGGAGGGCATGTGCTGAGAGAATACAAATGCTAATTTTAATGCATATATTTAAACTTCTTGCTGCCTCCCGTTCTCTTCAAGGTCTTTTTAAGTTTTAATTTAATACAAAATTATCTTGATATGCTAAGATTCCCAGTGACACACTAGCTCCTATGAATCACGATCCTATCATTCCTATTTCGAATAATATTGTCAGCGGTCAGCAGGAAACAGGAAATACCTACTTATTCCTTAAAATTGTTTTCAACTTTGAGTGGGCAATGGGAGTCTGATAAGACTGGAAAGGCATCTAGTGCCGTTGATATTTTTTTTTTCCTGGAAAAACTGTGGAACACATCAATGCACTTTCAGACGAAATCAGCATGATCTTCAGGTTCTTCATCACCCGAATAATCAGCAAGTGTTGTTAGTCTGCTACATTTGCATTAACTGTGGTTAAACATATCAGGGTTTATTTCATGTGAGCACAATTTCCTTTTTGTCCTGAAGTTTTACCTCATGGCAAGTTAACATTAAAGCGTGAAAAACACACCTTACATATTAGTAGAGGATATATTTGACACCAGTGGCTGAGCCAATAGCGTGCTGGGGTTGCACTGCAGGCCCAGTCCACCAACTGTCATTGGCTGGAAGAAATGAATATACTCAGAAGTCGGTGACGGCTTATTTCTACACTTCAGATGCCCGCCTCGTGGGGGGGGGGG
>JAODKC010000045.1:11098299-11115799 GCA_026777985.1 Mormyrops attenuatus
ATTTCTGCGTTGAACTTGTGGGCGAAGCGTAATTTAGATGGTCGCAGAAAACGTCAGTATGTCTGCGCTATATTGACCTCAAACGCGTTTATTCCACTTTTGTTCAATCAAACGGAAAATCGCATTATTACTAATATTGCTAAAAACAAAATATTATGTACTACAGAAACACGCTAAAGAAACACGTAGACCTAAGCATAATGACACTTAGGATGCAGTGTTTCTTACAGACATGGCATATTTAACATCTAAGTAAATATATTTGATGTGTCTTGAAAATATAAGTATAATTCTTGAGAAAAAAGATGTTTGAAGTGCGTATAATGAGAAACGTGGCCTACATTCGGTAGCGATTTTTACCACGATTCAAATCCCGTATTTACGTGGGGCCCCAAAATGACTTTTTTTGTTGGGGCCCCTGAAGGAACAAACCGGCCCCAGCCTGGATTGCAGGACACATAATTCTGTCTGCGGTGCGATGCATTCTTGAAAATACATTCCATGGTTGATAACTAAGTGTACTATGTACTAATTCAAGAACAAAAACACATCGTGCCTGACAGGTCTTATTGAACAGGAACAGGTCATTATGCTTTATGGACAACCATGCTGTAAGTTTCAAATAAATACAAATATCAGTATTCCAGTGGAAACATCTATTTTTATATCATTATTATTATTGTTATTATTATTATTATTATTATTATTATTATTATTATTTGCTTTTCATAGTTGTGAACTAAGGGAATGGATATGTAAACAAATCTCATGTTTCTGCTCCATTGCAAACATCCATCCATTATTCAACCACTTACCATGGTTATGGTTATAGGAACCTATTTCCAGCAGTATAGGGCAGAAGGCTACACCAGGCTATAGCC
The DNA here is from genome assembly GCA_026777985.1 of Mormyrops attenuatus. Taxonomy (NCBI): domain Eukaryota; kingdom Metazoa; phylum Chordata; class Actinopteri; order Osteoglossiformes; family Mormyridae; genus Mormyrops; species Mormyrops attenuatus. The sequence goes on from JAODKC010000045.1 coordinate 11,099,181, forward strand.
AGTTGCATGGAAATTATGAGGAATTTAAAGGCATCATTTAACCACACTGTAGAACCCAGAGGAAATGTGCAGACCATACATATGTGGAGAGCAGGTGGGAATCATACTCCTGACCTTGGAGATATTTATTATGTTATTGTTTGTTTTCTGTACCCAAATATTTATTTATTAACAGCTTGAAGCAGACTATTTAGCATGAGTATGTAATACATACAATTGTTACACTGTACAAAAAAGCCATATTTATATATTTATTAAAGTGAGGCGATATTGCCTAGAAATTTTTCAAAGCAACAGCTAGGATCAGACCTGTGTAATATCTGGGCTTTGTGTGATGTAGCTGAGAGCGTTCACCCATCACTGATTGCTGGCTCATGGGAGTTTTACTTACACAAAAATGTTCTGAGGGCACAAGGAAAAAATGATGGTTCAGGGAGATAACCAATCAGATTTGAGAGGAGGTGGGTCCAAGCAACTATTTCCTTCACCCGTTTACTACACAATATACGTCAATACATATGTAAACTATAATGTGATGTACATACTAGTCATGCTACAAATTTGATTTGTTTTAGTTCTTATTAAATAAGCAAAATACACAGAACATATGTGAAACCCTGTAAAAAAATGGCTTGGGGTGGGATGATGAACAAAATAAAGTGACATGGATCGGGACAGAATGTGGACTTTATTTGGGTACAATTTTATTGAAACAGTGGGGGGGGGGGGGCAAGAGGGAACAGAATCCAATATTGCTGGTAATAGAGTGCATGTGAAGTGAATGACTGGGCTGGTCACCTGACTTCGCTCTGTTCCAGGATGTCATTAATCCAGCCAGAAGAAGGAGCACTTTATACAGGAAAAACCACTGCAGCTTAAAAACAGTCTAGCTCAGAATGTTTCTTTAGCGTCTTGACAAAAAGACATGAAGCAATTTTGGGGGCAAACGGCCACAAGGCCCAAATAAAGCAACTTTTATTAGACCCATATTCCCCAGTAGATGAAACTCCTCTGTTGCTCTCAACAGGGGTCAAGAGCAGAGAGGCCATGGCATGGCCAGGTAGGGCTGCTGGCCGAAGTCATAAGGAACTGGAAGAAAAATAAAATGCAGGATGTCATAAAATCAGACGGGAAATTCCAGAGTACAACAAAAAGCTCAATAAAAGCCCTTGCACAGCGGCGACAAGGTTACATATGCGTGAATGAATTTAAGCTTCAGGTTTTTATTTGTCGCAAACACAATCATGCTCTGCGCTGTGTAGTGAAATTCTTCTCCATCTGCTTCTTGAACCATGCTTGACGAAATATGCAATACACAGAAAAAATCTAAATATATAAAAAGATCAGATTAAATAATAAAATAAGAATGATGAAAATTAAGAATAAAATAACAATAAAACAATAATAAAAATGAAATGGCTGCCAAGTAGACAATAAAAATAGACCATCAATGGCTGAAAAGATGTGCAATGACAGTGGGGTGATAAAAGTGCATAAAGTAAAGTTACCTGTTAGCTGTGTGAGAATTTAGTAGTCAATACATTTTAATGATATATTATCGCTATATACATACACTTATTATTATAACTGATTAAAATACAATGAATTTGGGAACGATATTTATAAATGCTCTCTCTTAAACAAAAAAACATTTTTCTAAACACTACTTAATTGTCCTTGTTTATCTTCCAGTATGCTCTGGTATTTGGTTTCTACTGATTTTTGGGAAGTCTATCGTTGAAGAGGAAACCTGATAAATAGCTGGAAGGGATTTGACTCTGGAGGAGGGGCAGACCTTTCCTGTCTTTGTTTTAGTTTGTCTGTTGTCTCTGCCCAGCCCATAAGCATGCTGCTTCCATGAAGGGTCCATGCAGAGTATTGCAAAGGACTTCACAAAGAAAAGCCCTTTAATCATGCAGTATGTATTGTGGGAATATAATTTTGTTGACAAGGGGATACATTTGAAGTGTCTTCACTTCAGCGAGGCCTGAAATGGGCTGGCACACGTCGCGCGAGTGTATTTTTAGAAACTAATCGAAACTAATTATTGCCAGATTTTCATTTTAAGATGACGCACGCAGGCTGCAGAGTATTCCATTTAAATGTAATACCCTTAGCAACCTAACAAAACAATGTCGATCAGTCACGGTTTATATAAGCACCATTTAACAATGAAACATGCTACAGCACATCTTTTCGCTTCAATTACATTTTTGACTTCCAATTAAAAACATCGAAAAAAAGAAATTAAATGGACACAAGCTGCTTCAGGATTTCAAGGCCCATGTGATTCTTCATTATGGCCTCAGCTCATGTGCAGCCTGCTTACGAATGGAAGAGAAATATTATTATTGCTGTATTTCATCTAAGGTAGTGTTTCCCAATCCGGTCCTCTGGGACCCACAGCCGGTCCATGTTTTTGCTCCCTCCGAGCTCCCTGCCAGATGGGAGGGAGCAAAAACCTGGACTGTCTGTAGGTCCCCGAGGACCAGATTGAGAAATGCTGATCTAAAGAATATGTTAATATTTTAGGCCTCACCTACATGGTGTTTTTTGTGAAGGTTTATTGTGCCGTTTGAGATACTGATTGTATCCAAATGCTTGATGCCTGCCCCATAGCTTCTGCCTCAGCTGTTTTGACATGAGCCTTAAAGTAGCACTGAACTTATAATGATATTTGCCTGGAAGGCTGCTGCAGTATGTCATGGATCAGAGATGGAATCTAGGACAAACTCTGCAGCACTCTTATAATAGGGCCCCAAATGTCACATTGTATAAAAAGAGCCATTTTTATGTGTTCAATGAAAGACTTACAGAATGTTTCACTTTTTTTATTTTATATTATCAATACATTTTATGCATATAGAAGTGTGTGTGTTTGTGTGTGTGTACATATATATTTATGGATAGCAGATATATTTGTGTATATATATATATATATATATATATATCCACACATACATAAATAGCTGAAAGCATAAAAACACTACATGATGAACAGAAACGTAATGGCAGTTATACAAAGTAGAATATTTATGGAATCCCATCGCGGTTTGTTCAGCTCAATGACGTCTTTTTTTATTACTTAATGGAGACAATGTCATTGTTATTGAGAAATAAACCCATCAGAGCACATCGCAATGATACAATTCAGAACGGACCACATAATCTGGGAAAACATTTGTTTTAAGTAACACAAGATGATATTTTAGTGCAGATTTAACATCCTGTTCTTCTTGGAGTACACCTCCGGCTTGCTGAGTAGATGATATAGGGTTTGTTGTCAAATATGATTTAAACTGAAAAAAACCTTCTATATATCTATATATAAAATACTGCATAGACTTTAATGTAATATCCAACGCTGTCATACATAGTACTCTTGTCTAAGCAGAAAAAATGTAATCCAGCAAGGAGCCGAGTTACTGAAGGAGATCATACTACTAAATTTAAATCCTACCACGCTGGGTATTTAAATATGGGTTCGTGTTTCAGAATAAAACTTGAGGTGGTCATCTCTGAAGCTCAGTTACAGTAGCTGTGGGGGGGGGGGGGGGGCACACAAGCCATTCCACTGCACAGCACCTGTGCCCCAGTGTGCTCACCTGCTCACCCAATCCCCTCACAGTTTGTGCTTAGACCCTGGGCCCTGTGGTTTTATAGTGGCGCGAGTTGCCATCTCCACTGACCTATGAACTGGGCCGCTACATAAAAGGGCCAAAAGCATGCGATCATGTGACGGAAGGAAGTGGCAAAGGTGGCACGACGTTTATGAAGTGATGTTATGAAACGGCATTCATAGAAAGTGAGAGTATGTGTTTAAAAGAGGCGTTTTTATTGGTAGAGCGGTACAAAGCCAAAAATAACCAATATGGTGTACAAGAGTAAAATATCTTATTATTAATATATTTTAAAATATTTTTAAATATCTTAAAGTATTTTATTGATGCATCAATAAACCAACAGCTAAATAACTCAGTATAATTTAAAATGTATTTTGTGAAAATACATTTTGCAGAATGTGCTCATACTATTTACAGCTAGATTAAATAATAAATAAAGTTTAAATAAAATCTTTTTTTTTGCTATTGTTTGGGTTTCCTATGAGACTGATGCACAGTGAGAGAAATTAAATAATATCATTTTACTGAATTTGTAACCTCCAAGGACGGAGACTGCTTAAGGTGTTTGGTACATTGACATTGATGCCGATACGATAGCAGCCTCACCACTCACTTCCTTGCGACGGACAGCCCTTCTGGGGGGTGGTAGGGCGCATGTGTGGTTTACACACCGCGTGTTACAATGTCACACTGACTCCATGTGCTGCAGTTCCGCGGACAACCACAAGCAGGCGCTGTGTAACTTCTGAACACTCCTGTCCTACAGCGGTAGCTGTAGGTTCTCTATGACCAAAGCAGCGTAATGCAGCGCTTTTTTAAACTCACTTTAGGCAATACTCATATACCAAGCATTTCCTGTGACTATTTTTTTTCACTCGTGTCTGAGCTTTCTAAGTCATGCACGTCTCCGGGCAAATCATCGCACGATGAGATATTACACAATACTATTTTTGGAAGTGAAGGAAAAAAGGTCTCTGATGGAATTAATTAAAATGAGCAGTGATAACTGGTGCTTCGTTCCCTACAAAACCTACGCGGCGCAATAATAGAGCAGCGTAGTAAACTATTAACTGCCATGGCTGAATACCCCTGGATCATACCATATGTTTCCTCGCAACTTTAGGTTTATAAAATCTGCTCAGCTGTCACACAAAAGGCCGCCACTGATCTCGCTCTGGTATAATTACCCGGCTCTCAGCGTTGGCTCAGTTGGTGGCCTTTTAAGGAGGATTTTGGTCTTTCTAGCAGGCGGGCAGAGGGAAGTTGTCCTGTAAAAACCTCTGGAATTCAATCCACCTTCAGCTCCATTCTCTGTCCACTTTTATTGCCCTGAGTTATGACATTGCAGGCTAGGATGCGGGTACAAGTCTTCTTTCAATAAAGCGCAGTTTTCTGTAAAAACAAGCAAACGAGAGCGCGCTTTAAATAACCGCAATTACTTTAATTACCCAGATGACTGAAGAACATAAAGAGGCGAATGAAGAGGATTTGCGTGAAGCTCACTCGGAAAAGATGTTTTTTTTTCATTTTTTTTAGGAAGGAATTACAGCAGGAAACGCAAGGGGACGCGTTGAGGCAAGCGACCAAGATGGATGGATATTTGTATAGTGAATAAATCACAAACAATAACAAATACTTCATTTAGTCCATATTTGCTATAATGCATAATCTGCAGATAACTGGCTTGTTAGCACATGTAATAAATAAGCAATAGTATAAAAACACCTCACAAGATTCCTTAATACCATAAATAAAATGCCATATTACCTTCAATGACAAATATTTTTACAAACATATTGTTCCTGATCACTAATAGAGCCCTAGACTTCTAAGTAGCGTATTTGCTGCAGAAAGCATTATACAGTGTATTCACAGTCAAGAATAATAGTGCCTGCAATATTTTGCTCGTTGCCTAACATTTCTAACATGTCAACATTTGTATCATATAAAATTCATATTATTGACACTTTTTATAACGGACACTAAACATTCAGCGGTGTCCAATTTAGTTACCGACTTCAGTTACAAAATATATATGTTTTTTCATTTCAATGCTTTTTTTTCTTGAAATTTGAAATGAAACTGGCAGGATTTAGATATAGCTGAATCAGACGACGCTGACGGGTAGAGGAAAAGCAATGGCTTTAAGTTGCTTGGGTAAGCTAATTGTAATTGGATTGAACATCTCCAAACACGTTTCCAGTTTGACGAATAGTGGAACAGCTGCAATGTCAGGTCTTTTTAAATTTTATTAGGTGTGCGCTGTGTAATTTGAAACCCTTTAAATACACCATACAGTATGTCATTTTGCCTGTTCCTAGCCCACAGTTGGAACGAAAGCTATTTTCACTAACTCATAGGGAACCATCCTGTGTCAATGTCTGTGGAACATTAACATTGTTTTGGAAGGGAAAAACAAAACCGTTACAATTAGGTGCCCAGAGAACTTAAGATATGCTACATAACTAATGCAAAACAGAGCTTGTAGCTATTTGTTATTGAAGGGTAAAAACTAACAATTAGAACATATTTTCTGAATGTAGTCAGTGTAACTGAATCCAGTTTACTGATTAATTTTAGATCTGTCTTATTGTAAAAAGAAAAGAATTGCAATTCCTAACACCAAATATAAGAATCACATGGCTCAGCTAGGCCAGTACAATCTGTCTTTTCTCCTGTACGAAAGATTTTTAATAATAACATCCGTTTCTCTGAAGGATATTTTGGTTGTGAACATTCCCAGGAGTGTAATAACTCATGTGGATCTCATCAGTTGAATCCTTATATGGTGAACTCCTAAATCGACAAATTTAGTAAAGACTGCGGCTGGATTCTTCATATTTCGTAGTGTATTGTTAGCAATCCGTAAATGGATCAGTAAATTTAAAGTTTTCCAAGAAATGAAAGGTTACTAAAAGAGATGCGTGTAATCAAGAATGCACTGAAAGATTTTTAAATAAAACAAACAAAAAAAAGACTTTTGTACAGACGCCAAAGACTTTTGTTTGGAGAACATGTTAACTCATAAGCCTGGTATTTTCCATGTGTTACTTTATATCAAAAATGAACAAAGCAGATAGGAACAAGCAAAATCTATGTGTAATTGTCATTTTTACGTCAAAAGTCTGAGGACTGCATTGCACATTTCAAATAAATTACCCCTGATTTTCCCCATTTAAGGGTGATGTTTGAACTGCAAACCACATGTGTTAAGCATTTGCAGTAAGAAATTGGAAGGAAATGGAGAACACATTATATATCTATACACACACGCACAGATATATATAAAAAATTACTTTTTACTTTTGAAACCCTTGTTTTACTACTAAAACACCGAACAAAGATTGTAAGACTAAGTAACTTAATCAGTACCGTTAAAATCTGGAATTGATTTATCTGTATCCTCCAACATTACGTAATTGTACTATTCTTTGAGAACAGTCTGTGGCTCAATTCTATGTAGAAACCTGGCAAGAGCAGCTTAATGATTTGTCAGACGCCTGACAGAATGTGTGTTTCGTCTGACTGTGGTATGTCTGAAGGAAGTCCACATTGACGCTCAGGTACCGAGTGCATGCCGTCCCGAAGCCTGTGCTCTTCGGCATATAAAGCAGAGAACCGAGCCCCCAGGGAGTCTGTTGTAGCTGTTGAGACTTAGCAAAAAGCGTTAACATTTCACTAGAGCTGACAAGGGATATTGACAGACCAGCAATAAGAAAGCTGGATCCACTCAGCTGGTTCCTGTTAAAAATAAAGTTATTTATATATCTCAAGTGTCTGAATGAAGAATGAAGAATATGAAGAACCCATGGTGGAGTCTTAACATAGACTGAATGCAAATGCATTTTGGCCCAGTAATTTGACTGTACTGAGCCACAGTGTGACTCATAAAAGTAGGATCCTGTACTATACAGTGTCATATCTTCAGAAGTATTCTCTAAGAACAAAGATCAGAATGGTTCAAAATGTGGTATTTTCTGCAATTGTCCATGGTTATGAAATCTGGGGACTTATGAGGCAGGGTAGGAGGAGAATTGACAACTTCGAACTTTGGTGCTGGAAAAGACTTTTAAACAATAAGAGCAGGGAAAGCAAACAAGTGGATTCCCGATCCAATTGAGCTTGAACTTTCACTTGAGGTTCAAATGAAGAGATTAAAATGATCTTTTGTGGATACAATACAAAAACAACCAAAGCTTTAGAAAATTCTATAATGTTTGGAAAAGACAATATGTTTGAAAAACGACAACATCCACCAATGTCACGACAACGAACAGGCCTTCAGGAAGCCTGAAAGCCCATACAGAAGATAGATAGAATGTTCTGGAATGGCACTGATGTAGTTGCTAGGAGTTGACATAGTATTGATGAAACCTAATAAGAATTATATAGTAATACAACTGTTCAGTTAACACAGTATCTGCTGTTAGTTGAGTTCAATTGTCTTTGTCATTAGGGCTCGGTACAGGGACTGAACATTCATACCCACAGCTAAAGCTCAACAGTAATGATATACAGATTATTAGCCCAATTAAAACGCACGTTTGCATGGTTATGTGTGGTATGTAAACGTCAGTCGAGCTACCACAGAACTGTGAATGGTTTACCTCTGAATCATAAGACCAGGTCGAAACTAGGTGTAGCTGAGGTGTTAGCACGGGGCTAACAGCATTAGCACATGGGAGCTCTTGTAGAAAACTCTGCAGCTCCTTCTGGGCCGAAATCCCGTCTCCGCTGGGTGAATCTGACATAACCAAGAAGGAGGCCAAAGCCAAAAACTTAGTTTTCCGACAATCGCATCTATAAATGGGTATTGGCCCAGTTAAAGCAATTACAAAACCCGGTGCTGTAATGAAAAGGTTGAAAGTGGATCTGATTTCATACAGAATTATTGAATAATGAGTTATGCTCCTTCTGTCATCACAGGCAGATCTTGTTGAGAAGTTCAGGGTCCTAGAGGAGAGCTACCCCACCCAAACTTTCAAGCTTAAAAACATCTCCACCCAATCTACAACCTAGACACAGAACTGAAACTCAAACAGTTTTTGTGGTTTACATTCATTATCGCTGACATGGAGAAAGTAAATCAGTATGGTTATAAAAATGTAAATCTAATGTAAACACATTATTTTGGTAGCCAATAAATTTAACTCAGAAAGTAGCCCGACATTATTTAGATTTAAAATAATGTTTTTCATAAAGTCCATAAAATAAAATGAATGGTTTATAAACGCTAAAATTGTGTCACTTAAAATACTCACGCAAAGAAAAACTCGCCAGTCGACAGGCACTCCACATTTCCAATTAAGATGCTTTTATAATGTTTACAGTAAGAAGTTTTCATGTCATTAACTGCTTTAAAGTACTCCAGCGCTATGGCAACCCAGCGCAACTGCAAGGCTGAACAGCTGACTTGCCATATAAAGCGATGCATTATTAAAGCCGGGAAGTAGATTCGGCTCAGGCGGCGAACAGCCCCGCGAGCCCTGCAGATGCAATCTGGAGGACATATCGAAAAACGGCTGAAAAATACCATCCCCCTCTGTGTTGTCTTTTTTTGCCCCTGAAAAAAAAAAGATTAAGTAGTTTATATGATTTTTCTTTTTTTATTTTATTATTATTTTTTGCACAGGCATAGGATTTACGGAGGGCTGCGGGACGGCATCTCCTCATAAATTGTATGCATTATGGGAAAGGGGGGGGGCAGCCTTGCCCCCCCTCCCCCAGTGTCTACCCACATGGCATGGATTTGTGGAATACAATATCGAAAAAAAAAAATGCCTCAACAGTGAATCTGTTGAAACACTTAGTGTTTATTTTAACTACAAGGCTGAAGAAGCGAATTCCGTCTCCTTTCATCAGCTGTTAAACACATTTCAAACGCAGCCAAATCAAATGACAAATTTTGCCTCATTGCTTCTTGTTGGCATAGTCGGTTTCTTTTTATTTCTTTTTTATGACATTTTTATGTCATGTATTTAGCTCATAAGATTTTTATTGGCCTGTTTTGTGAAAGGAACACTTCCTTAGGGGGGTAATTTGAGAAGTTTTCTCCAAATTGTGTGTGAACATGTACACACAACCTATTGTTTGAAAGCATTTTCCCCCATCCCTAAAAATAATGGATCGTTTAATTCATGTGGTAAGTGCAGGCTGACCTAGTTTGCGGTTCAGAAGGTAAGAAGTCCCTCTCAGTATATACAGCCCCCTCTGCTGGCTAAACTGCAGTATATAAATATTACACACATTTTCAGCTATGTGCTAATGGAGAATCAAATATATCATTCAAAATATTAAATTTGGGGAAATAATTTTGCCTAGTAATGGGTAAACAGAAATATCACGGTTTAATCCTGACGTAAAAAATAACCATGTTGGCATTTTCGCATTTAGAGCAACAAAACACTGATGAATTTAAAGAGCACGTTAACTTTTTATTTATTTATTTTTTTAAAAGAAAGGTATTAGGTCAAGGTATTTATTCAGCATTCTTGCAATGACCGGTGTCTGCAAGACAGGTTTATATATGAAACATTCCTGCCACGTTACTGTTATATAAGTAAAATTACTGCCTATAAACTAACTTTTGGCAGTAGAGTCCAGTACCAATCTACAAAAACTGCATAAAGCTATTGTGCATATTTCCATTGGTTTAGTTATACTGGGATCTCCAAACATATTCATTCTGAAGCCATTAAAAGTAAATTATATTGCTATTCCTGGTGAACATAGGGAGTCGCTCTCAGCACAGATGCTGATATTAAACTGTTTGGAAACATCTGGAAATCCTGAGTCATTAAATTAAAATCCTAATCTCTAGTTGTTCAAAACAGACTTCAAGCCCTGTTGTTGACATTGCAAGTACAAGTTCGTAGTCTCCAGGCCTCAAGCTTCCACTACATGGAAAAATATTTAGGAGGTCAATTTGTACCGGACTGAGTAACTGTTTAGTTAATTGATTTAATGTGGTGCTTTTGAAACTGAGAGGGCGGTTTTGATCTACTGGTGTTTGGATTGTATCCCTCTGAAGTTTTTTTCCCTTCATCTTTTATTATTGGTGTGATTTTCAATTGAAATCAAATACGGCTGCTAACTTCTTTGTAGATATATGTTGGTAAGTCGTATTCTGTTAAAGCCTGTGTAGCTACCAGACACAGGCCCTGATTCGTAGCCAACACTGCGATGCTGAAGTCAAATTTAGATGGAACTGGCAAATGAAATCTCACTTTTTAGCAGCAAGAGTATATGATACAACAATTTAACAGCTGTAATAAATAGTGCTTGTAGCGGTTTATTATTACCATTTGTTAAACGTGGAGCAGTTTATTTTCCAGTATCACTTCACTCACTGAAGACTCGCGGCCCTCCTTCAGATGGTCTGATAATCACAGCTAGCGAGTTGCATATCAGCGGTCCGCAGTTAACCATAAACATACGGCGATTTCAAACAAACATGTTCCTGAATTGTTCGGCTGGCATCTGTGATTTCCCTTTCTTTCATTTACAGACGTAGGAAATTCAGACGGGGCCGGGAATAGCGAACAAAGCCGGCGAGACCCCAAACATGCGAAATGAATAAAAAATCCTAGAGCCACCTGGCCCCTATTAGTCATGTGCGCGCTATTGTGAGGCGCTGTGAGAGCCGCACATGACTGAACGTTAAATATTAAACAATGTTATCAACAATATGATGGAAGATAAGCTCAGCTTTCGCGCTGGAAAAAAGGGGAGAAAAACCTATGTCATCCATAAAGTGTAATTTATGTTTAAAATTATTTAAGGACATAAACACTTCTGACCTAGTCATGAAGCCAGATGTTAGACTTTTCTTTTCAGCAGGAAAAGTTATGAGGGTTATCCAAAACTCCTGACTGTTAAAACAGCCTCTTGGCTTTCCACACATTCCTAAATTACCATGTAATTCAAAACCTTGTTTTCATTGCAAAACACTGGAATGCCCCGTTCAATTCCGTGTGGTTAGAGTCGCGTTATAGAACACAAAAATAATGTTTGCATTGTTGAATAAAACCGAATCATTAAAAAAAAACTACTAAAGAGAGGAATATTGCAGTTATACGTTCATTGTTGGATCTTTTTGATGTTTTAAACTAGAGATCCTTTTCTCAAACAGACCGTGTTGTTTTTTCCCCCTCAAATATAGCCAAATAGCGAAGATCACTTTATTTTGTTTACAACAGGCTCACGGAATTACAGCAACAGTATCCAAAATCATATTGATATTAATATGGTTTGTGTTAAGAAACTGGACACCTTATCAAAAGTACAACATGTTTCAGCTGAATATTAAAAACAAAACCCGCGGAAGAAAACATTATCGTTCACGAGAGTTTATATTAATTTCGCGTCCTGCCAGGCGCCATTTATGTTTCTTATTCAACTACATTAATATTGACAGTGGTGTTGATTCTATAAATTGCTGATTCCCGTACAGGTGACAGTAGATTGCCTCCCTTTTCTGAATTTCTGGGATCATTTTCTTTTCGCTGCGCGTAAATACCTTACAGTTAATCTTATCTAGAGATACACTTCCAAGCATTTACTCGCGGCTAAAAGGAGTGACAAAGTTCAGCCTTTATTGACAGAGCCCAGCTTTGCAGTAGATACACCAACAATTCGGGCTCTGTACATAGTATATGACACAATATACATGGGAATGTACCGCTCTTAAAATGTGTAATCGTTCCCTGGCTGGTCCCACTGGCTGGTCCTTTGTTAGTGTTCTTTACTTACATTCCATTGTTCTCATAAGCCGATGTGTTGAATAATGCCTATCTTTCTAGGTCAGGAGTTCCCGAGGTCAGGTTTGGCTACGGGTTGGAGTGGGAGATGCCAGTCATCGTGTTGCAGCAGGACTTTTCTTTACAATGTATTATACCAATAGTATAGATTGAGAAAATCTGTGTATTTATGAACCCATCGGTGAGCGGGGTTTCTTTACGCTTCACGTGGGCACCCTGTTAAGGGAAGGGGATCAAGACAATTACAACTTGTTTGGTTTAGTTATATTTTAAATAGGAATAGCCTTGTAACCAAGGGCTGTTATGCAACAGTTTAAATTAGAGTTCCTCGGAGGCAAATATAATTAGATTAGAGTAGGACTGGGTACAGGGAGGGGCTTTTGGGTATAAGCAGGAGAGCACACCTCAGTCAGTCACTGACTGCGGGGAGTTTGGAGTCCTGCTCCTCCCATTTGGCACTGGGTGCTAACGGACCAGCCCAACATGTAATGCATAAAGAAAGCAATCTACTGGAGAGGTGGTCAGCAGAATGTGATACGGAGGACAGGATGAGGAACTGCGTGATGTTAGCAAAATGTGGGCCCATGTGGGAGACTAAGAAACTATATTCTCATGTTACCCAAACAATGGTATCAGATCTTTAAGTGCTTTAAAGTACAGAAAGGCCACATCACCGGCAGCTTGTGTCACACGTTGAAGACGGCATCGTTATGCTTGCCGAGACATTTCAACCGGCTGCCTACATACACGACACGAATAATTATTTGAACACAATTTCTAAGATAATCTAAGAATAATATCCTGTAATTTGATGGTGCTGACTGATGTAAGCAGTGTAGGAGGCATGGAAAAATATAGTGTGATATGTGTTTTTTAATCTGATAAGGATAATTATCTTAGCTGTTATGCTGTGTTGACAGTCAATACAACTGGCCCAGAGTGTTCAAATGACTCAACCATTTTTAACAGCCTCTACGAACTGTGCTCAGAAAGGCATTTTTAATGCGTGCACTATTATGAACATGAAAGAATGAAACACTTCATTGTTTCAAAAAGCAAGGCTCTTGCCTGTATGCCCCTGTACACTTTTGTCCTACTCTGTTGTGACATGAAATATATGCTTTCAGCCCAGTGCAGCGATGGTAATATCTTAAATGGGCAGGACTTCAGATGAAATAAAGAGAAATATGATAGGTGTGTGTAAAATAATTGAAACTGAAATTTTAAACCACCTTGAGTAATGAGCTCTGACACTGCAGCTTGTTATTTCGCTTTAGGTCTCTCTTAAAGCCCCCCCCCCCTTCTGAAGGTGGTGTTTAACCCCTTTTTTGTATAATAATGTTGACGTTTAAATAATTTAAAAGCTGTTAGTGTATGTGCCCAGGTGAACGCTGAGACGCAGCCTGTGTACCAAACCCAGAGGATGCATTTTTAATGCGTCAATCCTTAAATCAGCCTACTGCCACGGACTGAATTTCCAAGAGTGAGATTTTAAATATGAAATAACCGCAGCAGTAATGGCTCTTGCTTTAATAGCTGTGCTGTTAACGGAGGGCCATTTTTTATAAACGTTTGGTTTACATGTGCGTTCCATTTCTGAGCTACCGTGTCATGGAATGCTACCTGCTAGCCTTTTTTGCTGTTAATTGGAAGACCGCACATGCTGCTTGCGTGCAGAGTCAAGCAAAAATCCTTTATTTGTCCTTGGCTGTGTGCGTAAAGGTGGAAAGAGTCGTCATCTTGCTATTTCTTTAATTGTTTTTCTCTTCTTGAACGTCAGACAGAGTAGATTTCCTTTGTGCACAATATTCTAAATACAGCGTGCAGGAGATGTTCGTAGCTCGTTATTACGGCAAACTGCTCACTTTAATGTGCGGACATTTGTAAATTGTAGGGCCAGCCCTAAGGCTTATATGAATATGAATGTGGGATATGCTGTAATATAGACTGAGTCAACACTGACAGGCAAAATGGACTGCCACAGCACTCAGAGAATGTGTCTTGGCAGAAATGATCAGACGGAGTGAGCGTCTGTTTCATCCAGTGTGAGTTTGAGACAACCCTCAGATTTCTTAGCATGGAGGCATTTCAGGGTGGATATTTCTTTTCTTTTCTACTTTGCTTATACTCTCTTTCTAATCCGTGGCCATTATCAGATTAAGACCCTGGAGAGAATGGTTTCCTTTTAGGACAACTTAATTTGCTCTGTTGTACTTCTCATTATAAACAGCATCGCAAAGAGTTTCCCCTGCAAGCCAAGTTTTCCGCTGTCCTACTGTAAACGGCACAGTACCCACCGCTCGAGTCGCCGGTGTCGCCGGCGTAATTTGCACATAATTGTTTGTTGCCGGCATTGGGGCCCTTTTTCCCAAGGTGGACCATCCAGGGAAGAACTATTCAACCAGTGTTGATTTTTTCAGAATGCACATTTGCCCCCCACCCCGCCCCCCACACACATACACACACCAAAAGTGTTTTCTTTAATCAGCCTTGATGAACTTCACAGGGAGTATCATTCCATTAAGCCGCGCACAAAGAGAGCCCTTTTTTGGTCGCGGGTCCTTGTGAGCTACTGTAAGCCCGTGCAGTTGGTGCAGAACGCTCCTGGATTCTGTTGCAGTTGGCTATTTGCACGCCCATTGAAACTGACCAAGAGCTTTCTCAAGCGGGAGATTGTTTCTGTCTGCCTTATGTCATTCCTCACCAGAAGGTATTTAAAACAACCGGGTTAAAATACAGTGGCTGAATATATGGTATGGAAGTAGGAGGAGCCTGCTCCTTAATGGGGACCAATGAGAGAGGCTACTCTGCTTTTGTATCCCACCCACAATATCAGGTCAACAGCAAAGTGAAAAGTTTACATGGGGTTAAGGTTTTCAAAGTCTGCCAAAGTGCCCACAAGCAGCTAAGCTTTCTTTTGTAAAACATGTGCAATTGTTTTCTTGTGTTCGCAAAACCAATAAAGGATTTTTGGAATGTCTTTAGTATCATCTTCATATTTCATTTGTATTATATCGGCCGCAACCCAAATTTCATAGGCGGTTATTGTAATTGGATGAATGATCTGCCAGAACACGAACAAATTACAGTTAAATAATCTGTGATTTCGCAACATTGGCTATTTTTATATTAGTGTGTTCATACATGAAGGATTCATAAACATTCCTGAGTCATTTCATGGATTTTACCCATAAATGGTAAGACAAGATGCCTACTGTAAGGTAATATGTATGGAATCAGGTTATGTGACTAAATTCTTTATGAATATACTGAATATTTCATGCTGTTAAAAAACAGTGTATTTTCATCTCTAAATGCACGCATTGAACTAACTTGCACACACTCTACTTCAGTTACCACAGATTTTTTTATTTAATCACAAAGACCAGCAGTCTTTACATGCAAGAGACAAACCCCTTTGTCCTCAGTCCAGCCTCCACATGCATGTGTTACATAATTATTTATACAGAGTGAGTTTACATTTTAAAAATGGTTTTTGAATACTGTTTTGCCTTAAGCTGTTTGCATGCATTTTCACTCATCTCTGACAGCCAGTGTGTATGAATTATATACTGTAAATTGTTCAATGTCTGCAGCCAGCTCTTGGGGAGGGAGATTGGCTATTGTTGTTGGTCATCATGTTAGGCAAAAACTGAATAAACTTAATCGAACAATGAAACACGTGTGTAATAATAGCCAGTTATTTTGCGATTGTTTTTTCGAAATGAATTTCCATGTATTCCATTGTACGCCATCAAAAAGTACAATTTTCTTATCAGGTTTCCTGAAGAAGGATCCAGTTCACTCTAATAACATTAGAAAATCAATTTATCACATCAACACATAAAGAAACAGAACAGTGAATGAAAAATACTGGCCAGTAGTGTGACATGTCCATCTTACACTTTCATGGTATAAACTGTAATTGTTTGATTTCTTAACTGTTTACTTTGGCTATGTATACGGTGAATTTAACATTATGTCCTCAGTATTCAACAGGAAGGTAATTCCTTTCAATAGGACTGTACATTTCACTTCGTGTTTTACGATTGCTTGCTAATTACAGTTTGGAATAATATGACATGATTTATAAAATAAGCTCAAGGATAACATTCCTCACACGCGAAAAATCTGCAGTTTTTTTCTCACAGTTTGACAGTGGAGCAATTTGTAGTGAGTTATTTCATTTCCTAGTATAAAATGGTACTATGTAGGAATACATTTCAGTGTTATCTCT
>JAODKC010000045.1:11119184-11135592 GCA_026777985.1 Mormyrops attenuatus
ACACACACGCGCCCCCCCCCCCGCCCCCCCAGCACACACATACAATAACACAATACACACATTCAACGCTGCCATTGTTTCCATATCTCGTGATGCCTGCTTATGTATTTACTGCGGTGTCTCTCTAAACCCAAACTGCTGTAGCTATTTATATAAAGCTGGCAACCAATATTTACCTAGTAGACTATATTAGCTGCGAGTCATCTTTGAAGCACTGCGAGTTAATGCGTTTTTCCTCACCACTAGCGAAGTCATTAACAGGAAATATTTTGGTGCAAAATATTGTTCAAACGTCTGACACTAATAAAATACAGTACATGCATTCGAGAAATAGGAAGAAGAGCGCCCCTGAATATTTGTAGGTCTGCAGGAAATGTTCGTTCTATTACACATACAGACGTCCTCAACAAAGGTCCTGTCAGGGACATATTCGCTTTAGCGTAAAAAATAGAAGAATAAAGATCAAAATTCGCCTCATTTATTCGTTATACATACGGAACAGTATTAAAATGATTGCTTCTGTCGCGTGACTTTAAATTTTCGAAAAACAAGCATCTCGGTTTATTTTAAATAGGGGCTAGAACAACGAAGGTAGCGATCAGAAACGTCCGTCCTTTCGCCATTTCGAATTAAATATGAGTAATTTACATTCTAATATGGACAAAATTATCTCTACATAAAATCTTGCACCCACGAAAAATATTAGGTACCAATTTTAGATGCTATCGAATGACTATATTCGTTCAGTTCCGATTTCATATTGACAGTTTTGGAGAAACTGTACGCGAAAATATTGCGCCCTTCCAGGACCGTTTGCAATCCATTC
Source organism: Mormyrops attenuatus (assembly GCA_026777985.1). NCBI lineage: Eukaryota > Metazoa > Chordata > Actinopteri > Osteoglossiformes > Mormyridae > Mormyrops > Mormyrops attenuatus. The sequence continues at coordinate 11,120,011 of JAODKC010000045.1, forward strand.
AAGCCAACAAGTTTGGAGAGAATGTTGAGTTTAATCAATTCAGAACGTCGAGATGGAGCCCAACTCACTCAAGGTATTATTATCTACTCTGCCCGGAGTAGATTGTATTTTCGCATTATTTTGTTGTCGTTATCGTAAAGTATGCACGGACATTTCATGTGTTTTCTGAAGGCTTAAAATTAATATTGTGAACTTTTAATAGAAAACTTTATGTGTTTACAAATATTAAAATGTATAGCAAATTTGTTTTCAAAACCACTGATGCTGTGCCTAAGTACTTTTTCTTTAACCCTGTCCTGATACTGTTTATTCCTTAGAAGCTGTATTTATGTATGTATGACAGCGTTTTTTATTATTTATTGAATGGAAAGTACGCATTAAAGTAATTGCTTATTACTTTTTCCGCAGTGGGTAGGCTCGCCTTGTGGTTTGCACGGACCTTACGTTTTCTACAAGGCATTTAGGTTTCACCTTGAAGGCAAACCAAGAATTCTGTCCCTTGGCGACTTTTTCTTTGTAAGATGTAAGCCGGAGGATCCGATTTGCATAGCAGAGCTCCAGCTGTTGTGGGAAGAAAGGACGACCAAGCAACTTCTATCCAGCTCTAAACTTTATTTTCTCCCAGAAGATACTCCCCAGGGAAGAACTGTCAATCACGGAGAGGTGAATACAAACATTAACATTTTCTCACTTAAGTTCTTTCACCAAAAGATTTAATAGGCACTACGCGAATTTCAAATAAGGCATCAGTGAAATATGACCCTTATGTATTCACTCTGCGTTCTGTTGGCAATGATGCGAAATCTAATCTGATTGCACGTAACATATCGCTTTTATGTTTACGACCTCTGATCGGTCAATACCAGGGATAGACTGTTAAAAATGTAAGAAGGATCAGCTAATTCGACTGTCAACGTAGATTCATTTCACGTTAATTACCTTAGTGGAACTGGACTATAAATCATCCCCGTGGTCTGTGTTAGTTTATTTAGTGAGATGGATTGCTGAAAATAATGCATTGGTTGTGTTTTTCTGACCCGCCTAGCTATATTATAAAGTTATTGTGTTTGTCGTCTTAATATTCCGTATCTCGGTTCTGCAAAATAGGGCGGAAATTACGAAATGGAGGTAAAGAGAGAGATCAAAAGACTCATGCTGGCAGCGCTGTATTGAACAAAGTGATAAATGACAGGTAGCGCAATGACGAATTTAAATGCTTGATTAGCGGCGTATTTCACTTAGACGTGTTCCGAGAATAAACACATTAACCAAGGAACGGAACGCTCCTAATCCACAAAATATCATCATGCCTTTTATATTAAAGCCGTGAATATTTCAGTGGGTATTCATAAAGACGGAAATTGGCTGGCTGCATAGCGCGAGACAATAAGTATTGTAAGCAGACATTTTCTCCATGCGTATTGAAATGCTTTCGGTTAGTAGCAATTGATTAATAACGGCGAGCTGAATAAGCAGGCAGATGCGATGCCTTAAAGGGGACGAGTGACATTTATGAAGGTTACGTCTCGCTGCTGCGCTTTCATTTTTATTACTCATAAATGCGCGGGTAATTTGATCCAAAAAGAGCGAAAAAGTTTACTAGTCGTGAGGTTTATCTTGTGAACCGTGTGTCTTGGGTGTTTTTTTTAACAGCTTAATTATCCTAACGATTGATCGTAGTATTGGATATGGAGATAGTTACGCAGCTGCCGGTTACATATGGGTAATGTAGTGAAGCGGTAAACCTGTTTTTTTTTTCCCTGTGCTTCTAGTACAACCACTAGCAGATCATAATATGAGAATCTAGTCTGCGCTGAACTTTTATTGTACTTTCCCTCTGCCTTGCTGGGTATCAAATTTCCTTTTCATAATAAGCAACAGGTTTTATATGCAGCTTTTTGTGAAACGTCGAGTTTCCACCGCAAAATAAGTATGAATATCGAATTTGTATCATCTGTTGAATCGACCTTGTACGCATCCGTATTTATACAGTGTAACGAGGTGGAAGTGAGGAACAACACTTGACTTAACCCCATATTTACCCAGTTCAACCGACCTCTCTCTCTCTCTCTTTAAGTTGTCATCTGCTTCCCCTTTCCCGTCTCCGGCGAAATGGCAATGTGAATTACTGCCTACGTTTAGCCTGCATGATTTGTTGATCTTTAAACTGCAATACAGATATGATTATACTGTGTTCAAGGGCAGCGTATGTCTTCATATATCCGTAGTTAACATAATAGGGTATGAAATCTGATACAGTTTTTCTTCATCGTTTTACATGGTTACACTTAATGAAGATGTTTTCCGTCATTCGTTTTACGGATTACAGAGAAACCTATAAAAAATTAATGACAGTACCCCTGCCACATATTCTAATTCAGTGTGCCTCTTGATAATATTGATATTGACCTAAAATGTGTGCAGTGTTCATTAGAACTTAAAACTGCTTTTGGAAAATTAGTGACATATGGGAAATCTAAATAACAATGAAACTGAGTGTCAGCCTGTCGCCAGTGGTAATCTAAAACCCTGTGTGATTGCTTCCCAATTGAACATGCACTCAGCAAATTGTACAATTAAATTACATTTGCATTTGTACTGAATGATCCAAATTATCAATACAGTAGTCATCTGTTTTTTCGAAATACCTTGCAGTTTTTGAGATGTAGTCAGTACAGATTGCGTTTTTGTTTTTTGTTTTTCATTAATAACTTTATTTCAACCAAGCAGTGTCAGTTTCATTAGGCAATAAAAGTTCTTTAACCGGTGTTTGAATTATTCTTTGTTCCATGTTAACCCTGGGTGTGTTTGCAATAAACAGCCATGATGACTGTGATAAATGTAGGTAGTAGGCTTTAATATCTTCTTTGTCTGTAAAGCCAGGTGATGTAATTTCCCCTCTGGCTTGAGGTAGTCATTCATTTGCAGAATAGCAGCAGTGTAGAAACAGCAGCCTACTTACAGTGATCTTACTTTGGCAGACAGCCTGCAGAACACAACACTGAGAGCTTGAACCTAGAGAGGTCAACATTACACTCCCGTTTATACATGTGCTTTTTTTGTTTTACTATGTTACAGCGTTATCCTCATGGGTTCATGACTGCCAGAAAAATAATGTCAGGCATTTATTTACTGACAGAGAAGGCAGAACACTTTTGGTTTTATATGTTTGTTTATGTTAATGTAGAGCGACTTTTCTGTTGGTTGCTGGTAACTCACAATTATAATTGCAGTTTTTTTTAAAGGCAATGATGTAGTTAATTGGACAAGAGCCACCGAAAAGCCCAAAACCACACTGGAGCTCTATTTTTCTTTGAAATAGCAACTAGTTTACAAAGGTGATTTTGAGAAATGATGCATATGCGGTTAAAGGCTGGTAAAATGTTCCTCTAGCCACTTCATCTTTCTTTGTTATTAACGTGGCCTCATTGTTAAACACTGCAGCTCATATGAATGTCAGAGATAGGGCCTCAGTACAGCCCAGGAGGCATTGGTGGTGACTTTTTAGTAACGTGTTGAACTAAAACAGGTCAGAGTATTTAAAATAGATTCTGTATCGGATTCCATCAGCCATCTAGTCACTACAAATAACCTTGGTGTTACACATTAACAAATGCCTTCAGAGAGTGTGACTGTAGCTGCAGGTTTACAGCTGAATTTTCCAAATATTCCCAAAAGAGGGTTGGTTAAAACAACAAGTGGGCTGTAATATCTATCTTTTTTTTCTGGCTCTCTGCAATTGTTTGGAATTACAAAGCAGTATGGCTTTAGACTTGTGACTCTTGCAGAGAAAATGCCTGGCAAAAATCCAGAGACATCTTACTGCCTGGCAAAAATCCATGTTGGTGTTTGAATGCCTGGGATATATTTATAGTTTAAATTGGATCATTTTTCCCCCATAAAGGTTACATTCGACAATGCAGTATTCCAGAAATCATGTTGAAACACAGGCCTTCAAACGTGTTGTTATGGAAATTAGGATTCGGCTTGAAGTATATATCTTTGTCTGTTTCATAGGTGTCACACATTTGCTACATGACTCCAGCTATTCAGGAATTACTGGGGGAGGGGGGAGGGAGAGAAAATGTAACTGCTCCTCAAATAAACAAATGAGTGTAAAAATTACCCTAAGCAGCTGTTGGTATTGTTAGAATGAACACATTTCATACCTTTCTGTGCTTGTTAAATGCAATTAATTCCAGAGTCCGTGATCAGTTCTGAAATATACACTGTTTCGCATGTTTAAACTTGAGAACTGCATTTGCCTAGTCTTTAATGTAATGATAAATAATAAATGCTGCTGAATTAATCTGTTTAAAGGCTGTTTGTTTTCCCTGTTTAATCGAAACCCAGATACTCAACGTATTTGCATTTTCTGTAGTTTTTCTATTTTCTCTGTATCACACAACTTATATCCGGGACATGTATACAAATTCAAAATGACAATGCAAATTTGTTTTAAATTTATAAGGGTAATTATTTTCTCCCACTCTCCCTCTATAGATTAATTTTCCTCTTGTTCGTTTTATGTGCTCAATACGGCTCAGTCATTAACTTGCTCTATGATGTAGTACTATTATTGGAAGGAAAATTACTTGTTCAACTTTAACTTTGGTAAAGGACTTCCTCTGGATCTGCTGGGGACATTTTTCATGTTGCTGGGTCAATAACTCAATAGGCATGGAAGCAGGTGTACAAATCTCCAGTGACCTAGGGAATTCTTGCCCTGACCCCCAGAATCAGTGGGGTGAAACATGCTCAGCGTGACTCTGTTTGGGTGATTTTTCGGCTCTACGCTGCCTCACAGCTTCTCCTCACTAATGCCTCAAATCCCACTGGTATGTAATAACAAGGGGCTGGTTGTTTCTTGCCACTTATAGAATGGAAAGTTTCCATGAATGGAATTATTTTATTATGTCTTTTTTCCAAAGGCACAGAGCTTGACACATAAGGGGACGACATCCTTGTATTTTTACTATTTCTCTAGCTGTCCATCTGAAATGAGTGTCACCAGAATTGCTTGTTCAATGACTATGGTGAGATTGGTGGGGGGGGGGTCAGGCTTTGCACATGACCTCTCCGTAAAGTTTGTCGCGTCGTCATTGGGATTAACATTGTTTGACCCACTTCCTTTTGCAGGAGCATAAAAACAAATGCTTCTGTGTAAACTGGCTATTAGTTAGCATCCTAGGCTATGCGCTTGCTGCTCTGAAGTGGCAGCCTTTTTCGGAAGTCAAGGAGACCCGAGATACTGAGACCTTTTCTTATTGGCTGCTGGGGCACATTAGTCCTTAGCTAGTAATGCAGTAACACACTTTCACTTGTTTTAAAGCACTAATGGTGCACTGCCTGCATCAATAAGGCATAAATGTAGCAACCGCTGGCTAATGGTGAAACTGACAGATGATGACTTCAGTGATTTAAACCGTGGAGTTTAGTTGTCAGGGTATGTATTTATGTATGTGTTTTATTTATGTTTGAGCATACAGAATGAACAATATACAGTATAAGAAATGTCTGACATAAATTAGGGGCTTTTCGGTATTTGAAGTTGAAAATGTATTCTTTTCTAATGGAAGAGCTGTTTCATATATAGTGACACTCCTTTAAGGTTTTGGTTCAAAATCAAATGGGCAATTTAATTACATTTCAAATGACCACAAGTCTGCTGTTGATTATTCCCAAACTGAAAGAATGCAGTACTCCAAAGTGGAAAAAGAAAACAATTTTAAATTTAGACAAGCAGGAATATCAATGCGTAGTCAACAACAATTACGTCAAATCCTTTCTGCTCTGGACGTTTTTTCGACAGGAGACGCGGTATTAAAGTAACAGAACTAGCTTAAGTTTCCGTCTGCCATACACAGCACTGTATCTCTGAAAAATTTCAAATGAAGACTTTAAGCCCCCTGAAACCATTAATGTTTGCTTTTTATTATGTTATGCTGGGATATTGTGACCAAAGATGGACAGGAGGCAATGATAACATCCACTAAGATTGTAGAGTCGCTAAACCAGAGGTATTGGTAGTATGGAAAGGCAGCACTGAAGATTTCGCTCAAATGCTAACACATGTGCTTTCCAGATTTCCACACTAACCCAATAGAACATTCTGACGCCAAATAACAAGCGGATCAGTCTAGAAAATGGATTTCATTTGGAAATTCATTTTTATATCCTACTCTAGCTGTTGAATGGGACTGGAGTGCTGTAGTAAAAGGAAAGGCAATTTTTATTTATTCATTTGTTTGTTTATCTACGCATTAGCCTTGGATAGTGACGCTGAAAACTGATCTATATAATGGGACTATAGTCTGCTCATCTGGCACTGTGATCGTTATTTACCATCGACCATGACACCAAGGCTGTAGCTCTCCTTTGGATGTAGATTAGCATGGCGTCTGCAACAATGTTTAAAGTCACATCCATGCCCGCCCACTCCCTTCACCACAGCCTAACGTGTAAACCCCTCACTGCTCTACTGACATGACGTTGTACTGCCACACAGGATGAGGTCATAGCCGTCTCTGAAAAGGTCATTGTGAAGCTGGAGGACCTTGTGAAATGGACAATCGCGGACATCTCCACGTGGACGTGTGGCCTAAGGGCGGCGCCCCTGAAGCCCACCGTGCTGAGGGAGCTGAAGAGGAATGAACAGGGGGAGGCCCTGCACAGGTACCGGGAGTCGACGCTCAACAGTGGCCTCAACTTCAAGGACGTCCTTAAGGAGAAGGCGGAACTAGGTAACCAACTAAGTTATGTTTGTGCATTTCATAGCATCATGGGGGGGGGGGTAGTTCATTCATCACCCCCAGTAAGTGTGGGGGGGGTTCATTCATCACTCCCAATAACTAGACTTTTGTGTTTAAATTATTGAATTCTGCCCCCCCAATATCAAACCCCTCCAACGCCATCGTTTGGCATGACCAATAGTTGACTACGTCAACACTTCAAAATGCAATAAGTTGATCTGTCGCATAAGCAATTCAGTCTTGTGCAAAAATATGTTACCCATGTCATGCATGTTTATGGCAAAAATCTGTAGAATGTCATGCAACAGACATATCTGAAGCCAAGGATGACTAAGCATTCAGTGTGCGGGGCCCTTGTTATTTTTACCTTTGTCGTTGCCTCCAAATATTTCATAAAAATTGCATGCAGAATTATAGGTGGGGGAAAACCATTGTTTGACTTCTCATTGCTTATGTGAAAAGGGGAAAATAAATGTCAAATGTGCAGTTTGGAACAGAATAACGTGCATTTATACGTCGCTAACTGGCTGTAGTTCTTGCAGAGAACTTTCACAGTTCAGTTTAAAAGCTCCAGTGTCAGATTTATGAGGTCTTAAAAATGTCATGTATGACTTGCAATTCTGTAAAGCAGTTACAGAAACCCAGAAAAATGAAAATTACTCCCCATATATTGAGAATTTGCACGATAAACTGTTTTTTGATTATATACAAAATGTAATTGTTTCTTATTTCCGACTTCTACTTTGGGTGTTAAAAATTATTGGTTTTTAAGGTTGGTATAAGATCCAGTTACTGTCACACTAGCTATACTGTTCACAGAATGATACAATGTTTTTATTCTATGGTTATTTTTGAATCTTATCGTTTTACTCATCCATTTACCAGACTGTGTGTACAACTCTCCTTTAGCCGGCGAAACCAAATGTTAAATTGCCCTTGAATCGGCCGTTGTATTAGATTCTTATGCAGAGATTAGATGGGAGAATCAATAATGGACTCTTTGTCACTTAAGCTTACAGCTGCATATGTGAATCAATAGCGGGCAGAAAAGTGTGTTAATGAATTTATTTACTGTCAGACTTGTACCTTATTATTTGTGTCCATTGTGTATAGGTTTTGTAATGTTAATAAGTTGCTCCTTAATGACTATATATTAGCCTGTTTGTGTTGTCAGGATACTAAATGCAGTTACTCAAAACGACTCTGAATTCGCTGTGTAAGCTAAATATCCTGGCTGAGTGCCAGAGGCCATCTCCAGCTTAAATTTACTCTTCTTTGTTGCCTAGAGAAAAGGGCCATTCAGCAGGACAACTAGTAGAAACCATACTTTAAAAGTCAGCATCACTGCTAGTAATGAACCATTAATAAAAAAAGCCTGATGAACTTTGTTCCGAAATTGACTTGTTGGTATTTCTACAAGACTTTGTATGTCAGTAAGACATTTATTAACGGTGAGACGTTCTAGGGAAGCTGACAAAACAGATTTGCCATATAATTCAAGACATTTCTTATTGCAGAAAATGCGTTATGGAATTAGAATAACAACGGTTTCCCTCAACATGTCTTGACAAACAACATCTTTTGATTTTTATTTTGTCTGATGCTGATGATTATTATTATTATTCTTTGAAAGACTAGCTTTCCAGAGTTGATGGCCAAATTGGTTTCCTCCAAAGGAAATATGAGCCCGGTCATGGCACCGCAAAATAAATTTACCGTAATTGAGGCAGTTAAAACGAAGAGCAACTGTTCACGGGAGAAAATGCAGGGTGTTTTAGTAATTAACAGGATGGCTGTTGGGGTTTCATCACGCACATGGACGACGGCCAACAAAAACCACGGATCTGGCAGCTTTGATGGACTTAATTACTTTCTCCCTGTCCTTGGTTGAACATTTCAATGACCAAGGCATTGTATAGATTATAGATCAGAATGTAGTTTGCAAGTGATTATATGCTGTATTATGGACACAGTGTGACCTTCTTCCTAAAAAAGTAACTCACCTCAGGCTTCTTTTTTTACATTAAAAATGTTGGCAAGAGGTGCAAACCGCTTTTATGATCCATTCGCTGATCTTTTTTTTCCCCTCCCGAAATCCACACGCTATTCTTGGGCTCTCTTATTCCAACATCAAGCCTCTGTACAATAATTAGTTTAAGGATGACCTACCTAGCCCTATACCACAGCGAGTTTCGCAGAGAAGCAATGAAATTGTGTTATAATTTAAGCCTTTTCTCCTGGGAGCCAGCACGGCTATAAAGATTCTGTCACAGAAGACTCGGGTCGCCATGGGGAGGGAGACTGGATAGTAATATTGTGCTTATTTTGGGCTATAATTTTGGACATATGCCAATTCAGCGAGTGTTATAGGAGGGCATGCTGTCAGCTTCAAATTACTGGATGTCTCTAATGGCTGCATTTGTAATGTTTTATCAGTGTGGAAATCAACCTATGAAAGTGTTTATATTAACTAAACTCTGCTATCGTCTCTAGCCATTTAAGTGGCATGTACAATTTTGGTCTCCTTGACAACAGAATTCAGATTTGAGCATTCTACACCATTGTTTACAGTTAATGAGTATCACCAGGTCGAGAGAAGCATTCTAGTGCTCCTTTGAAGATGTGAAGTACGGCGTGCTGTATTCATAAAATTCAGGATCACTTGCTCTGATTCACGGTGTGAAGAATGCCCACAATGTGCTGTTCAGCAGTGTAGGCATGACTTCCATTCATACTTTTCTGTGGCACTTTATGACTCTGAGGCATGTGTCACATGATGAGTTATTCATGCGATTGAGGTTAGGGTATCTGTGCCTCTTCTCGTCTGAATTCCAATAATAATGCCAGTCGTCGTATCGCGCCGTTAAATTCCAAGTGGACACTTTTGTCCAAAATGACCGTTAGCTCACAATAACAAATACATTAATTCATGACGTATTAATGTTAACATGTTGCATTCTCAGAGACGCAAGAGTAGGATCCCTTCTGGTCACAACTTTGGTTAAGTAAGAATTTTACTACCTGCTGCTACTGAGGGAAGAGCCTTAGGCTTAACAGTTACACACCAAATTATGCTCAGGCCTTGAAGACCTTGCTGCACATTCAGAGAACCGTGGCTTCTGTTGAGTTCTTCATTAGTCCGACACTCATGCATTAGTCATATCTGGAGCGAAAAGGACTGACTCACAAGTTTACACTGGATCACAGAGATTTGTTGGTCTGGTGGATCTTACTATCAGGACCTACATTCTTTTATATATACAGTTTTTTAAACTACTTACTGTCAAAAGTAGTACGACACAGTTTGGTTTTGAGCTGTACGGTTTCACCCTTCAAGTCTACATTTCCTCTCCTATCTAGTATATATTTCGACTACCAATGACTCAAAAAAATGTCACTGAAGCATTTATTAGTGTACCTGTGCAGCATAGCTCAATGGGAGAGAATTCAGCTTCTGATATTTAGGTTTTAAAAGAGAAACTGCCACCAAATAATGTGGGCTTGATCAAAGTAAATAGGCAGGATGTTGATGTGTTTCATTTCAGGTGCCACAGATAAGTGGCTATTACTGAGCAAAGCTCAGTTTGGATTATAATGCAAGCCATCGTTTAAACAAATAGCTATATACAAATAGTTTGCCTTCTTTGGGATACAGTTTGAATTGGGAAGATCCATGCCTGCAGAATAGAATATCCTCCTTGCTTTTGTGTCACGACAGGGCTAATTTTGTTCACATGTTCTTTTTGCCGACTTCAAAATTTTATAAACCACAAAATACAATTTAAAGTTAAATCCATGATATGTTACAGCTCGTTCCATGGGAGATTCTGATATCATGACTTGCTGTGGTCAGCTGTCACTTCCGGCAATTATTTTCCTCCCAAAACTAGATCTCTCCAGCCATGCATTGTTGCTACCTGGTAGGCTAGCTGGGGAGATCTCTGTCAGTGCTGGGGAGGCTCATTTATAAAAATGCTGGACTTTCTCAAATAGCAGCAGCAGTTGAAAATCGGCCATAGTCGCAACAGAAGCTTCTTGCGCTGGTTAGAATGCTACAACTTCAACCACCAATTTACCCTACACAGACTGCACTGTGACCTCCTTCCAAACAGGATCAGATCAGACATCGATGGCGAAGAGCTGAGGTCTCCCCCAAGTTATCAGAAAGGACTCATTTTTGGCAGCTAAGAAATCGCAGTGTGACTGGACTGGTTGGTGGCAGTGTACTGTGTGTCTGCACAATTACAAAGGCATAATATTTATGTACAAGACTCATGGTCAACGTGACTAACAGGGTTCAGGCTCTGCTGATTTTTACAAATCTTCTGTATGCATGTAAGAACCTGGGTGCCACTATTGCTCAGTGTAGGCGTATTAGTTTACAGTAACACTCAATAACAAGAATACCCATGTACAAACAGTACAGTGTATTCTTCGCATACATTACATGTGCATATATTGACGTAATTCGTATGTCAACTGAAGCCATCACAGTCAAGAAAAGGATCATCTCAGTTCTTTTTTTGCGTATTTCTGGCATTTCTCTAGCTGTTCTGAGAGTGATAGAAGACGTCAGATGTTGTCTTGATGAATCTGAAAAGGAATAAGTAAGTAAGTAGCTACAGGACAGTGGGAGTAATGGACAACAGAGGGACAGCAGTAATTCCACTAAGGAGTGACCATGACTTACGACTTGGGGGCTGTGCTCCCGGTTGGGTGCCTGCATTCCAGGCTGCACTGAGCTCCCTGCTTTAGCCTGAAAAGAGGCTTTTTTGGGAGGGGGAGAGGGCTAAGTTATCACGTGGTACCCAGGTCCATCACCCATGCTGCCAGGGCACGCGGGGACCAGTTTGATTTGCGACGGGTGTCCCGTTCGCTTGCAGCAAGTTTGTTGTCAAGCAGAATAGAATGAACAGTGACTTATCTGTTTGTGGCCGTTATTTGGCACGAGGCCCTTCTGGATTTCAGGATTTTCTAGAGGAACTCTGGAGCCGCTCTCTTTCGCGCATGACGCCGTTTGCTGACCCTTCTGTACAAATGACATAATAGCAGAAAATGGCATCAATGTTGCCGATTTGGAAACAAAGAGCAGTGTGATTTCACTGGTGCGGTCGCTCTTTTCCTGTGGCCTGAATGTGGCTTTCACCAAATGTTTGTCCTGACACAGGCAAGTAAAGAAACAGGAAAGTTAAAACAGATGACATGTTAGCACTCATAGCCTAGGCCATTTATTCTGCTCTGGGTACAAATGTTTCATGTTGCAGCATGATTGTGTTTAGAAAATCATGTCTCATAGTCGAGGCAGATCTGCCCAAGGATATTTACAGGCCTTGTGAACATATTTAATTTTACTGGCTTTAAATTTTAAACACCTATATTTATACATTGGGTTGTAGCTAAGGCACAAAGGGGAGGGTTAGCTGTTCTACTTGTCATGGCTAACAGATAGCAGAAGTGACCTTCAGTAGGAAGATTACAACTCTAGCTAGTAGAGGATCTAAAGGGAAATGTGCATATCTATAAAGAATGCTCTTCTGTAAAGTAACTCGGAAGTCTGAAATTGCCTTGAAATAATTAAACAAACTCATTCCACCACTGTGAGAGCAGCATAGCTCTGGGCATTTCTGAAACAGTCACAGACCGGCTTAATAAACACAAATATCACGTCTTGATTATTTGCAGACCCATTGGAAATTTACATGAGTTCTTTGTCTGTCGTAACTCAGTGATCTACTCATATCATCAGTTCCCTTATGACTGAATCTGGCTGAATGCCAGGAATTCTCAATCCCCGACCAGGGTATTGTTAGGCAGAGTGGAAAAGTCACTTTTAAGCGTGAAGAATGCTTGCGTTCTCTAATGTGGGTGAAGCAGGAAGACGTGTGCTGTAATCACTTTCTGATTCCGCGCAGAGAAACGTTTGCGCCGCTCTTGTTGTGTTCATTTCTGCCTTTTCCAATGGCTTGTGTTATTTTTCCATGGGCCGTGGGATAATAGCTACACTGGTAGACAGTTAAACAATGTGAATGTCTCTAAGGGGTGACCTTTGAGGAAATGAAAAGTTTTATTGTCCCTCCATTACAGGGTCTGAAACAACAGAGGACTTATTAATGTGACTCTCGCTGTAGTATAAAAACACCCCAAACGGCCAGCGGACTGGTAAAGAAAAAGGTCTCACAAGAGTTCCACTCAAATCTTTCCATTAATCTAGTCGCTTCATTAGATTTTCCGAGTTTTGAAAACAGGTCCCTTTTTTAAAAAAGGGAAATTCAATTAAATGTTAATGCTGTGCTGTGTCCTTCATGAAAAGCCCCGCCCCCTCCTGGCAGCCATAGCAGCATTGTTAATTTTAACCTAAGGGCACTCAGTGTGTTTGCGAAAATACAATGTGGTCTTTTTATGTTCCTTTGTGCCAAGCCTTCTCTCCCCAGGATGACTAATCTGTTATCACTGCCAACCAATCGTTTCACATTGAGGTTGGGGTTGTTGCAAAACTCTGAAAACCTTCCTTAAACATTAAACATCTTGGTAGTACCTTCTCTAGCCTACATCTCTGAGACTAATTAATCCCTTATTTTGGCACCAGCTCTCTAATGACATTCTGCTTGCTAATCTATTTTATTTAGTCATAGGAAGCGGACACGCTGGTAGAATATTGTGTGCATGAGTATTTAATTATTCACTAATCAAATTCCTCTCAGTTGCAGCCTTATCGCAATATCCCAAAAAAAGGTGGCATTTCATTATTGAGCTGATTGCTTGTAAGATAGAGCACTGCATACACTAGATATTTCATTACCGTCTAAGCGGGCGTGGTATTCTATAAAATGGCCCTTGATAAATCTCGGTGCACATCGCGACACGCAAGCAAGGGCGACAAAACCTTCTGCTTCACAGCTATGACGTCAGGCAGAGGGATGGAGAGGATGATGTGCACGATTGACTGAGATCTTGGGAGTTTTACTTACTCCAAGGAAGTGGCAACAGACCTGCAATACCCCCCCCCCCCAAAAAAAAAAATAAAAAAATAAAAAATCCATACCTGTAACAAGTTGCTGTGGTGACCCCACTGTCCCACCCTCCCTGTCGAGTGTCAGTCCTCGGAGGGGCAGTCATGACTGATAGTGCCAGTTGGGTGCCCTGAAGGGTTTGGGTCATTATGGTGGTCATGTATCGTCTCGTTCCCATTGCCTCCACAAGCATATGTTAATCCAGCGGCCTACAGTTACCACAGCTTTCCCCATCCACTGCTGCTACTTCGCTACATATCTCTCAGGAAAATGCTTCAGTATAGATACAGCCCCATTTGATAATTAGTTTAAATGCACTTTGATCTGCTCCCAACTATATAAATTAAACGTCTTAGGAGACAAGTGTTTTTTTTCACGATATGGACGAAAGGAAGCTTGGTTTGCATTTTTTAAAAATGATAAAATTGTGTGATATGCATTCATGTTCTGTGTGACAGGCCATAGAATTATGAATGATTTATTCTTTGGACAGTAATTGAAAAGGCCTGTCTAGAAGTGACTGCAAATAAAGAAATCGGCACAATAGTGCATTGATAATATACTATCTTGTTATCCTGGCCGTCATCTAATCCCTCCTTTGTGTCAGAGTCTAAATGCTCTTTAATTGGTTTCATTGAATAATGCCACTATTCTCTGCCACTCATCCTGTCCTCTGGAAATTCTAATCATTTCACCCACTCAGATGCTAAAGAAGGAGAGCAGCCATTGTTTGAAGTGCCTTGTTAGAATTTCATTTTCGTTTCACGAACCGCGGCGCGGAGTTAATCGCCCCGACGCCGGCGTTTTGCTGGCCGCGCGTTTGACGACCACGTCAGAGCCGGTGCGTCTTACAAACTGGCTGGCGGAAAGTAAGGGAAAAAATAAATATTCCGTTCACAGTATCTAATGAATGTGCATGATGGATAGACTCCTGGGCAGAGCGGTGTACTTTGCATTCAACTTCTGTTGTGCCTTTGGTTATTATCAGTACGCGGTCGGGTTTTTTTTTCTGTGTCTGTAGTACATAATAAATGGAGAGTATGTGGCGTATCTTAAATAAACAAGATGCAGATTATAAAGACGCATTAAAAAAATCACTAGCGCAGAACTGACATTTGCAGCATATTTACTTATTTATTGGGGGGTGGATTATAATTTAGAGTATGATGCCGTGGATAACGTCGCCGTGTCTTGCTATAAGAGCGCGGCACGTCGTGGGAGGGGGGTATTAGGACGCTGTTTATTTTAAGCTTTCCTGCAGTTGTAACGATGGTGAAATAGTAGTGTAATGACACTCTCGGCTAGAGGAATCCATTGAACGATAACTCCTTATCACAGAACAAAGGGAAACGGATTTCTCTCAAATACCACCCCCCCCCTTTCTGTTTGTGAAGTGGTACGGCTGAACGGAGTGGGGGTGGAGGGAGGAAATATTAAATTATGTATTGCGTTGTAATGCCCATAACAATGTATTCCTTTCTGCAGGGTTAAACGAAAATACATATAATCCGTCTGACCCACGTTCACATCCTGCCGTAGTGCCGCGCTGTTTTTGTACCCAGCTCGAATGCTCAATTTCTGCATCTCATAACTGATGCATTTTCAGAAAACAAGCCATTCATCTCGCCCGTGTGCACGGGGGCTACATGCAGCCAGTTGTAGTAATTCACTTGAGCTGTAGTTGAATAAGGTTTTTGTGTGCGAGGTTTTCGTATAACAGGGGCAGCTTTAAAAAAGGCAGATTGGGGCTTCTGATATTCGCAATTGTAAATAGAGAGAAGTGCAGCTCCTGGGGTTTTAACATAAACCTGCAGGGGGGG
>JAODKC010000045.1:11138014-11153149 GCA_026777985.1 Mormyrops attenuatus
CCCCCCCCCCCCCCCCCCCCCCCCCCCCCCCCAACAGAGCAGTTACTCATAGCTATTTTTTCATATTTCATGGAGCTAAATATATTTCTGACCCAGGAGCTAGAAAAGACAAGAAGCTATAAAGAACAAGAGGAAGAAGAAGAAATTGGATGTGTTCAGACAGAGTGGCTGGGGGGTGAAGATACTGTATTGGGACGTGCTTGTTTTTCAGGGTGGGGCAGAATGGAAGTGTATTTTTGTAGCATGCGTTTGACTTTCATAGAGGACATATATGATTTGGTGGCAATGTACAGCAGTAGGAAAGTACTGCTGGCTTTATGAGCAAGATTTGTTTTGGCTTTTGACAGCCATCCTGAGATATTCCTAAACACATATTTTGACGTTTATAATCTCTGGATAAAATTACATTGGTGCTACAGTCTTCCATCCAGATAACTTTCATAAAAGGCACACAATGAAACACCGGAATGCAGGCGCCTTCGTTGTTTGCTCGATGTCCAGCTGTGGAGTCCTAGCGCGTCACTAGAAGTTGGAACGTGGAAGCCAATATTCCCTGATCAGAGAACATGTGAAGCTTAGCCAAGCAGATTTCATAGGTTGATTCTGCGGCCAATCAGTGCATACCTGTTTTCGCAACAAAGGTTGCTTGTGGAGAGCACAGGGCGAAAATTGCATAATGTGATTTTCCCCAGCCTGTAATGATGTGCAGCCCCAACCAATTAAAATGCAAAGATAAGAATTCCTTTATTTGGAAGTGGAAGATTTTATTAGGAAAATGGCTATGAAGCGGAAGGGCTTTAGTTACTTCCTCTAGTCTATTCACAGAGAGTGAATCTAATCAGATAACCCACAAATGGATCCCTCTGAGTTTGGTTAAGATCACCGCGGCTCCTTGGAACCTTGAACAATTTTGACAACAACCGCAGCTGCCTCACTTGCTCTTAGTAGCGAGAACATGTTATTGTTAAGCATTTTAGGATGGCAGAGAGGCGTGGAACAAGCGAGAACACCTACTGTACACAGTTAGCCTGCTGAATGAACTAACGCACAATGCGATAACTGTGAAAGCTGTCAATGAATAAACCGTGGGAATGCAAATAGTAAACCGCATGTACCTGTATGGAACCAGACTTAAATTCCCCATTTCTATAGTGTATGCTCTTTCTGTATATACTGTTCTAAATGAACTATGAAATATTTTTAGAAGGGAGGAAGCCATTACTCATATGACTTATACTATTAAAACTTACCCCCCTCCCCCCCAGTCAAAATAGGAAAGTGTTCTGGGGCCATTGGTCATTAACCGATTACCTATTCAGTCATGTATATCATTGCAAAGAAAAAAAAAAAAAAAAAAATCCCATGATACTCAACAAGCCCTGTCAAAGAGGGCAACCTTGAGCTTCCCAGCCCCCCCTCCCCACATCTTCAAGGCTGTGTGTAAGAGGACAGAGAACACAGTGGTGGAAGGAGAGGGGAGCGGAGAGCATGTGGGGAATTTAAAAGGGGATATTATTCATGCAAAGGTCCAATTAAAGGATAAGCAAAATCAATAGGACATTTTGAGCACTTCTGCATTCATCCAGAGACGTTAAAAAATAGATGAATTTTTGAAGTTCATTTCAAATCCTGTAGCTGTTACAGTCACAGATAGAAATACATAATTAACAGCGTTATGTAACTGGATTTTTATATATCTTCTTTGCGGAAGAGGTAATGAAGATAATTTGATGGTGTATAAAAAGATATTGAAATCCGGTTTTAGGTTTTAAAAAAACCAAGCCAAGTGTTTTCTTTTGGGGTATGTCAGTCAGTGGAAACTGCACATGTTCTCCGTCCCTCAATGTCACGTTCCCAGAATGCGGGGCCACTTCACGTCCCTGCACTGCTTTCTCAGCCGGACCCCAGCCCTCTGGCGTCTTTAGACATGGTTTAGACTGTAACAATAGATGTTAACTCCTGTCTTAGGAATAGATTTTTTTTTTCACTGGGTGTTTAATGCCTTGTGATTGGCTTAACAATTGCGGGGTTTCTGGTTGAATCTCAGAGGACCTAACACTGTGACTCTTGAAGCCATATTAACTGAGTTGACTTTCTGTTGGATGTAATAATATTGCTTCAGCAGCAGGGATTCCAGCGAGTCTTCAGGAGCCCATATTGTGCGGCCTAATCTATCTGTACTGAATGGCATGGCTTGCTTCCCAGATATTTTCGCTTTGCCAATCCTTGCAGAGAGCCGTCATGTGACAACAGCTGCTTTGGATCCGCACGGAAAATTAAAGGAAGCCTGCTAGGTTTTCCGTCAGTTAACTGTTACATAAGACGACAATCTGCGCGAATTTGCACTGTGATTAAAGTGCTTAACGCCAAACCCTGTGGTTTTTTTTTTACCCCTCCTTTCACCAGGTGAGGATGGTGAAGAGAAGAGAGTTCTGGTGCTGAGCTACCCGCAGTACTGCCGGTACCGCTCTATTGTCGTACGGCTACGTGAGCGGCCCTCCTCCCTGCTGACAGACCACGTGGTGCTAGCGCTGGGGGGCATCGCCTCGCTGGGAAGGAACACCCGCATCCTGTATTGCCGTGACACCTTTGAGCATCCCACGCTGATCGAGAACGAGAGCGTCTGCGATGAGTTCGGTAAGATCACCGGGGCGCCTCGTCTCCGCATGGAAAACCGGCCGACCCGTCGAGCACTTGTCTTCCTTGGGCCCACTCTTGTTCGAGGAGAACCATTCCTGGCCATTTCAAGCCACATTAGATCGATTACGGTTAATCACCTGATGGACTAACAAACCAATGAGTATAATGGGCAGTTTGAAAACGAGTTAAGGTTTAATAGCTAAAGCACCACATAATTTAGAGATTATGTGAAGAGACATGACTGGAACTGACTCGAAGGTCTCATGGGAAATGAGAAGACAGTGGCGGATTATCTGGCTACACCTTCATGGACGATACGACCAATGAGAAAAAGATAAGATACTTTCAATGGGGCTGTGATATGATATGTACTCTGTCTTGATTGAATGAATCACAATTGACCTGACCTCATCTTTGACCTTATTACTGACAAGTGCCATATTATTTGTATAATTACATCATGCAGCCAACGACTTTTTTTGACCCTCCAAATATATGTTGTCTCACCTATACCAAGCAAAAGGCTTCACTGCGTTAATTCAGGGATGCTTTGCAAGGAGGCTTAATTAACTAGTGACCAGCATAGTTATGCTAAAGGCTAGTACTACATTTTGTTCATGTGTTCTGTGGTCAGAGAAACTGGCATCAGGATACGGGATCAAGTCTGGTCCGACCCAGAAGTTGGCCGGTTTGGTTCAGAGTCAGAGTCATTGCAATGTGCTTGAAATTGTACTTTAGCTGCTTGAATCTAGGAACTTATTTTAATAATTTAAACATGTATATAGCCTGTGGTATGGTGTTTTTATGTTTTCCTATGCTAAGAGGCTAATCTCGTAGCGTTATCAAAACTCACCTCCCTGCCCAATAGTAACTAAGGGCGTGAGGTCTCAGGTGAGAATCCTTCTCAATGGGGACTTAAACATTAATAGGGACACGGCGGAGAGAACAATGCAAACAGATTTCTGTAAGGTGAACGGGGCCTTCATTGTCTTGGGTAAGTTTAATCCATGCATTCTTACACTCACTAGTTGGTAATGATTTATGGCATTTGGGGAACTAGTTAAGTTCTTTTTAAAATTGTCATCTGCTTTTCTCTTTTGGTTTTTATAGTATGTTTCATCATGTTTTAACATAGTATAATTCACTGCAATATTAGTGATAAAATGATTGGGGAATGTAATTTATTTGTGCCTGGGGATAAGGCATGAAGTCATGATTCTTTTTAAGCATTACCACACGCTGTATTTATTTTATTTTGAACATGAAACAAATCTGAGACAAATCTTTTATGCTTGGAAAGATGGCCGCTTGGCAGGAGAGCTGCTGCGTTCAGATAAGTGTTCAGACTCCTGCGTTTTGAACCGCGTAACAGGAGTTTGATGCTCGAAGCTCGTGAAACAAGTCCAGGGATGTTAGACTGAGAGCTATTAAACTTTAGAGGGAAACGGGGAGACTAAAGTTTACTTTAGGAAGTATGTGATGCAAAACAAGTTATTACTTTTCATGCTTGCAGTTTTTTTTTAATTAATCCTAAAGCCCTTCTTTATCTCTGGACTGGGTTTCGCATTTTAATTGTTTTCCATGTGCATGTATGTTATTTTACTGTCCCATAAGGACATACAGAATTTTAAGTTACTTTAAATGTAATCCGCAATTTGCCGGGCCCTGGGCCCATAAGTACTGATAAACACACTCCTTAAGCAGCAGGAAGGTACTCTCCTCATCCTGCTTTTGCTTTTTTTCACACTTACCTTTGAATCTCACTGGTCTCCTTACAGGAGCCTTACCCATCTCTGGCCCTACATATTTTCGGCACACTCCGCCAAACAGCAGCGAACACGCACCGACAAGATTATGGCGCTTAAACTCCCAAGATTCAAACTGCGAGAAACCCTGCAGCCCAAGTACAGATAACAAATGAAAACTTAGGAATGAAACGATGCCTTATGAATGTAATCAGGAGTCTAGTTAATTATTGAACTGAGTTTGTTGGTTGATTGTCAGTTGATTGCTGTGCTATTTTCTCTCTTTGAATCATTTCCTTTTTCTTTGCTGTACTGACTCAGAATCCTAAGAGAGCATATTTTACATTGTTACGCTTTTTTTTTATGCAGGCATCTATGAAGTGATAACAGAATACAATATTTATATCCTGGTGCTTTTAATTAAAGTAGGGTTGTTATAAAGCTTTTGTAATTTGCGTGGTTGAGGCACTCTAGAGTTGAGTAACACCCTGAAATCCTTTTGGTTGTTAATTTGGTCGTTTTTTGTCATGCATACAGGACTCTGATGTGTTTTTGAACGTCTTTGTCTGCCTTTATCTATTTATTTAGTAGCCTTGAGAAATATATTCTTGCAAATTTAATGCAGACAGGGATATGCAAAAATAATTATGGACAAACCACTTCAATTAGCATGTCCAGGTTTTTAATGTTTTACAAACTAAACACTTTTTATTCTGTCCAGAGAAATCCTCTGTGACAAGAATGCCTTGTGTATTATTACAGTATGTTTTGTGCATAACAATGAAGGGTGAATTAATGATATCCTCTCGGCTAATGGAAAAGATGTGCAAGACAAAAGAACACATTGTTATCTTTCATCAAGAGGCCGTCTGTTCAAGCCTTTACCCCGAAGAGTGTTAATAATGTACACCTTTATAAATCAAATTATGGGAACATTACGTTTAAGTTACCTTCCCGCTGTGGCTTCAATAGCCCCAGTTTGGAAAGCGTACATTCACGTTTTATTTCCAGGCTCGTTTCCTACGTGTGTTTGCATCAAATATTGCCGTAAAAATGGGTCATTTGTTTTTTCTTCTATGAGAAGGAGCGCTCCGAATGGCGTATCTCAACGATGTCGTCAGTGGGCTTTTTATGTAATTGCTGGCGACGTGTTTAACAAGCAAAAACGTGGCCTTGTACGGCTGATCGAATGTTTCCAGCGCGGGGTCCAGCGCTGCAGGGGGAAATGTTCGCCTTTACATCGGCATTTCCAAGCAGCGCGCAAAATATGCAGCGCCGTTTAGAGAGATGCAGCGCGATGCGATGAAGACGCCTGGAAGCCGTAAGAAAGTGGGCGAAGCCGCTTCTGGTGAGAACATGTGGTTCGGGGAACATTTGAATAATTAAATACAGAGAAAAGATCTATCATTCGGTGTATGATCGCGGAATATTGTGAAACATCAGGCCCTGTGATATACTCTATCCCCGAAGGAAATAAAAATTAACTTTTTACTCAATCCCCCCCGGAGAATGAAACAGCACAAAGGCATGCTCCTTTAATAAACCGAGTACTGTATTTTGAAATCAGATTTTGGATTTCTGCATATTCACAGCAGATTTCTATTTATAGTGCACATTTCTGTTGACCACATGGGATATAAAATTGTCCTAGTTCCTGCTTTGAGAAAGAAAATTAAATACCAGCGGTTTGTTTGTTTGAAACGGTGCTGCTTGCATTTCACTAAACATAAGCAGTTACTGAAGTGGGAACATTTCTCAGATTCTTCGGAGACCCTGCTTGTACAGTATCTGGCTTGTGTGGCCGCATACAGGTTATTAATAATATCCAGATGTTCCAAACAGCTATATTTTTGCGGTGACCGGATGGACATTGTGTAATGAGAATTGCACAGTTTACACGTTTAATTAATTAAAACACGGTCTGTTTGAACGATTTGGTAAACAGTGTAAGGTGATTACGGCCTCCTGCGCACGAGACGAAAGGTAATTAGAGCTATTTAAGAGGTGTATTTTAGTGATCTGATAGTGAGACGCGCTGATAAATCTTGGCTTTGGCTGCGATCCGCGTTAAATCGTGCCCAAAACTGAGATCATGCTCTCGTTCTTAATAAGCCATTTTAGGTATTACGTTGGATCATCTTTGATATTTTCCCTTTCACTCATTTGCAGTCTGGATTGTATTACTTAAGGTCAGGAATTTCTAAACTGCCAGATGCATTATCCATTCATATCCGTGATTGAGAATTCAAGGAAAAACTGAAACGATGAAATTATTATTATTCTAGCCCCCCCTCCGCCCCAGTGGTCCCTAGGCAGAACTTTCCCGTGCAGTTCATTTCAAAGCAGAGGTACTTTTTAGAATCTGAAAGCGTTTTATCCCTGAATGATATTTGCATAATTGTCTGGTGAGATATTATTCCCATAATTCGTAATGAATAACATGCAAGCAGCCCGGATGCGTATTGTGGAAGTCTCTGGAAGTAAAACAGCCCTGAGAAATATCCTTTGCTGGGTAAAGTACAGCGGCGTTTCAAATAACACTGCACATACATATAATTAGTGGTCGGTCCAGTAAGTCTGCGAGGTCACTGTTTTTATCAGTTTGGCGAAATTCTCCGTTGCTTTGCTTCAGTTTCTTAAAGAGCGGGTGATTTCAAGGTATCTATACTCATGTGTAATGATTCCCAGTTGTTTGGAGCCATTTTGAAAGCAATCAGTCTGACATTTAAGACTTTGCTCTCCGGCACACGTGTAATGTACAATAATATGTGCCGCTAGAAACTCGTAAAGACAATACTTCGACACGGTGATCCAGTTTACAACAACATGTCTCCATTTCTAATGAATTCTCTCAGATGTCTTGAGAGATCATAGCCCCCCCCCCCGTCTGTTGCTGCTGACCTTATCCAAAACTTTTTAAAATGTTTTTTTAATCTTTCAGTATTAAACATTTACATTCCAGGGGTCTGTTAAGTGCCCTTAATTTTTATGTATATGTGGGTGGAAAAAATAATAGTGACACCACATGAAATTGGACTCAAACGTCAAAGTAACTAAATCACAACTACAAACACGGTTACAAAGTTGAGTCATATTAAGTTGAATGCCAGTAAGCAGTTTGCATCAGCTATGAAAGCAGACTGATGGTCAGCACTTTGATATGTGAGTTTTCAAAGCAACGTGAGACAACCAAAAGAGGCCAAATGGTCAACTTGCAGGTGCATTGGCCACGAAAACTTCAGCCTTATTTAATGTGTCAAGGGGAGATAAATGTGAGAAAAATCATGACAGCGTGAGCCAAACGGAGAGGAAAAAACTGCTGCAGAAATGAGGAACAGTAGTGGGCAATCAAAGGTCATCGCGAAGGAGAGATGGACACTCAAAATGCTAAACACCATAAAAGTTTGCCACAGCAATGAATTGACACGTCTGTAACCCAGTGTCAACAAAAACGAAACATCGTCATCTTGCTGGATTTAATGGCAGAGCTCCTGTTTGGAAACTACTTGTATCCAAGGCCAATGTACAGAGACACGTAACTGGGTGTAAGGAGCACGAAAACCTGGGCCCTGGAGCAATGAGAAAAAGTGGTCTGATGAGTCATCTTTCACTCTTTCTCCTACATTCGGATGGGCTTACATTTGGAGAAAGCCAACTGCTACACATGGAAGATCCATAATGGTATAGCCAGCCTTCTCATGGGAGCCATTAGGTCTGATGATTGCTCTGCCTGGTTATATAACAGTCATGGATTATGAGGCTATTTTACAGAACCTGATGCACCCTGTGGTGCAAGTTCTCTTCCCCGATCATCTTCCCATACCCTAAGATGGTAATGCCCCCTTATATGGTGCTAAACAAATTTAAGTGCGGTTTCATGATCACCCGGATGAAGTCAAACACCTTCCACCCAATCACCATATGTACATGACTTATATGGAATGTCCTGGAATGTGATGAGTTGGTGCTCCATCCTGGGTTGTTCCCTGCCTTGGGCCCATAGCTTCTGGGATAGGCTCCAGACCCCCTGTGACCCTGAATAGGACAAGCGGTTTCAGAAAATAGATGGATGGATGGACAGATGGACGGTTGGATGGATGGACGGACGGACGGACGGTTGGATGGATGGACAGACGGATGGATGGAATGTTCTGGACTGTAGAGTGAGAAGTCGGGTTCCACCTCATTCATTCTTCTTCTGGAAGAGTGGTCCAATGTCCGACTATAGTTCAGGACTTCCAAAAAGGATCAAAACCCTTCCGAAGCAAAAGGGAGGCCCATACTTCTCAATAAATCATTGATATTAATATACTGTTAGTGAAACTGCTGTATATTTATTTAGCATATATGAGTTTCTGACCACTGTTCCTCTGTATTAGAACAAACATGTATCAAAGTACCGGCGGAGATGTCATGGTTTCCAGTAACTGTTTGTACTACATTATGTCAAATTAAAACCAAATTTTCTATTATTCCTCTTTCGGCACTTGGCACCCGTGCAATTCGGCGCCCTGACAGCTGCGAGTTATTTGAAATACTTCAGTGGAGTGGGGAAAACCTGCTGTGAGGAAGACTCAGTGCTGTTACATTCATAGGGAGGCATGATGTAATCAGTGTTACCCAACGCTAGTTTGTGAACCAACCCAGAGTAAAAATAATCTCTCCTGGATTATCCAGTGTAATTGAATTGACCCTCTATGTCAGCACTGGCCTCCATCAAGCCTCTCAGCTGATGCCGTTTGGCATAGCGCACCTTCAGGATCATCCGCTATTTTCTCGGAAATGACGCCGCACTGCGTTTCGAGCCTTATCTACCGATACATTTATTTGCTTATTTAAAACAGTGTCGCAGCTTTCTTTGTTAGGATGTGTTAGGCTTGACATTTGAGGTTGCATTATTATTTTTAGCGCTATCCTCTGTGATTTGGACTAATTACATTCCTGCTTCTGCCTTAGTAAACGAGCTCATTCTTGGCGACGAATCCTCTGGAGGTGGGATGTCGCACCTCTTGCTCAGAAGTATTCCTTTACTCTCGAGCAGGAACGCCGCGTATCAAGCCACGAAACGGCTCCCTCTCTTGTTATTGAGTAACGTTAGACGTCTACCTGTGATGGGCGCCGATTTGGAATGCGGGGCTGGAGAGGAAAATATTGAGCTTGATTCCCAGTCTCTTGTATCCCCAGCAGACTACTTACTGGGGAAAATAAATAATTCATACGAAAAAAAAATGGAACCTTCCTTTCTGTGCCCCGGAATAATTGTTATACGGAGTGAGGAAGAATTTTCGCAGCACAGGCTGGGGTCTGAAACAAAATGTCACTTAAAGCGCGATACAATATTTGATTATCGTTTTCAAATCTCATCCGGCTCCCCGCGAGGTCGTCCACTGGTTGATTTGCTGGGAGCGTCAGTGGCGCTTGAGCGCCTCTGTAGCTGTGGTGATTTATTAACGCGCCGACATCCATGCACTCCTCTCTATAAACATTTAATGAGTCAGCGTACACAGATCAGAGGGAACACACCAAAATATCTGATAATAGGTTTCAAGCGAATAATGTTTCAAGGACTTCATTGTGCGCCTTCAGGAAAACATTACTTCCCAGTTATGTACGAACTGAATTGCCTTTGTTTTCCATATTTATTTATGTATTTGTTTATTTTCCTCTCTCTGGTAATTATTCCAGTGGGTGAGGCTCTTAGGAATGCGCTGGGCAGAGGAGTGTTTCTTGTTCTAAGACCAAGAAGGAAGCTTTTTGTACTGGGGAGAATGAAGAGATCAACGCTGTAAGTGAGTCACGCGTTGAAACTGTTTTGGGGTCTGTGTGAAGCCATTGTTTTGATCAATTTAATGTTTGGGAAAATATACTTTATTTATGTGTCGGTACCTCTCATCTCCTATGTCTGTCACCTCATTTGTTGCTTTCTTCTTCATTTTGCATTGTCGCTATTGATTGGCTTGTCACAGTGGGAATCGCCCCACGCCATTGGATGGAAATCTTATACGCTTCGACCCACTGTCTGGCAGTATGGGGCGGTAACGGAAGATGGTATCTGAGAATGAATATATAACACCTGTCTCAGATCAGCTTAACTTAGCAGGAACCATGTGAAGTATTTAAATTTTAATAAGGACTACCATATAGTAAAACAGAATCGTAAAGATAATTCATAAGATAGCATTATCTAGAACAGATAGGGCTAACGATAGTACATACAGCCATTTCCTGTAAGCGACAGAGAGGGTGATACGGAATACCTCTGTACTTACCTCACCCATCAGTTTAGTTTTATGTTGCCTGTGAGATTAATGAAAGGCCTGAAGTTTTTTTTGTATGTGTGTGTGTGTGTGTAACGTTACATAACACTCCTGATATGTTAATGATACATTAATGACACCCTCTAACAGCCTGACACACAAACAACGGTTTCTAGGTCAGCCATGAGCTTTTCACAGCAAGTGAGTCATTAAGGGGCCACATTTTCGTCCATTCAAAAGCCAATAAGCTCGCGTTATTGTTCCTTTTTAAATATTGTAATTTTCTTGGTTTTCCTATTTGCATGGCTAGGTGGTGATTAAATTGTTTATCTCCCAACACCTACTGTTTAAGGGGAGGAATGGATCGTGGAGCTGCACCATGTGAGTTCAAAGGTCAACGTTGTGTTTGTAACGTTGTATTCTGGTAGTGGGTGCGACCTTCCAGAATGGACTATGCTACTGTGAATTGCATTAGCAAGTAGCTGTGACTCTTAGCACAGATCACCGCAGCATCCCATGGACTATCGCACTTCTTGAGGACAGAATGCCTCGAGGTTCCGGAATACACGTAATGCAACGTGATTTTATTGTATTTAATCTCTGTTTTCGTTTTTTTCTGCCTTCGCTCTCCTGTTTTTAAGGTCCCGCACTTTTGCCGTCCGATTTATGGAGCGGCCGTGCTTACGCCGACGGGACCGTTAAGTTAATGCCGCCAGCTTATGTGCCATTAAGGTTTGTTTAGTTTCCTTTATACTGGTGACCCAGTTGAGCCTCAAGGGGGAACCTGCAGACTGTGGTCTGTATTGTGTCACGGTGACATGTCCATTGTACTTAGACGGGCTTTGTGTGAATCACGATGCTCTTTGTTGGTTTCACTGTGATTAAAAAAAAAAATAAAAAAAAAAAAAACATCAGTCATGGACAAAGACTGAATGGCATGGCACCCAGTTGTAACTGGATAGCTGCGTAGCTTATTATGAAAAAATAATAATAAATAAAAAAATGTCCCGTTGACGTTATGTGAAATTCTGGCGTCTTCTAGAGGGCAGTATTTCGGGGGCCCGTATGTGCTGGTAAATCAGCATGCTGTAACATCATTGAAGGTCGTCAGGATTACGGCAGTGAGACCTTGCAGTTTAAGAATTATAACAGGGACAATGTAAACACACTTAAAGCTTGAAATGTATAATCAAAGCAGTGACCATGGGTGTCCTTGGCCATATTTATTACAGACACCCCAGGACAAGGTATTCTGAGACATTTTTACGTACGTCGGTTCTGTTTGTGTTGTGTTTTTGGATGGTTTCCAGGTACCCAGTCATATTTCACTAGGTTCATTATTGTAAGTTGCAGTCTTTCTACAATTACCCCTGTAAATGTCACCTCCACCCAAACTGGGGCGCCGAATCAGTTCCTGTGCGAAAACCTACCAGGCAAATTCTAATATGCTCAGGGTTAAATCACTGTAAAGCTTTAGTTTACCAGTGTGGCTACCGGTTTTTAGCTGCTTGAGAATCATCGCAGACTGTGGCTCGTGAGGCGGTGTAGCCTTTATAGTTACGTTTTTCTGAAGTGTCTATAATGATAGGGTCCAAATTTTTGGCTTGACATGGTTTGGTTTTGATTAGCTCGTAGTCCTAGCTAACAGAGTGACTGAATGTGAATATGCGGATAAGCATGAAGAAAGTGTGGCAGATCAGTTTAAACGGCTTGAAAGGGTACTGGAGGGTTTTGTCATCTGTGGACTATATGTTAAACACAGCTGATTTGCTGAGGGTGGTGAATTCGTGGCTGGTGGCTGAGGGACTGTACAGCTTCTGAAAGACCTGCAACTGTCTTTTCCTGGAGCTTGGGAAGAAGAAAAAAAACACCATCTTTGTCATTTTGACCTTAAATTTTATTTCCCGTGAGTGTCACCAACCATGCCGGTCTGTCAGGCTGATAGATGACAGGACACAAATTAGAATCCCTTCCTTTCATTGAGCTGGTCTCCTAACAAAGCTGCTGTGGACATAACTGTGGTTTGGTGTCGTTTCGGCACCATTTGTAGCATTTTGATGCATCCTAAATGGTGCCTCACGTTTTGCATTAGATCCGGAAGGACGAGGTATGTCCGCTGTTGTACCCTTAAGCAAAACATTGGATTTCTCCTGCTGTACAAATGAGCAAAATACTATATGCTTTGGGGAAAAAAAGCAACAGATAAGTTAGGAAGTAATACATAAAAGGTAATAACATATTAGCTTTCCTGCAATGTACTGACTCAGTCTCTGGCTGGTTTTGGCCTAGGTGCACCATAAATCTCCTAATGAAAACCGACTCTCCTAATGAAAGTAAGTGGGTGAGTATAGGCCCCAGTGAAAGAGATCAGATTCCTCGTGCCTATCACGACAGGCCGCGTCGCTACCGGGGGCCGGTCCATAAACGCCACCCTCGTCATGTATGATATTTCATATATTATTCCAGTGTTGAGCTCCAGCTGTCAGAGCCATTATTTGTTTTCTACTGGGGTTTTTTTAATGCTCTGAGTGGAGTTTTGTTTTCTGTGCATACCATACTGACATAGCAGTGGCTCCGAAGATGAATTTTCTTTCTTTTCATGTTTTACAGTAATTAAATGTCATTACGCTGAGTGGTTTGGGCAGCTCCAAAATTAAAAAGGCCCCAAATTACACAATAATTGCTCTTTGTTTGGTATATAAACACTATATGTTATTTTATTGTGTGCATTTCTTATTTATTAAAATGAAAAATGCAGAGGCTTCCTTTGGACAGTGGGACTGCAATGTATTATGGGTTGACATAACACGTTTGCCATACATGCAGAAATAATGGAATACCGTTTTGAAGAGTCAAGTAATGGCTGTCTTAATGACTCTCCAGTTGGGTTAAACAATTATCTGGTGGACTGTGCATCTCCTGTCATTTAAGGGGAAGAATATCAGGCTACATCATATGTCATATTGAGGTTGAGAATCTGTAAGGCCTGTTCCTGCATGGGCTGCCTATCTGAAACGTCACTGTTTTAAATTAGATGGTGGTGTTGATGAGGGCAGCAGCTCGGTTCAGTTTAGTCATTTCTCGTGTATGTGTGCGTTTTCCTGGCAACACTTGTGCAATTTCCAGCTAGAAAAAAAACTACACTAGAATTGTTAAAAAAAAATTGCAATACAGCATAGCTCAGAGGCAACGGAGCTTTCGGTTCAGATCATATGCAGGGTGACATCACTAGCCAGTCGTCCTTCTAGCACATACAGATAAAAAGGGAAGTTAGACAGAAGTGCCTTTCAGAGTATGTTCATGCATTCGTAAACAGTAGAATGCAGTCCTTCGCCAAGATAATTCAATTTGGTTCCTCTGCCTAAAGTGACATTTGACGTATCTAGTATAGTAATGAGTAAGTGTTTGCACGCTGTGAAAGCCACCTTGTTATGTCTATGTGGCAAACTGTTATTTTACAGCTCAGCATTCTTCACTCGTTTTAAAGGTCAGCGGAGAGACCTCGTGACATTTTCAATCTGCGGCTGAGGTTCCGCGAGAATCCATTTTTTTCGCCGGATGGAGCAGGAGCCTTTTTCCGGCGGGGTGACGGCATCACATGGACTCCAGCGGCGATATTCTGAGTGGGGCTCCAACTGCAGAGCCCCGAACGAGGTTTGGGTCCTCAGATGTGACTTATTAAAGGGGGCAGAGACTTTGCCATGGTGCCTTGGCCAAATAACACCCTTGATTGTGTCTTTATGAGAAACCTGTTTAAGGCTCTCAATGATCTGATTGAGAGCAACATGGAGCTAAAACACAGGAAAGTGTGGAAGATCTGTGTGGGGAAATAGTTCTATTCTTTGTAATCAGGACTTCAAGTGCATGACTCGCCAATAATTATATACTTTCCAGTAATTCAGATATTCAGAAGTATGCTGGTATTCCAGCAAGACCCATTAGCCGAAGGGCGTGTTTATGAGATCAGAATGTTAGCAGCCAAGTTCCCTGAAAAATTAAACAGCTTCATAAAAGAATGTAATATTTTCTCTAGAAAATCGATAAAGATTTTTTTTTTCTCCCCATGTGGGAGAAAGAATTTATTCTCAAGTATTTCACCTAAATTCATCTTGGGTACTGGTTCCCTTAATATGAAGATGGTTTCAATTTTGCTCCGTTTTTGTTTTTAGAAATTCAGTTTTACGTGTCGAGTGTCTCGTACTGGGGGATTATTTCAAAGTCATATTCAAAAATATGCAAAAGCACACATGAGCCCTGCCCCACCCCCATCTGGAGCCAGTGAATTTCAGTTGAGATGCTTTGCTTAAAAAAAAACACACAGGGGCTGATCACCTGTGGCACTTTCATCTCCAAAGGCTGCTGCCAATGCAAGGGTCTTTGCAGGTTAACTTTGTTGACCCAAGACAGAACTTGCTGATTCAGATTTCACCAGTGATATTCAAATGAGGCTTATTGTGAGCGATAGTGCGGAGTCTGGGGGGGGGTTGTGGGGG
>JAODKC010000045.1:11164149-11218283 GCA_026777985.1 Mormyrops attenuatus
GAAAGGCCTGGGGGGCATGAGATACAGGTAACTAGTGACGGGGCCCTTCAAATATGAATGAAATCAAGCAGTTAGTGTACCCTGGCTGCCCCTCGTGTCACAAGCCGGCATTGAAGGGGCCTGAAGAGAATCTTATTGGACGCCTGTCAGCTTTCAGTTTCAGACAGACTTCCCGTTTTAATCGACGGCTCACGTGCTACGAGCCCGATCCTTGTTGCATTTTTCACCCATTCAAGTAAGGCCTTAGCGGATGAGTATGGGCCTTTCTCTAAAAAGATGATATCTTGACCACGGGGGTTGCTAAGTAGGTCATCGTGACCCCAGAAAAACGAAAGCGACAGTAATAGCTAGTCGTCTCTCTGGCGCTAATTTGCCCTCGTTGGCTGCTCTATGCGCGAGTTGTCTTGAATATCAAAGCACATACCGCCGTGACTTTGCTCTCCGTGGGGCTCCTTAAATAAAGCTGTCCAAACTACCTTTTGCCAACAAAGCACTCAAAACATGAGTGTATAATGTATCCCCACTGTTCCTTGAATATTATTATTTTTTTTATTTTTTCACATACCTACAGATTCTGCAAAAAAAAACCTCCTCCTGAAGATGAATGCGAAAGAACCAAAATCATCAGAAGGAATTTGAAATTAATCCCATTTTGGGGCGCTTGTATATGTAATTCATAAATATTCAGGTTCCTATGACTCTGCCACTGAATATGCATGCCCGCTTTTGAATATGCTAATTTGCACAGGCCCATTTTGCCGGAGCCGTTTCTCCAGCACGCTGCCGCGAGCTGCCAAACGCACGCGCGAAATGTAGGTGAAGCACTAGCATTGCCTAGCGCCCGCTTGCCAGGAGCGGATTACCTCTGTCTCCTGCATTGGCTGCTGAGATGTCTCATTTTGGCCCCGTTACAGCTCACGGAACACTATCTGATAAACCACTGTGTCACCACAGGCCCCAGATCACCATACGCTGCAAATCTTATTAATCATATAGGTCATATAACACTAAAGGACAGGAGTACAAGAGCCACGCCCCATCGTCACAGGCAAAGGCAGCTGGGATATTGGAGGACTCCCTGGCACACTTTGAGATTGTAGTGCAGTCCGGTTGGGGTTAGACAGACTCCACTCCTGAGTGATGGTAACTCTCCCCCAAGCATCGGGTTTTTGAGTAGGTGGCTGAGGCTGGCTTTCATACCGGCACAAATTCTGCACGGTCGATTGCAAGCGAGGCACGTCGGCATTATGGCTCAGGAGTACGAGGCTTTGAGCTGAAAACCTGACATTATTCACCCACGCTAAAAAAAATGCTTTGTTATCTGTGTAGCAAATTTGTAACAGCAATAGGGAGGGAGGGATCAATACTGCCAGATCGAGGGTTAGAAGAACAGCAGTATGACAAATTCAGGGCTCTGAAATGAATTGAGTTGTGATTGATTCCCCCCCCCCCTTTACAGTCTGTTATTAATGTATGATTGCTGTTTGAAGATGTACAGCAAAACCATGCTTCATTAAATAGACACTCATTTATTCTGTTAATTGTTTAGCAATTCTGCAAAGTCAAATGAGGAACAAGCCCAGTGACAGTGAGTTGAGTCAGTCTGTTCTTAAACGTCAAACGGAAGGACCAGGCCCTGTTTGTGTGTGTGC
Organism: Mormyrops attenuatus; assembly: GCA_026777985.1. Taxonomy (NCBI): domain Eukaryota; kingdom Metazoa; phylum Chordata; class Actinopteri; order Osteoglossiformes; family Mormyridae; genus Mormyrops; species Mormyrops attenuatus. The sequence continues at coordinate 11,165,802 of JAODKC010000045.1, forward strand.
TTGTCAGCATGTGTGTGTGACTGTCCTGCAGTTTATTATTGATTAATGCTTATTGTCCCTCTAACAGTAAACCTTTGGACTATGTTTAAAGCTGCTCAGAAGCTAGGAGGATATGAGCAGGTAAGAGTTTGCATCATCTGACTGAAACTTGAATCCTCTACTGCTATATGTGTGTGTTTTTTTCCTTTTCCCTCTGGCTCTTGAAAAACAAGCTTAGTCATTTTCCCATTTTAGGCCCGCTGTCAGATGTGTGTTTACTAGGCCGATGTTGGACGACGGCTCCGATCCACATTCGGCAAAATGATGCAGTCATTGTAAAATCCACTAGTGGAAAACATATGTAGGTCTTCTCTGTAAAGGAGATTGGTGTGGTATGCATCTTACCCACGCTGAGTCTTTAAAAGGACTGCTATTGTGCAACAAACCACTGGGACAATAAAGAGATTTCACTTGGCAGGCCACATGACATGCATTGAGCTCTAATATGGGAAAAGCATTTGGGTCTCTTTCAGTTTAATCAGTTAAGGCTATTTCAAATACTGTAAATTACTCTAGTTTTGTTTATCAGTCGTGGGGGAAAGGGTGAAAAGCAAGGAGAACCGTTTGTATTCTGAGCAAACAGGAAGTCGTTTCTTTGATATAAAGGGCCTCTTTCAACCTCTCGATCGACACAGTTATCGGCGATTTAACCTACTTTCAGTGTACAGGAAGTACTATGGTTTTGCATATGCACTGTAGAAAAATTATCCACAAGTACAGCTATGAGTTGAATTTCACTGCTTTAAATCATTCCCCAGTCAGCTCTAGCTTTTGCAAAAAAAAAGAAAAATCCAGTCAAAGGCAGCTGACATCTGTAATAATAAAAAAAAGAGTCAGCTTGCTGAGGAAGGTGGCGTCAGTGGAAATATTTACATTGCGAGGGTAGCGGGAGAGCGCGGTCTGAGTGCCGTACTCTTTCCGAAAGACCAGTAAAATCTGCTCTCTGATAATGACAGCAGGAATACGGTGAGCGAAATACATGTAAAGACGAGTGACGTAGCCGGATCTGGTTAGCTCGATTTTTGCCGAAAGCGAGCTAGTTAGTGTGCGAGGATCCCTGGGATCTGCACGGCAAACAGTACGCCGAGTTGATTTTTGCACTGTTATTTAAAGATGGCTGCATTTGATTATTTGCACATGGCTGGCCGCAGACGCTCGGCACGCAGCTTTGATCACTTCATTTATTAAATGCGTCGAGGCTGCCGCAGACTCCATGTTTTTTTTTTATTTAAAACTGCAATTATGCTAAATTATGCCCGTCTTTATAATTAATGCATATCGATTTTTAAGGATTCATCAAAGGGCAGATAAACACGCCGTTTACATGGAATATACCGTGTGTTGTATTATGAATAAATTATGTAGCAAATGTACAGTTGATCTAGCTTGGAAGGACATAATTATTTGGCTCATTGAAGGAACGGTATGTTACTGCTGTTTAATAGTCGCTTTAGATTCATGGGAACAACAGAGCAGCTTAATAAGGGGCAGAGGAAGGCGTTCCAAGATGGAATTAACCCCCCCGGTGCCAAATGTGGGTTTCGCCTGTGGTTGTTTAGCAGATGCATGTGTAATGATGGTGGTGTTGGTTCCTTTTAGGTCCCGTAATCCCTGTGACACTCTTTTTGTCACCGAAAACCGTGGAAGTCTCCTCGGTTTAAAAAACACAGCTGATGTAATATAATGCAAAAGTCCTGCGACTGCTGCGGTTGTGACGAGAGGGGGGGTCAGGGGCTTAGGCCTCGAGCATTTCCCGCATCCACCCCCCCTCCCTCAAATGTTACCCTAAAGGGAACTAATGCCTCATCACTCCCCAGTGTCCCTTGCCGCCCCGGTCACCTTCTCCCACCCTTTCTTGCCCCTCAGATCACCGCCCGCCGGCAGTGGAAGAACGTGTATGATGAGTTAGGGGGAAACCCCGGGAGCACCAGCGCGGCCACCTGCACGCGGCGCCATTATGAGAGGTACAGGCACCCGCTTCCCTCTCTGTCCAGCAGTTTGCCGCCTTTAGCAGAGTTACTCATCATCTGCCACGGTCCCACTGATGCCAACCCCAAACAGGGTTCAGCCGATGACTGAGCCTTACGTCAACCTAACCAGCACAATTTATTGCGCAAGTCCATCAAGATAGAGGTCCAGTCAAAATCTTGCGTCAAGCTAGGGAGCCAATCAAAATCTTGCTTCAAGCAAAGGAGCCAATCAAAATCTTTCTTTAAACTATAGAGCCAATCAAAATCTTGCTTCAAGCTTGGGAGCCAGTGAAAATCTGACTGATTCAATATATATCATTTTAAGGAAGCAAGGCTGCCTGTTAAAGCCATAGAAATGAATGAATGAAGGTGGTTATTGTGCTGTTTGTAAATACAGTCCTGGCTTGTGTTTCCCAGAAAAAAAATCAACTTTTTCCTCCTGGTTTTTATTGCTGAATAAATGAGTCAAACGTGACCTTTTAAAATAACCGAGACAGGAGTGTTCGAAGGGAAGGTGAAGATGTCCGTAGGGGTCTGGGGGAGGGAGTGTGAGGCAGGTGAGTCCAGTTAGCCTCACCCGCGGCTGGGCTCGTCTGGCCGTCCTCCAGCAGTAGGAGCCACGCTCCCGCGCGTCCCGCCGATTCGATACGAAGCCGGAATGTTTTGGTGCAGTGAGCAGCACCCTGCCAAAAAGCTACCGGGACACCATTGAGTGAGACAGTCTTTGTTGAAGGAGCTCCTTCTGGCTCAGTGTCGTCAATACAGCTGGTCTTGCCCTCGGCAGCCCGTGAAAGGCTGGTGCCCCCCTGCGAGGTCGGCTCCATCACATGACTGGGCCGTGGCTCGCCAATCAGCTCAGCTCTTGGTCCCAGGCTGGAAGTGCAGCACTTGTTTTGGCAGCCTTGCCAAAAAGGAAGGTCTCGTCACAGACAAGACTGCAAGGAACTTAGTTTTGTAAAATAAGACAAAACGCCTTTCGACTTTTTTTTTTTTAATCCCTGTTATTTTAATTTAGCTTATTTGGTCCGAAACTAAAGCTTAAAATTTTGTTTGAGTAAAGTATGTACGGACATATTGAGGGCATCTATTTAAACGATCCATTTCCTTTGTGGACCCTTTATACGGGGAATGATCTTTCTTATGCCTTTCCATAAATATGTCTTCTATAAATGTATCAGCTAGGGACATTCGTATTTCAGGTTAATTATCAGCATTTCAACTATAGTCATCTCATCGTTGTGGAAACCTTTGCTATTGCTATGCTTGCTATTGGAATTAACTTTTTTTTTAAGCAGTCATCTTTAATTTAGGATGCTTAAAATAGTTATGTGACTGTTCTGTCCATTAAGGACAAAAATCAATATTTAACATTCACCAAGGTCCAAGCATACTACTATAAATGCTTTTAAAGGTATTTATTTAACTGGCTCCCCAAATTAGCCATCAGCTGCGCAACACTTGGATTTCAAATTAGATCATAAACAATTACATTAATAACCTTGAAGGAGAATACATCATTCTTTCCCTTCCATATCCTGCTGTTTTTTAATTATATAGGTCAGTGCTATTGATCAGCCGAGACCTGTTATTTGTTTAATCTTCTGGTTTACAGCATGAGGACTTTTATCTCTGAAATCCTTGGTTGTGAACAGTGTCTACAGATAGCACTGCCCAGACCTCATCCAGTGCTTATAATCAGTCACCGTTTGCATCTCGTAAAACACAGATCCATGGCAACGGTGTAATTTATAGTAATTTAGCTTATGAGTCTCACAAGTCGTGTTACTGAGACGCTCGACTTACTGCCGCATGTCACACTGACCAGTCACTCCCACAGTCTCACGCACACCAAATTAAGAGCGAGAGAGAGAGTAGGAAAAAAATCATTTTAAAGAATAGTAACTTTAAATATACCATAATACATAATTACAGTATTTATCTGTGTTCCCAAATTACCGACTGAAAGGAATGTCAAGTTAGAACTGCAAGGATTGCGTTTCTATTGAAGGGAAAGAGAAAAAAAGCATCAATTCCTTCCAGTGCTTTATGGATTTTTGTATTCCCCTCGGAATTAATGTTTGCTCTAAATTCAGACAAGCCATGCTTCAGAGAACCCATCCTTGAACCTAGAGTGAATATGACAGATTTTAATGCAGGGCTTTTAAGTATATTTTAATGATCTAGTTTCAGAACCAGCGGTCCTTCACTGAGCATTACATCAGCTGCCTTCACTCTCTGGGGAGATTATGGTCGTATTTGAGATTATGCTGTGCAGTAAATACAGAGGAAGGAGCTGTTTGTTTAGCGGGCATGATTAACCAGTAGGATTATCAGAATTTCACGTTATTCCTTGCCATATGGAGGTGATTTGACTGAGTGTACTTCAATAGAACAAGACTGTCATAATATATTCATAAACACTAGCAACGATGCGTCGCATTAATGGTGAAATTATTTGTTGTAAGTTCGCTTGTTGCTGTCACTTTGTGGGTGTTCAGAGATGACAGGAAGCTAATTAAATCTCTGATTGATCTAATTAGTCTATCGCACTAATTTGCATGTAAATATGGGCCCTCATTTGTCCTGCGACGATGCCATCGCTCTCACGTGACAGAATTGCCTCTTCAGATAACCTGGGCTGAAGATGATTAATCATATAGAAGTTTAGACGTTTTCTAATTATTAACGGAGGCCTTCGAGGTCTGTACCCCGTGCTGTCAGAAAAAGGACAGACCCAGAGTCTCCTGCCCGTAGTGCTTTGTTTCATCAATATGTTAAATTGGTTTATTCCAGTGCGGTAATAGATTTTTCATTCCTCGGCCAATAATGTCTAACTGACCCGCATTAAACATTTATAAAGGTTACGGTTTGCTTTCTTGGGACTGATTCCAGTCCTTCCGTATGCTCTGATGTCCTGAGTTTCACTAATTGTCAGATTAACAATTCAGTTTCAGATTAACTTCATTTGGGAATAGATAATTATACCGTTAATGTCCGCAATATTGACAGATGGAGTTATATATGCAAAGTTTATTTTTGCTTTATATGTCCGGAGTGCTATGATAAAAAAAAATACAAATGTTTATACAGGCCTAGTATAACATCTGTCTGTATGTTTGTGTATGCACAGGGCTTACAGACAGCTTCCTCTGGTGTTATGTCTATAAAAAAGTCATACATCAAAAATCAATCGAGAAGCTTGTTATTTCAGTGAAGCAGAACCTCACATCAGACAAATACACAAGAACATGGATCTTGACGCATATTATTCAACACTTTTAATAATTAAAGTTAGCTTTTCACAAGTTAATGGATTGTCGCCTTTGGGAAATAGATGAGGTAATTCTTTGTTCAGAAAGCCAAGCATGGCAGAAAGCTTGGTATTGCATGCCATCACGGTCCCGTTAAACAGCGGGAACCGCTTTTTGACAAACAGTTTAAAAGAGAGTCTGACGTCTTAGCAACCACATTCGCTAGGCTTCCCCTAAATACCTATTTGCTTTATTTTGGTCGAACATTTGCTTTTCCACTGATCGAGCCCCGCTTGACGAAGCAGTCAGTCATGTAGATTACAACCACCTGAGCTAAATCACAACTCACCAGAAGTGCTAATTAAAACTCTGCCTTGGTTTTCTCTGTTAGCAGCGGGATAGTGGGCCCCAGGCAGCGCTCCTGCTTCCATTATGTCCAATAACAGGCGTCCAGTTGTGTGTTTAACATTCATTTAGCATCATGAACCCGCTAAACTGCCATCCTTACCTATCTTTTAGTGTGGCTAAAGGCATAATTTATGGGGGGACACGGAGCATTTCATCAGCAGAGTGTTACGAGGCTATGCCGCAGATGCTGCAGTGCACAAGTTGACTCTGTCTTTGTGAAGCGGCTTATTTATTTCTTTAAGACGTTCAATCGAAAACACGTTTCGTCAAATTAAGCTTTGGATCATTTTCTGTAGAGTTGGTTGTGTAGATAATAATACTAAAATACACAGCAATCCTATTGCGAACTCATGCAGCAAATTCATTATTAATAATTGCATTCGTGGTTGAAGCATAATGTCGTAGAGGATAAACAGGTTTAACAGAACAGTTTTATTGTATGCATTGTTATGATAACAGTCAGATTTTGCAGGCGAATGTATTTGCATACACTTCCTTTGTGCTTTTCTGCCTTTCAGTGGGCAGTGTGCCATCTTGTGATCAAGAAATAGTATTGCATTATTTAATTATAATTCAATTTAAAATAATGCTTTATAAAATGGTGGCAGTGTTTATTATGACCAGCATTGAGTCATTTCAATGGGATCGGAAAAACAGCGTTAAAGATAGTTTATTATTATTACTGACAGCAAGTCATTTCTATGGAAAACCATGAAAATGCCCATATTTGTAAGGTTATTGAGAAAATACAAGCTCCCCTTCAAATGCATGCTCATCAGATTATGCAATTGTTACATAAAACACACACAGGTGCTGTTTTTGTGTACAGTCTTTCAAGGACAGTCTGTCAAACCTGGCTGGCTGGTTGCTGTGCCCCATAATAGCATCGATTCTCTCTCCACCAGCACCACCCCCCCCCCCTCCCCCCCCGCTCATCGTGTTATTTGAGGAAAGGGCCCTGCAAACAGGGCGTGCGTCTGGAAACAGGAGAAAGGTTAGACAACCCCAGGCCTGGTCCACTTCTACTCGCACTGCTCCTCCTGGCGTTCGCGGGCACCTCTGCTGCAGGTGCGGGCCCTTACCCTGCCTCCTTGCAGATGAGGGGCGGGGGAGGGGGGGGGGGGTGCAGAGACCATCGCCGCGGTAACGACCCCTTCTGCAGGAAGACGGGCTTCCCTTCGCACGGTGGTTACAACAGCTCTGCAGGGTGCAGCAGCATATATGCAAAATAAATAGGATATTGTTTGCTGGTTGCTACGATTGTAGCACCTTGGGCCGCAAGGAAACAACAGGACTTCTCTTTCCTCTCTCTCTCTCTCTCCCTCTCTTTCCCCCAACACGTGTTTTGCATTGCACAGTCAGCTGTGGGCACCGAACGCCCCTGCTTTTCCCTCCTGTTTGCCATCTTTGCACAACCTCGCCATATCTTTCTATTTGGAGCATCCCCTCCTGCCCGCCCCCCCTCCCCATGCAGGGGTGCAGGGCTTTAAAAAAAATCTACCTGGGCTCAGAATAAACACAGCACTCTGTATAATTATTGTGTTCTCTAAGTGAGATTATATAAAGGGACTCGCGTTTCGGAATTCTTATTATGGAAATGAATGTTATATAAGACGCACATTAGAAGCTCAGAGGAAGGAGACACTGCGGTGGAATCTTATTACCTTCGGAGCAGCTCTCCCTGTGGAGATCGGTGCAGAGGCCCGTGTGCACATAAAGGCAGTGTACACATACACACCGGCACGCAAGCTCCACTCACCTTCATTTTTATTTATTTATTTTTTTTCTCAGCTGGACGCCCATCTCCATAGTAACACCCTTATCCGCTAAAAGCGTGTCATTACTCACGGCCTGATTTGTGCATAGCAATTAAGTCGGAATTAATGACTGAGCGCATTACTTTTTTTTTTAAGACCTACACTTAACTGCATTTTTTAAATGAATTACACACAAAGCTGTTTTGGCATTTTAATCAGATGAAATCTGTGACTTACACGGTAGAAAATTATGATAAGGTACTGAGCCCCTGTGGACTGGAGACAGACATGCAAGTCTGTGACTAGCGCTTGTGAGGTTCGTCGTCCTGGTTGAGCGCTTGAGTGGACGCTGCCCTGGTTCTTACTGAAAAGGCCTTACTCATGCTGACTTGGCATTTGTCCCTTCGGATACAGATACAGTACTGCTTCTCTACCATGAGCCTTCTGCCATTAACCCTTCGCTGCACCATATTTTACTTCCCCTGCATTCTGTGGTTCTGCTTCAGCTTCAATGCCTCTGTCATCGCCTCTGGAACTCGCCTGCGTTTACATGCATGTGTGATCGTGTACTTTAATGCCACACGCCACTGCTACAGAACTATCCTCCAAACCTTGCTTACAGAGGAGGTGAGATTGCAATAAGTGAGTTTCAGCAGGGCAGCTGTTGAGGTATCAAGACTTCTTAAAATAAGCGCACGAATTCTGTACTGGAGTGGGTCGCGCCAGGCCAGCTCTGCTCTTAAGTGTGCAAGCTATAGAACCAAATGGCAGCGTAATATATTTATCTGGCCTAAATATGAATCTATATTGTCAGTGTCGTTTAAATAGAGAACTTAAAATAACTTAGCAGGTTTTTGATTACAGATGGTTTCTCAGCTATGGTCTGGCCGTTCTGGAACACAGGAGTTATGCTCTCGATATACCAAGCACTCCTTACCCACACTGTAGTGTAGAACTTTGTATGCATTTCCGGATTTAAAGATGCATGCAGTCATTTAAAAAGAAATGTCTACGTTTTGATAATATCTCAGAAGTGGGAACAGACAGTTTCTTATTTCTTAAGAAGTGTAACTGATTTTTTTTTGCTCCAAAAATAAACACAATATAATTTCTAATTGAGTCTGCAGCTATGCTGTAATTGCTAATAGTCTGTGACTTGGTGCAAATACAAATGTACTGTTACGTGGGGGGATGTAATCAGTCATGCTGAGGAGGGTGTTAGCTGGAAGGGGCCAGGAGGAATAAAGTCACATTCTGTTTTTTTTTTGGGGGGGGCATTTCAGTCTGCACCCCTGTGTGGAAAGGCATAGTAAATGGATGGTGGTGGATAGGAACCTGGGCTATCTTTCGTAGCCTGGAGCGTGTTCACATTAGGACAGGCGTCCTGCTTATGGTTCATTACCCAACCACACGTGCTCAGAGTTTTAGGCTGGATGTGCATTTCCCTAGAAATGGAGAAGTGTGTGTGTGTGTGTGTGTCTGTTTGTTTATTTTGAGAAAGTGCCTAATGGTCTCCTGCAACATGCCCTTCCTTCTTCCCTTTCTTCTTTCTTCTCTATTTCTCTCTCTCTTTCCCTCTCATAAAGGAACATTTAATTGCACATTTCCTGTTCTTGGCATAAACCTTCGTCCAGCTGTATGGAATGTAGTTATATTGCTGTCAACTAGCCAGTTGCTAAGCTGAATGAAAAATAACAAAAAATTATAATCATACACGCCCAGTTGAGCTCGTAAAAGTGTGTGTGTGTATATATATACACACACACACACACACACACACAAGACTGCTAGTAAATAATTTTCACCCATATTTATTTTCTTTTTAAACTTAAGCAGAACAGAGCTGTATCTTGTTTTGCCCATAAAAGGAAATATGGTACGAACGATACGAACGTTTTTTCAGCTGCCCAACGTCTCGCCTTCCTTCTATGAGCGATTTCCAGTCTTATGGAAGTAATCAGTAAAAATAAAAGCATATTCAGAACAACTAAATTAAACGACAACATCTGATGTCAATCTCTGGCTAAAACATCAAAACCTAAGGTCAGAGAGCTATGCCTGCCGTTACATTTAACTATAAAAGGGCAATCGTAAAACATGGGTCAGAAAAACTCAGGTTTGCAAAACATGCACGTTTTTGCTGCAAACTTTCAGATTTCAGAGGATTGGTTAAGAACAAGATAAATCATTGTACGTATTATTATGCTTTCATTATATAAACATGAACTGAAACATTACAGTGGGAATCAGGTATTTGGCAGCCGCACGCTATTTTGATTTCACTGCATACAGCGAACGTTTTCCAGTTTTAGCAGCTGTAACATGTTTAAACTTTTGGTAATGGGATCTAAAGATGAATGTTCCCTCTGGGCTCCTGCTTAGCTCCATGATTGGCCGGCTGCCAGGCCTGAACCGGCCAATGGTTGTCCACCGCGCTTCCTCGCGCCCGCTCTGGCCGCGCATGCTCAGTGCGGGCTTTGCTCTTCGGCGGAGGGAGTCGGTTGGGAGACGCGGTTGAATAAATAATGGCGAAAGTGGTGGGAATTAAACAGTCTTCTGATGTCACAGCATCTAAAAAATGCGTGGGGTTGGGTGTTATTGGTGAGAATGGTGACTGGGCGGGGCAAATGAAGAGCCAAATAATTAATTACAGCTTTTGTTACAGTTCTTTTAAGCAGTTCATAAAATGTTCTGTCCTGATATTTACGCCGTGCTGCATTTCCACACTCTGTTTTTTCCCACTGTGTCTTTTACTGTGGAGGTAGTATTTATAATTCAGCGTGCCGCGGATACTTCCCACTGTGACTCATTAATCACACAAATCACATTATGAAAACTCCTATCCGCTGGAGCAGAAAGTGCGATTTCAGCGAAATATATCCCGTCCAATTACCATCTCCGTATCAGGCGTCTGCATCGAGAATGTGCAATAAAATAAATTAGAAAGAAAAGTATCTTTATGCGTTCAATTAGATTCAAACAGAGTAAAAAAATAATAACGTTATTTGAAATGGAGTGGTGCGTGTTTGAAGGTTTATTTACAGTATTATACCCAGAGTTCTTCAGACGTTGCCGCTTAGGCTGGTTTCATAAGCCCTGCTTTCCAGGGAGAATTGATCTGGATGTTGTTAACGTGGGGCACACATCGGGGGTGCAGAGCAGATTTATGTTATCAGCTGCCGAGAGCAGAAATGCTTTTAATTAGATTTGAGTGCATTGTCTCCCATCTGTATACATCTTTGTTTAAAACAAATGAGCGCCTATGGATCCATTTGCGTTATATGCAGGCAGATTTTTACTGATGTAAATCCACATGCAGAAACTTTTAGATAATTAAAATATGCACGAAAATGCAGGGTGCAGTTTGCTATAAGTTGTTCTCATCTTTAATAGATTTTAAAATACTATACCTAATTAAAGGAACATTTCAATTGTACGGTGTGCCAGCAGAGACTGGATATCTAGTGAGATTGTAGAGCAGTGATCTGCATGTGTAGTATATTACAGTTGTGGGTATGATCATTTTCTGGACCATGCTGTGACATATGGGCCCCTGTTGTTCACCTGTGTCCCTCTACAATTCCCCCCTCCTCCCCCAGACTCATCCTACCCTATGAGAGGTATACCAAAGGAGAGGAAGACAAGCCCCTACCCCCGGTCAAGCCCAGAAAACAGGAGGCCGGCGCCCAGGAGGGGGGCATTAGGACAAAGGTGGCCGTGGTGAAGCGTCCCAAAGATGAACAAAACCACAAGGGCAGGACTGAAAAGGACGCCTTGGTGAAAGCCCCGGTCCCCTCCCAGGTCAGTCACACATGAAGTCCTTTGGTTCCACATAGCCAAGAACCTCTCTGCATTTTGGGAAGAGAAAAGGAAGAAAAAGAAACATGACAGTCCACTTTAGGCAGGAAGCCTTCTTTATTTAACAAATAAGCTGTCAAAGTCCCAGACGAACAGGGCTGTCAGAAGAGGCTAGTTTTAACATAATTATTTTAGCCTGAATGGAGGTTCTAACTGCCTCTCCAGTGATGGGTAGATATGTGAGTGTTTTTCACCATGGTAACTGCAATAGGTTTTTGTCGTATACTGTTTTCCTGTTTTAGTCGTAATATTTTTTCCTTCTGCTCTGGGCGTGCCTCCTGTGCTGCCCTCCTCAAATCACGTGGACGTCACGTCCGTTACAAGCGGCCGCGCACCGTTCATCGTGGACCAGGACGAGCGGGTGGTTGCCGTGAAAAGTGTCTCTGAGCATATTTGATGGGCTATTGTGCGGAGAATGAAAAGATGCCATGTTCTGTTCTTACATAAGTCCCGCGTGCTATTTTTATCTCCACCCCATAAAAAAAACAATAAATCCTTGGTGATTTGCAAATGTCTCTCCAGTTAAGCATAAATAGGGGGGAAAAAAAGAATACGGCACTGGAAGGAAAAGAAAATTGAGTTATTATTTTTCCATGAATAACCAATGATTACAAAAGAGTTGAAAAGGCCTTTTGAATTCTCTCCTGAAGTGTCAAATTTAGACACATTTTAGAACAGCTACAAGGCATATATTAATTTCTGCAGTGCATGAAATGAATAATAGGGCTATAGTGTGGAAACAAAGAGGACTGTTGTAAGGCCTGACGAGTTTTCCAGTGACATGCCTGCCTCATCGCTCTGGTATTTTCAGTAATTTGAAAGCCTCTTGAGATAATTGATTGTACATGGTAAGTACAAAATGTAAATGTACTATTCAGTCTGAGAAAGACAAAAAACACAGAGGGGGTTTAAAAACTCCAAACCAAAGCACTTAACAAACATTCCCTCTGTCGGATGAGAGTGCATTTTAAGAACGTTAAAAATGTTAATTTTGCATTATGGTCTTACTGTATACAGCACAAGGACATGTTTTCTGTAGAGAATTACAACATAGTAAGTGAAGTTCATATATTTTGAGTAGAGTTAGACAGCTGTGAGTCTTGAGTGATACATTCATTGCCAACAACCAGACACACCCCATTAGTGGTGTATAACCATATCTACTAGTCACCAGGCACTAAAAGCCTACAGCTTGTGAGAGAGTATCAACAAACATGAAAGGTCTTGTCATTCCAGTGTGGCGCAAGCCAAGCCCCAATGTGACACGGGGGGTCAGATCTTGCCAGCCACACAAAGACCACAGCTGCAGCAACCATGCACGGAAACATTATATGTGACAAAACAGGGGATTTCATTTTCATACTTAAAGAAATATCACAATCAGCATAACACTACATATTGTGCTTGGATGTTTCCTGTTACTTGAGGATGTCGTTACACCTGTTTTCTTGCCAAAGAAATTCCTCTTTGGAGATGGTAACAAGCCCAGAGAATGTAAGGAACAACATTAAAGAAGAGATACCTTTTAAAACATCTGTCAAGCTTCCGTATCAGGGATTATGAATAGGCAGGCTGGCAGTCTGCTTTGAAATGTTTGAAAATGCCATTTTGTATCCTGTCCCTGGACGCAGCTTATGTCAAATCTTAAAATATATAGAATAAACTTGTCAGAAAGGCCAAAGCAGCGCTCAGATCTCAGGTTTTTAGCTTGAAGTATGCAAATAAATAGACCGATTCTGATTATTGGTTGGAAATTCAATCTAATCTTCAATCCAGATGTCATTTGGGGCAGCTTTTTATTTTAAGAGAACAGACGTAATTCCTGTTTGGCAAGTACTGTTTTCTCAACTTACTCCTGGTGTACTTAACACTCAAGTCATCTGTCAGCAGTGGATATTCAATATAACTTCTTAAGCAGTGATTGCTTTGATGTTAGCCATTTGCAAATATGGTTTCCAGTGAAGGATGTGACTCTCTGGGGTCAGGTTTAGTTAATTACATTTGACTTGAATCATCTGTTTGGAGGATTATTTACTTTACCTTTGACAGTGGAGTGACTATATTTGCTTGTGGAAGTCATTGAGTAGTATCACAAGCTCTCAGTGACTAACATAACTCTTTGTGGTTGCAGGCATCTGACGACAAAGAGGAGTGTCAAGAAGAATGTGTGGAACTGAAGCCAGAGACCCAGCACCTTGCCAAGGAGGAGGTCAAATCTGGAGAGGAGGAGGAAGATGAGGAAGAGGAGTTGCAACTCACTGTGAAAGAGGAAGCTTTGAGCAGCAATGTACGGGAGAAGCCATTGCTTTGTACACCACCCTGGGAGAATGCCCAGGCTGACCGAGACATACTATCCTCATCTCAGGCGTCAGCCAAGCACCCCGAAACCTTGGATAATCTCAGCCCCAAGCTGCCAGAAGAGACAGGCGATAGATCCTTAAAGGCAAATCCCAAGCCATTACCCATGACATGCGCACAGGAGCTGCAGAATGGTGTGTTGGACCGTGTTGCTCCCTGTTCTGTGGGCAAGGTGGATCCCCTCGTGAATAAGGAGACCCAAAGTCACGTCGGCATGGTGCTACCCACCTTGAAGCAGAAGCCACCCCAGAGCTTCTCATTTCCGGAAATTGCTCAAGCGAAGGGGGAGCTCTCCAGCAAGGACGAGTCCTGTTTCAACTACACCCCAATTGCGTATCCAAGGGGAAACTCCGGTATTATGTCTCCGTTGGCTAAAAAGAAGTTTTTGTCCCAGGTCAGTGGGACCGCCTTGCCCAATAACTATTCTTTCGGTTCACCTCCACCATTAATCAACACAAAATGCTCAAGCAGCAGCACTGAGGACATGCCTCCTCTACAGAGCCCACTGGGGTCCAACACAGAGACTGTGGTGATCAACAGACCATCTGTCATCCAGCACGCTCAGAGCTTCAAGGCACGGACCATGGAGGAGAGAAGACCTTCAGGCGAAGCCTTGCCTCGCGACCCAAGCGGGAAGTCAGAGCCGTTCACATGTGAGGTTGCCCAACCTCAGGCCAGCTCCGTGGTAGAACCATTTCTGTTGAGACCCGAGCTCCGAGACGATGTTGAGAAGTTGTCAGAGAAGCAGGTGCTGCGGCCCACCAAGGTGCCAAGCTTCCTGAATGAATTCTATTCTTCCCCTCACTTGCACAGCCTCTACCGACAGACTGAGCACCACCTGAGCAAGGATCAGCTGACCAAGTACTTGAGCAGAGAAACGCTGTTTCGAGACTGTGAAACTGTTCAGGGATTCCCTCCCAGCAACCCTGACAATATTGCTTTGACTTATAGCACTCACTTGAGTCAAAAGGAAAAGGTTTCTCCAAGAGAACGTCCATCGGAAGACCAGCCAACAGATCTGAGTCTTCCTAAATCCACGTCACAGAGTCTGGTCCCCTCCAAGTCCTCTCTGTGTGGGTTACCCCATTCTGTAATCCAACAAGAGGTGAAGACCAACCCCCCTCCCTTTCAGGTGGCCAACAATCAGACCTCAAATATTGACTTTCATCCCAGGGCTTGCCGTGTTCCTCCTATGACTATGACCCCCCCTAAAAAGGCTATAGACCTTCCCCCTAGAAGTGCGGGGAATACGCAGAATGGGTGCGGGGAGGACATCATGGGTTACAAGATGGAGGAGATGGTGCGGCCCATTCTGAGTGCCAAAAGCAGCCCACAGAACGTCGGTGCTGCCCGGCCTCTGAAGAGGAATCTGGAGGAGCTGGAGAACGGGCCTCCAGAGAAGAAGATCCGGGCCGTGACGCCCATGCACTCGATGAAGGACGCCGCTGGCAAAGCCAAGACACCCGACCTAGAGGCTGAGGGGATAAAGCCCGTGGAGCCGGCACACGCCATGCACATCAGCAGCTATGTGGAGAGCCACAAGTTCCCCGTCCATTCCCCCATCTTCCCAGCACTGTACCCCGGAGCGTTTGTATCTCAGGTGCAGGATGTGTGTGAGGGCCTGGGCGCTCACATCCCAGCTGGCTACTCGCACCCGCTGCAGTACTTCAAGAACCAGGCCGTCATCTCTCCACTGGTGCCCCCGTTCGCCATCCATTCCTTCATGATGCGCCGGCAGCTACTCGCCTCCGCCGCCAACCCGCCACACCTGTACAGGCACCCCATGGGACCCTCCTACGGAGACCTCCTGCACCATGGCCTGTACCCTGTGTCTGCCCTGAACGCCCAGCCCGCTTTCAGCCCACCCCAGCTGCCCTCTGTGCACCCCAGCACCAAACTCTCATGAGCAAACCATCCTGGCGATTCCATCGGCTAAGCAGCGTGGCATTTTCCCTCCCTCACACGTGGGTTGCACGTACCCCCCATCTCCCCGCCCTTCGGAGCATGGCGGTGCTATCTAGGCAACCGACAGCTGGCAGTTAATGACTGAAGACGCTTGAGACTGGGAACGGTCCCCCTATTGCACCTGATTTTGCCACTGACGCTTCATGATTTGCACATTTCTTCGATTATATGGGCCAACCAGGCTGATCGTGTCTCATCCTGACCAGTTGTAGATCTAGTCTTTCGTTCTCGTTTTGAAAACTGTGGAGGCTGCAGAGGCTCCGGGCAGAAGAATTTATAGCTCGGATCATATGGCTGCATATCCAAAGTATAAAACAAGTTGTGTGACAAATCAATGCAATGCACAGTGCAGTTTCATTACAATGGGAAATGGGATTTCTCCTTTCAAACACTATGAAACATTAAAGAACACTGTTACTGCAGACTATAACCAAGGTTTACTGTTGGAAAAGTTCAATAGTCATTTAAATATTATTCTTTATTGTATTTTTTTTATTTAATTGTAGATCTGCAGTGGTAGTTTGCAAATTCATTTCAAACCTCCAGGGGTCACTGTTAGAGACTACATACTGTTGAATGCAACCATGTTTGCAGTATATAATTTTGTTCAGTGTAAATAAAAAAACAGAGCTGTTTACTATCAGGAATCTCCAATTTCAGTGGTAAAATGTGAAGAGCCTTTCACAGAATGTTTAATCCCCTTTTCAAGTATCCCCAAAAGCCTCCCCCCGTACATAGCTGACTTGTCTCTACCAGAATGATGTTATATTAAGTTTGTTAACTGTAGGACTGAGGTGTTTGTACATACGAAAACGAAATTATTGCAGCATTTTTTTTCTATTCTGTTCACTAGCTACTGTAATTTCTGACTGCTCTGAATTAAAAACGACAATGTGGTCAGATTTTTTTTCGTGTGAAAAAGAAGTGCAATGTAACGGACTACTTGGAGTCAGATACTGTTTTTTTCCTGCAGGTGCAAGTTTTTTGTTCCTATTTTTTTCCCAGAAGACAATTCAGGAACTGCGCCACCATTGAACGATTTCACCAGAAAAATGTTAAAGACTATGGTTCGTCCTAAGAGCACTTAAACAAGCCAGGTTCTCTTTCAAGGAGCAAGCTGAGATTCTGAATATGGTAATAATAGCGAATGAGGGGGGCGGGCTTAACATCATGACAGCAGTCAATGGCAACTGGTTTTAATGTAATGTAATAAAACGTAATTTGGAAAATGCTTGTCAGCAGTGATAAGTGCTAGTGGCATATGTTACTCTTTTGCACAAAGGATTTGGGTAAAAAAAAAATGTCAACATGATTGAAAATCTCCTGTTGTCAGGAGTAATCTGTTTTAATGTGTCAGTGGGCCGGGGGTAGAAGGGGTATATAATAGTTAAAGTGTATTTTCTCCAGAGTTTTTGGAGTAACACTCAAGGTTGCTATGTAATATTTTTTAAAACGAGTAATAAACTGTTTTATAAGCATAACAAGGCTGCAGTCTCTCCAGTTTGCACTGCATTTGCTATGGTGGCACGTGACCTCAAAAAAAAAAAGACATTGATATTCCTGGAGATCATGTGGACGCGATATATTTAATTTGAAACAATCGATATAAACATTATGAAATCAGGTTTGCCCCATTTCTGCTTCGAAAGGTTGGTGCCTTTTAATATTTGTTATATAAATTGTTGAACAGATTACACATAAACAAAACAAATTAGATACGACAGAATGTTGAAGTGGAGACAATTGGATCTCGGAATTCACACTTGTTCTATATTTTACCAGAAATATGTTACACTGGCATTTGTTACCGGGGGGCGGGGGGTGTACCTGGCCTGATGTTTTTACAGTATGCATGTACACAGAGAAGTTAATCACTGCTGGGCTATTTTACTAGGCAACACGCTCTAAGGATGGGGGCACATCTGGTCTAGTTCACAACATTCATTATGATTGTGATGCATGCTGGGAATTTTCTTGCCCCGCAATTACAGTGTTTGCCAGGAGTTCTTCGGGACCTCCTTGCCGTATGACGTTGTTGTAGTCGCTTGTGACTAGAGGTTAAAGTTCATTCTCTGCTGTTCAAGCTCCCATAACACAAACTTGTTTACTGATGTGTAATATTCCTTTGTCTGTATTTTTGTAAATAATGTACACTTCTGTTAGTAATATTTAGCCTTCGATATTATTTTATTATTTTGTGCATCTGTACATAGTAAAAGTCGTTTTGGTAACACTATTTAGTTCTGTTTTAAGATTATTAGGTTTGAAACACTACATTTATGAATGAGCCAATTATCCACACTCAGTTTGCTGGTTTTGTATTTTATGTTTCCAGGCTGTTCTTCTTGAGACGCTTTTGATACTATGTGCCATTAGCATCCCGATCACATAGCTGGCAAAATATTTTGTACTTTATGATCCACTGTATATTTAATTAAAATATTTTACTACCTAACTTCAATGTGTTTTCACTCAGCAGTGGGATGCTGCACCGTCGCTCTTGGTCTTTGTAGATATTTACAGCTCTGGAGACCTGTTTAAGCTCACGCAGATGGCTTGACCGCGGAGGGGGTCTTAGCCGTCCCAAAACGCCACAACGGATCGTAAGTGTGGCACTTTCCAGCAATCGTGGCTAAGCACGAGAGCCGCACTGCGTTAAATTAAAACTGGCCTCTTTCCTACTTTGTAGAGTAGTCTGACTGCCTCGCTTCTAACTCCCAGCCCCCCCCCCAAATGGCTTAGTCCATTAAAGTGTTAGGATGACAGGAACTAATTTTGTACAGACTGCAGGAATGTGCTGAAACAGAACCAGGAAGCAGTCTTCATTGTTTGGGAGAGAAAGAGAGATATTGAACAAGCAATGTTATTTTACTGATTGTTCAAATGCACATTTAATGGTGAAGCTAATTGATCATTTTAGGGCCTCTAGCATAAAAATTTAATATATATCAGTCCTTATTGCCTGTAAGTGTGCAGCCTGACCAATCCTTGTACTTATATGGTTTATGCATGTACACATAATATGCTGTGTATGTAGCCCCGTCTCTCACGCCCTGTTTTGTCTGGGATTGGCTGCTGGCTCAGTGAGACCCTGTACTAGACAAGCAGTTAGTGAAGATGGATGGATATCCGCAATATTATATATAGACGGTACAATGCATTGTGCGGAATTGAGGCCTCAATCCTGGGTGGAGCGTTTAATTCTAGCCACAGATCTGTGTTTGGACTGTTCCCACCTACTGTTTAAATGGTTTCACCCAATAATCCAGAGGCAAATCTGTGTCTCTATATCTCCCTTAGTGTGTGTGGTGGTTTGTGTTTGTGTGGAAGTGTTTTGCATTGGTTTAAGAAAAGTGGAGAGACCGAATGAATGGACACACACATTTATGTGATATATCCTGCGAAGCATCTGGTGAATTTGTTCAATTTGTGGATCTATGTTTTTTTTCTCATTATTATTTAATTTGTCAGTGTGTACATTTTTCATTTACTATCGATTCGCGTCTGATAATGACTGAGTTTACTTCCGTGTTTGCTAACGTCCGTTTGCAGGTATATTATCGGAGTGTTTTGGGAACCGTGAGTAGAATTTATCTAGGAAATTAATTTTAAATGAAAGTAATTCAACCGTGACTTGATTAACAGCCCGCAATGACTGTTTTACTCTCCGCGGTGCTGTCATTTTTCACTTGGAGCCCAGTGCCTGAGTCATTCGTACATAGCTCCTTTTTTAGACATTATCTTTTATTATGCTGGAGCAAACATGAATGCTTTGTTCTCTGGTTTTCCCTTTAACATCAAACACCCCCCTCCCAGTCCCAATAATATTTAGTTAAAAATAAAACACAGGCCAGTGCTATGAAAATGAGAAGGGAGTGGTTTGTATGAATGGAATGCTAAATCTGAAGAACAGACAGCGAGCTTGCCTCCCTGCCTCTGCAGGCTCGCAAGAGCTGCAGTTCGAACGTAGCTCCCCCTGCTGCCCACACTTGGCTACTGCAGTCATATAGTCACGCATCCCTGGCAGCCAAACGCTATCTGTTCTGGCCAAGACTGGCCAAATGGAGTACAGCGTCTGAAATGGGCAGGGTGTATTTTTAGCGAGTGATGTCATTTATTAAGGCAGCCATGGATGATTGTATCAGCATGTGACCAAAGGGGCCAAAGCATAGCATGAGAATGGAGATGTGAAATGGTGCAGCGCTACGATCCACTATAATCTCACTCAGTTCCCAGGACACCGGCACCGGCAGGCTCAACTTATTCACACTGAATATTAACCTTGTATTTTTTACTGTTTTTTATTCGTTTTTCATGCGCTGTGTTGAATTGACTATCACCTTCCCCGGTTTCTTCCTGGAATTATCATCGGTTTCCGGAAAGCTTGATCTACAAAAAGAATTACCACAGGAATGTGGTTCTTGGCAGATTCGCCCCCCCTCCTCCTCCCCCTACCCACCCATACTTCAGTCCTCTTAATCTTCACGGGATATTATTATTGGACGAGCGAAGTCAGCGCAGTGTGTTCAAAAAAAAAAACCCTGTTTTATTCTGAATCCAGAATTATGTTTGTGCTTCTGGCCGGCTGATATTTATTTGCCTGGCAGATGTCTCGTTTGCTTGCCTTCCTAGCCATTTACCCTGTTTGCCCCCTGGCACAGAGCATTTTATTACAGTAATTCACTTAAATATCCAGGTACAATAGTTAGCCAGCCAACTAGTCCTGAGTTTTCTTGTTTTTCTTTTATTTATTTATTTATTTTATTTTTTTTTTTACCAAACGTTGGCTACTCTGAAGACTCTATTCTGTTTTGCGGCCAGGTAGTTTTTAATATCAGGTCTCGATGAGATAATTTGGAAACACTGGAGACATAAATTCCTTGTCTAAAGCCATTTTTTTTTGTTGACTATGATCCTGGACACCCATTGCATTGTTTATTGTTTCAGGCGACCTCAGTGATTGGTCTTGGTTACCCTGTTGAACCGGTTCTGAACCAGCTCTGATCAAGTTTGGGTCCGCTTTATGAAGGAAACCCGAGAACCGTGTTAAAAACACACACAAACACAAAAGGTGTGTTCAGCCTGAAGGAACTATATTGTATACTATATAGATACAGATGATCCTTTAACCTAGTTTTACTTGCACTGCTGCGCAAATAATGATTGTTCAGTATTCAAGTGAATAGGAAAGTAGCTGGATTGGAAGAACAGAAAATAAAATCCATTCAGTCCTCAGCTCAGTTTGGGGGCTGAGAGAAGGCTTGACGAAACCACAGTGCAGCGTTCTGCCAGGAAAAACAGCTATACAGGACGGACCAGATGTGTTATGTATGAAAATAAGATTTTAAAAAGCTGATTAATTCCACAAGAGCAATGCTGGAAATCAGAGAAAGTGCATTTTCCGCAATTTCCCAGTATGGCAATTGTCTTCTCATTGTTACAGCGCCGAACTATTAATCATGCTAATCTTTCATAGGCGCACTATCTTGTAAAAACAGGCCTGTGATTTCTGTTTGCTGAAGTGCTGAATGTTACAAGCCGAAATGAAAGCGAAGTTACAAATAAATGTTTGACGCATGGAAAGATAATAACAGCAGATGCACTCAGAAATCCTGAAGGTTCTACTTCTCTGCAGAATCATAACAAAAAACATCCTCAGATGAAACTGTCATTTTAATGTGACAGATATAGTGGTTTGTCTATTCTGTTTAAAGGTTAGATTCTGAGGCTTACAGTTTGAGGCCTTTTTTATGCAGCAAAGCTGAAAACCCAGCGATGAAACTTAATTGTTGCAAGCGGGCTATACGCCTTTGGACAATCCTACCCCCCTGAAGGACTTTTTCCTGTGCCTGCTGGGAAACCAGATGGTGCATTTATGACCTCTCCATGGACATCTAAAGGACGCTGCCATCTAGGTGACAGTGCTCTTGGAGTTGGGTTAGCCTCTGTCACTGGATGATGACATCATACTCTTCTGCTGTGCCTTGGGCTAATGTGTCTCAGGCAGTGGACTCCAGTGAGGAGGCTCTGCTGCTTCCCAATCAGTCTGTGGTTTTGAGAATCACTGATGAGATTCTACATGTGGGTAAGTAGGAGGTTCTCCATGTGGGTAAGGAGGAGGTTCTCCATGTGGGTAAGTAGGAGGTTCTACATGTGGGTAAGTAGGACGTTCTCCATGTTCCTCATGCAACGGTAAACTACACAATCACTTCCTGGGTAACCTGCACCAAAAATCAGATCCACATAATGTATATTATACCTCAGGCTCAGTGTTTATGTAGTCAAAACATGTCGGAGCACTGACCCTCTAGATCATTGAAATTCAAAGGCTCTGTGTCACCCTACCAGTGAATTTGCAGGTTAACTGGGGCGATAAGAGTGGAACAAGCTCACCAAGACCCTTGTGGGTGGCGCAGCATTAAGAAAAGTTGTGGCATTTCCTCCCCTCCCTCACACTGAAACTCCAGCCTCAGAGTCCATGAGCATTATGCAGTGCTGTTGTCAGTAATGTTAGCTGTGAATCTAAGTGAGCATTAGAATGTTAACACTCATGCCAAGACCTCAGTGAGACATTAGCTCATCCAGCCTGGAGAAATACAGTCAGAAAACATAGAATTTCAACCCTAGGGCATTTTTTGGCTATAAAGCGGAACATATCCCAGAATGCACTGGGCAGAAGGTAGGGTATCGGACCTTGGGTGGTACCTCGGTTCATTGTAACACCTACATCTGTGCATAAACACAACCAGGTGTCCATAGCTGCGATATAAAACTGCATGTATGTAGAACGTAGAGCAAACTCATGTAAACCTAACCCGAACAGAACCTGAACTCATATAGGAATTTGATACATTTGATACTTTTTCATTTGCAGAAGTACAGATACACTGGAATTCTTCTCCTCGTCTGCCCCATCTTGATCTCCATAGCTTGAGGGTCATAGTGTGGGGTCAACCAATGTGTGATGCCCCTGGAGCTGGGGGTCAAGGGCCTTGCTGAAGGCTCATGGACAGGTGACTGTTCTGCCGAGGTTGAGGGTCAAATCATCATCGCGGGCACAGAGACCTAGCCCGCTGAGTCACTCACCGCCCCCCTGCAACCCTGAAGGTGTGAAAGAACAATGTTATTTGCAGACCCCCAGCTGCAAAAAATTAAGCCATATCATAAACATTGCTTGCTCCACATCTGCAAGTCATCCAAAGAGAAACCATTGTTACAAAAAAATTATGGAATAACAGAAAATGTGGCTGAATATTGGCTTGTATTTTTGTTGGTTGTGGCCCATGAAATAGGGATTATATTCACCGAAAGCTTTACATTCTGCTTTGTGAGATTCTTCCATGGCTGACCCTTTGAATAAGGCTGTCGATTGATATGCTTTCTGATGGTATTCTAAGGTGCTCACTACACCCGGCGCCAAAATTTTCATTTCCTGCCGTGAGGACATCAAAGGACACTTAGAACTTCTACTGTTTGTCCTGTGTAATCCTCCCGGTTGTTGTCTATTCTGCATGCCCCTCCATCTTTTTCTTTGATATATAAGGTTAACAGGTTTGACATACTGCACGGCTATATGGCCCAGACATATACTGTTCTCATACCTCACCATAAAAAAACTGCAAGTTATATTTGAGGTGAAATATACACATTACAGGATTAAAGCTGGGTAAAGCATACTGTACTGTGTAAGAGATGCCTTGTTAACAGGGGAGGTAGCAAGATCAGATCTCAACCTAGGGGCGATTTCATTTTGCTCATCCAAGCAGAACAAGTTGGCAGTTCTGTACATGACACAGCAGAGTGCAGAGAGATGCCACTGGATTCTTACAACACAAAAATCGGTCGGTACTCTTTAAGGTTACCTACAGGACACGGCACTATGGAATCCAAGGTTTGCACACGATATTTTCAGTGCTGACATTGAGCGTGAGTCCAAGCCCAGACCTATGCACAGGCTGACTGGGGACACAACTGGGGTCCCCAAGCTTTTTTTCATGTTGTAGCAGCAGCATATTGCTGTAAATAGGGCCCCAACAATTGCTTTAGCCCAGGGGCCCTCACCCCCCTACAGTTGGCCCAGCAGGTGTCCATAGATCTGCTCTCCTTGTGGCTTCAGACAGGGGGAGACTTACGTTAAAGGTAAATGGCTGCCTGAGGTCACCAAAAACTAGGGGCCCCTCGAAGACAGAATATATTACAGGAGTTATATTTATGGACATAAGATAATATGATCATCTTAATTATAGTAACATGTCTGTTATTTGCATTTTTAGTTTGCAGGATAGACAAAGTTGCCCCCTAGTCCTGCCTGAAATGGTTTATTCCTGCTTTGAGATTCCCGCTACCCAGCTTTCCGTTCACACTGGAGTCTAGTGGTAGACAACCAGTCATTTCATTGGCAAGCTAACTAGGACAGACATTAGAAGAAAACTGCAAAGATGCAAGACTAATATTACATCTCCTGTGTCTTTGATATGATCCTGCTAAAGTGGTAGACAAACTGTGAACCGACGTAGACAGAAGACAATTAAATGAATGTATGCAAAAAAGTCAAGACTGAGGTATTGGGTATCCTAGCCTATTGCATGGGCCCCTGGCAAAAGAGGGGACAGTTATACTTAATAAATTTGGCCAATCAATCCGCTGGTGCGATACCCCCCTACCGACAGCATTCCTGCCCCCAGCCTGATCAGTAAGTTTCACTGCTGGTTCCCTCTGCTTTGATTAACATATTATAGCTTTTCCAACATTTTTAAATTCCCTCTCGTTTCTCTTTTAGCTTGAATGGCTCACTTAGGGAGCCCCCTACCCATGTCAGCCTAGGGCCCCCGGGGAAGTTAGTTGGCCCCTGCTTGCAGATGCTTCCTTGAGATTTACAGAGATGCACTATGGGGCGGCAGGAGGGCAGTTGGTGGGGAGGAGGGCAAGCCCTAGAAGTGGTAACACATTTCATGCAGGGAAGCAGCTGGAAGGAACGAGAGCAGGAGGAGGTAAAGGCCAAACTCCACAGAGACTCCATACAGTGCTGCTGAATTGGGAGGAAGACCACGTTACAGCAGACGCCCCAGTAAGACAATGGGCTGCGGCTCTTTCCAATGGCAGTCGCTGGGTTTTAGTCCTTTGTTTACCCCCCCCCCCCCCCCCTTAACAAGCTGCTTGACCAGGCCTCACAGTCAGGCCCAGATCTATCAGATGCTTTGGAAGAGAACGGGGCCCATGGATCACAGTGTCAGGTGCTGAATATCTCAGGTCTGACAAAAGATGTCCCGTCCAGTGTGAGGTCAGATGAAGTATGCATTTCTATCATTTACATTTACAGTTGCTTTTGTCCAAAGCGACGTCCAAGTTTAATTCAGTGCAGCTGAAACCTTTTACAAAAAAACTTTATTTTTTTTTTTGCATAAGAATTTGCCTATTTATGTCATCTAATTCACACATCATCCATTTTGAAAATAACAGGAAGGCAAATTATCTTATCTTCCCCCGCACCTCTGTGCCTGTATCACTATCATCAGATAGCAAAGCCTTTCTTTGTGTGAGAAAAAAAACATCGCGCTTGGGGAGTAATTAAAATGTAGCTTTCCTTTTACAGCTGTTACTTTTTATTAAGTCATTTATAAGCCATTTCAAAACACTGCTAATATGAAAACAAATGCTAACGTTTAAGTTATTAGCCGACAGAGTAGCGTTTATGAGAATATTTACACCATATTGCATCGTTTAAAGGTGTTTCTCCTTTGTCCAGCAGGGGGCAGAGTTTTATGCCTCCCCAAAGCCAAAGTTTAACAGTTCCTCGATTTGATGGCCACAGCTAAATGACGTTTGGATTACTGTCTTATTTATACCCAAAACCTCCCTGTGGGGTGACATACCCTCCAAATAATTACATCAATGAGGCAACATTGCAGTATGTGGCATCGGAATACTAGAGTCAGCTGTCCTGTCATGGCCCTTGCTGAATTATGAATGCTGCCTTTCTGCCAGCTTCTTGGATGATGTTTCTGGGCCTTGGGAGTTTCTTCACATCTTCGCTGGTCTTTCTCAATCCTGTCCTTTTAAGGGAAGCCCTGTAAACACAGTTCATCATGGGTGTGAAATTCCACACCGGCTCCCATGTGTAATGCTGACGGGATGGTGATACAGTTGTACATACACCTGTTCTTGAAAACCCTTTTACTGTTTATATGTTGTGCCCTTTAAGGTAACTTTGGTATTGCTAACGCTGCAGTCTTTCCACATTTGAGGACAATGAAATGTACTCTTTCAAACTGTCCAAACTATAGCAACAGGATAGTTTAATTTCAATAATTATAATTAAGAACATAAATTTCTATATAACAAAAAGTTTTAAAGGGTTAAAAAAATTGAATTCAAATATTAAAATTAACTGAAAGTAATTCAAATCTGGCAAATAATTCCACCGTTTTCACTTTGACATACCTTCTACACGTTTTTTTTTTTTAATTTGAAGTATATTACTTCAGCGATTATGGTAAGAAAAACTAGGCAAGTTGAAAGAACATGGCCTGTACTGCAAAGAAAAACCAGAACTGTCACAATAACTGCGTCCCACACTCGGAACGCACAGACTTATTGCTTTGTTTAGAACAGCGGTTGCTAAGTTTTATTAAGCTGTCAATTAATCATGACAAAATCTATCCTGACATTTCTAAATTTTTGGATGATTTAGATATACTGGCAGGAATGGAATATAACATACAGTCCTTAATTTTCTGGTCATCAGTACACTGGCAGCAATAATTATGACAAAATAATTTGACTTCTTAAAAAACAGTTCGCAGACAATGGAAAATTAAATACCTGAGTGACAGATTAATTTAAGTGGAGTGCTATTTATATAATGCGTTGAGGTGCCAATACAGCCAGCAGTTTAACTGTTTCATGTATAGCTTTAATAAAAAAAGTTTTATAGTAGCCCAGTTAAGTTTAATTCTCTCCGTTGAAGCAGATTACTGCATTTCTGGTGAAGTCATCAATGGAGTCCGCCAGGGCTGAGAATCAGACTTTAGACTGTAAGAGCCAATCATCTGAACTCAGCCAGGATTTCTGAAACCGCCTCTCGAACTGATCTCGAGATGAACGGGCTTAAATATTTTAGGAAACACAAACACGCTTGAGGTTTGTACCTCAGCATATAAATTCACACATAGTAATTTTATAGAAGCTACACCAGTAATAGGTCTCCTTCCATGTAACTTGCTGTAGGACCACAAAAAGGTGAAATGGACTGTAACCAAAATTCCATTCTTGCATTCATCAATCCATCTTCCAACCACTTAGTGCAGAGTTGTGGGCTGGGGGGGGAGAGATATTCCAGGCACCATAGGGCACATGACGGGGAGAACCCTGGACAAGATGCCAATGATGGGATGCCAAAGTCTCACACAGTGAAAACCTCTGTTTCACAATACTATTATTACAGCCTTATGTTAGAACTTTATATTAATGAGAAAATATACAACGTGGGGAAGTTTCGTTCAGGGAAATTCTTCATCCACCAGAAAAGCTGGTTTCAATACAAGCTTGCAGCGTGTACTTTATAGGTCTTATCTGACACTACATCTGTCCCCTAACAGGCCACAAAAGCCCATGCATCCCTATCTGATTATCTCCATGACAAGAACGTGGTGTTAATGCTTTTCATGGAATGTAACATCTCCCCCAGCAGTGACACAGAAGACACGCCCAAAGCATAGGTTACTGGTCAGTGGGGACTTCAACCCAAACCCCACTGGGTGTGAGACGTGCGGTTAATTGGGGCTTTAAACTTGTAACTGCATCACATCCATTAGTTGCAAGAAGTGGATGTGGAAGTTCACGAAAGGTCTTTGACCTCTACGATCCCATCCCTACGTTATTGACCATCAGTTCTGACCTTTATTCAACCTTATGATGCTGACCTCTCTCATGGTGAGTTATGTCACCATCTTTCCTGCAAACCATGCTGCAGCAGAGAAAGGAGAGAAGGGACAAAAGCACCAAAGAAAGATACATCGATGTTAGCCCTAAGGTGTCTTGCCATTCGTCACTGTTTGATTGGGCCACCAGGTCAGAGACAGTTAAAAAGTGTTTCTGCATCACTGAAATGCAGACATCACACAAAAATTTGTAGTTTTAAGGTAAGGAGAAGTGTAGGATATAACTTTCAAGGATAAACCTACTACCCAGACGGACGGCCATGTGAGGTATAAAAACTGCCAGACTTATAAATCTAATCAAACCTTTGCTACACATATCTTATCACCTAGGCTCATAATTTTGTATTTTATAAAACAGTTCACTTCACATGGTTCTTTTCATTTAATTTCTATATAATCTAAACTTAAAGTACTGTTGGGTTAGGGTTTAAATCTAACAGCTTTAAACAAAATTAAAGACGGCGGATCATTGTAATGTATTGGAGTCAAATCATACAACTAATAAAACATACTTTCTGTTATATGTCATGCATATTTGACAGAAGGTAATAATAATAATGGATGGATGGATGGATGGATACTCAATCTTCGTCACAGCATCCACCGCGTGGCGTCACTGACAGCAAGGGTTAAAGTTCGTCTACGAAGAAGCAGCAGAAGGATCCTACCATATTGTAAATGAATATGGAGAAAGGCTTTAGGGACATATGCCACTTGCATAATTGCATACTCTGAAATTTGTATGCTTTAAAAAATTTAATATTCAGGTGAATTTTTATTGAAGAGTACTCCTGCCTTCCGCTATCGCGGTGCCCATGTTCACTCTCCCCCCGTCTATCTGCACGGTGGTTCCGGCCGATTGTCTGTCTCACTCGGCGACGGCCGAGTTAATGATGTGCGGGAGCACGGAGTGGTATGTGACGGTCAAGTTTATTACTATGGTCGTGTTTTTTCATGTGTGATGTAGTTTAGTGTTCGCGTGATTACAGGACATAAGGCACATTTTCTACATCCGAAAACAATTACGTAATATTAATAACCCGATTTAAATATGCAGCGTCGATGCATGTTTGCAAATGGGCCAGGTAATTGGTCTGTGTTGGTTTGGTCGTATGTACGGATGATGTGAAACATGTAGTTTATGTTACATTGAAGCTTCGCCACTCAGGATTACACTATTGGGAAGCGTAATGTTAAATGATTAGAGTCCCCCCTAATAGATTAAGCACGTCCAGTTTTATTGAAGCAAGATACCTTACTGGTTAAGCCATGCAAACTCAAAATGGTAACTGAGAGGTATGGTAAATACTGTTATTTTAAAAATGTATTTGCGAAATCAAACTCAATGCATCTCGTTATATCACAGATGTATAACTGGCCTAATGCTCATTTTGCCCCTTAATTTAGTTTGTAGAGTCCGCCCGCAGTCGCAGATATACAACATGTTGCCAACGTTTACCTGTTACGTTCTGATCACATAGAAGCGCATTGTAACATTTCGGGGTTCATTGTGGAGATTATGGCGGCTGGGTGACGCGCATCGTGACACTGAGCTAATAGACGGAATATCCTAGATTGATATATACCAGTAGATATGCTATTTCTGTCCCAAGTCAATGGGTCAGGTATTCAGTCTAAATCTCTGCTTGGGGAATTATACTGTAACTTTCCAAAACTAATAACCAATGTGTCTTAATAGCTTGTTCAGATTAGGTTGAAAACTGCAGGACCCATAACAAACGGTTGGGATTTGTAACAGAATCACTCCAATACTTTAATGACTTTAATGGTTATCTATTTTTAAATCAGATATATTTCAGCACAAAACACCAAACTACACAAGTGGCTGACATTTTCAATCCACTCTGAGAACTGGTGAAAATTATTTTAAACTGTTCCACAAGGAACAACATGAAATTAAAAGGTTAGTTACTGTTTGTATTTGCCATCGTTTCATATTTGATCTCCTTTTTATGTCAGATGTAATTCAAAGCAGTTCCCTAAACAAGAGTTTTAACAAAATGGTTTAATTACGCCCAGTTTTCTGTATAGT
Organism: Mormyrops attenuatus; assembly: GCA_026777985.1. Taxonomy (NCBI): domain Eukaryota; kingdom Metazoa; phylum Chordata; class Actinopteri; order Osteoglossiformes; family Mormyridae; genus Mormyrops; species Mormyrops attenuatus. The sequence goes on from JAODKC010000045.1 coordinate 11,195,400, forward strand.
TTGGGCTGTGATCTTCCGTTCTTCGATCTTCCACATGTGGCTTGGAAAAGGTTCTCTCCTCATTCCTGGTGTTTCGTGGGAAATGTGTCCAGCGGCCAAGAAGCATGTTTTATTTGCCTGTTATTGTAATTCCCTTCCATGTGGTTTGTGTTTAATTAGACTCCGCGGTCATGAAAAATGTTAAGAAGCAAATTCACGTGATATGTAGTTAATAATATCAGCCTGTGTTATTTTAACTTGGATGCAATGTTTGTTTTTTTCCCCTCCATTCTGTTTCAGGTTGGCAATGAAATGCAGCAGAAGTTAGGTGACAGGAAGCTGCTCCTGTGCAAAGATGTGGCGCCCCCTAGTGGTGTGGCCTTCCTGCAGCTGCCGTTCCGCTGTCCCCGGTGCGGGGAGCGCCAGCGGCTCCGGAGCCTGTCATCTCTCAGGGCCCACCTGGAGCACCAACCTGCTTACCACACAGTGCACCGCCTCTGCTCATCGTCTGCCTGGGATCCCGTTGATGGCCAGGGGGGGCGCAAGAAGGCCGGTGTGGTGGGTTGCACCGATAGGTGCCGGAGCTCAGAGCCCAGAGATATGGCGGAATCTGCGGGGAAGGCTGGGACGTTGAAGGAGGGTACTGTAGGGGAGCAGGGAGAGGAGCAGCCCGGCGTGGGACGTGACAGCAGCACGCTCAGCTACCGTCTGGCCCAGATGATGCCCATGGAGGTGCGCGCCCCCTCCAGGTTGGAGGAGGCCCTGCGGGCGGCGAACGGCACCATGATGCGGCAGCTGCAGCGGCTCAGCACAGACCTGGCGCAGGTGGACGTGGAGCTGCTGCGCACGCACGCTCGCTTCCGCCACCTGGCGCGTGAGAAGCAGCAAGTGTCGGACCGAGAGAGGGCGCTGTGCCAGCAGGTGGACACGGCCGTCATGGAGATCGGCCGACTGCGGGAGCGGCTCTCCCTGTCCGAACAGGAGCTGGAGAAGAAGGAGCTGTGAGGCCCATTTGCTTTCCAAGCTGTCTGGGGCGGGGGGAGGCACCCCCCATCCAGATCCTGGCAGGACGTAATATTACAGAACGTGCCCTGCTCTGTGAATCACTCACAGTCTCTATGTACCGAGGCAGACGGCTAACTTTACTTAGGCTAACTTTACTTAGACGTTCACTAATTACTTCAAAGGAGTATTTATCACTCATTCCCTAAAATTTGTATGTTATGCTGCCCAGATCTGGAGTGAGAATTTCAGGGTTCAAAACATGTGGTCACATAAATCACTTTAACATCCCTTTATGGGGTCGTCGGTGCCACTGTCCGTTTAAATGGGCTGCCATAATCACACTTCACAGCCACCCTATTCTGAGCAAGGCTCTGTATGATCTCCAGAAAACCCATTTAACTTTCTGGTGCCTTGAGAACAGAAAAAAAGCTGTGACCCTCCCCAGTTTTTTTTCTTCTCATTGCAGAGAAAAAGTCTCTTGTCTGCATTCCGGCAACAAAAATGGCATTGAGAGTATGTCCTCCAAGATGGCGTGACTTCTTGAGGGTGGCTGTAATTTGGTGGCAGTGAGTCTTTCATAAAGCTTTGGCAACACATCTAAGCAACACTAAGAAGTAACAGTCAGGCCCTTTCGCAGCACTTTAACAGACCAGCCCCCAGCCTCACCCGCCCGTCCAAGCCCGGTCCCTCCTCCCGCTAACTCTCGTTCATTGTCAATTGTTTGCAGGGAAGTTATCTCGATTCATAATTTTCTGGAGGCTGCCACTCAACATGAGATGTGTGGGAAAGTTCGCCTGCAGAATTTCATTGAGAACCTCTTGCAACGCATCTCTCTGGCCGAGCGACTCCTGGAGTATTACAACAGCCCCTCGAACCTGCGACACTGCAGGAATTACATGGTCAGCTTTCAAACCATCCTGTCAGGGAGAGCTACAGTAACCTTTCATTTCCTGCCACGCCTAAATACTGAAAATCCATGTATGCATAATATGAACTGATTTAACTGAATTTAAAAATGTTTAATTAATTGCCCCCTTTTCAGAGAATGCCTTAGGCTAAAACCAGAGGTTCAAGCATAGTTTATAAAAATTAAACTAACAAAAAACAGCACATTAGTGGACTTGTGTTCATTTGCTAAATCAGTTATCACCTGATTTGTCAAGCTTGTTCACCTGTTTCCACCTGTTTACAAAAGATAAGAAACAAAAATGACAAATACAACCCCTGGTGTTTGTTGTGCTTGTAAATTGCACCCATATATTCGAGCAATACCAGCTGTAACTCTATGCCAGGCGTTTCAAAGGATCAGTTATCAGTATCACATCTGACTGTTTTGCCACAAGGTGTAGTTATTAAGTCCTGCTTTGTTTAACGGTTGTATGTATGTAAAAAGAAATTCGTTTGGATGAAGTGATCCTCTGTCAGTAGTTATTGTTTTTTTATTTATTTTTAGATGTTCCAGCCTGTTGAAAATGGTCTACATGGAATGGCTGAAAGCAGGTTAGTGATCTCATTGTGTACTATGTACCTGAGATACCAGTATTGTTCTGTGTTAGTGTGACATTAAATTGCAACATAACCATAACAGGCCCATAACAGGGAACTTATTAAATATAATTCATATTATGTTGTATTACTCCTACAGTTTGCTTACTTTGCCATATCTGACAGCTCGCATGGAGTTCCACAGGAGTTCAGTATTTTGAAAATTCTCAAGTTTAACTTCCCATGGAAAGTTTCCAGAAATTTCCTACCCCTTTGCAGCCCTACTTCCCATGGAAAGTTTCTGGAAAAAATCCAGAAATTTACTGGAAATTTTCTCCCCCTTTGCAACCCTGTTCATAAACAATCCATCCATCTTCCAACCGCTTAACCAGTACAGGGTATTTTGGAGCCTGGACCCTTTCACAGTCAGCGCAGAACACAAGGCTGGGGATCACCATGGATGGGATGCTAGTCAATTTCAAGGCTTGCACACAACCATTCATGAATAATGGCCCTGTGAATACTGAGACAGTGATCCTTAATGCCTTCACTATCTGGTACTCTGCTGAGTGTCGCTTATCCTGAAGTATCTTTGCATCCTCCTATCGCGATAAACATAAAGCTTAGCCTCACGTATGATGACTGGCATTTTAAAGATGCCGTGATGCTTTCATGTGCTCTTCTTGGCAGAACAGAAACTCTTTCCCCACTGATGTGTCGGAGTTTTGTGATCGCAGGTCGGCTGGGTGTCCAGAGGTACCCCCTGTCTGCGCGGAGGCCAAGGCTGTCGCCACCCAGAACGGAAGGTCTTTTCCAAACCCCTCCAGAGCGAGACAGGGGTCCAAGCAGAACTTCTGTCAGTCGGACCACACTTGAGGGGCCGGACACCTGGAAGCGTGTGGCGGAGGGGGGTGATGTGTTGGGGATCCACAGAGAGGACGTATGTTTGGCTGTCACTGTGCTGCTGTTGTTAATGAGGGTGCGAGGCCGTCCATATGTGAATGTGTCTCTCTCATGCTGAGAAACTTTTGATAGCTGAGTCTTAAACGATGCCAAGCTAGTCGTATGCGAGCTGCAGAGTATTCCCTTGAAATGTGTCGCAGTATCTTGTGCAATGAGACAGCAAATGTAGCTTCAGAGCAGATTGTCATCCTTTTAGCCAAAGCCAAGGTGTATTTACATCTGTTTATTTTTTCCTGTTTTTCATGTTGTTTAGAAACACAGGAGTCTAATGAAATTGATCTGTGTTTTCTTACCTTAAAACTAAGAAACTAAGTGCGCGCATTCCCCCCAGACTATAGATTATTGCTTATGTTACCAAAGGAATTTCTGATTGACAGGATCAGTTTCCTTAATGTTATCTGAACCCTTGTAGGATCTCTGTGAGAGTATTGTATCTCTCTTGAATATGGAAAGTCTTCTGGCTGCTTTTTTTTCCCTAAATTAAGTCCTATACTGTAAGCTGTGAGGTGTATTAGCGCACTCATACAGCGATTGTTACAGCCCTTTAAATTATCATTTGTACAGGTTATGCATACAGGGTGGTCAGTGATCATTTGCAGCATTTTAAGAGAACATGAAGACAAACCGTGCTTCCAGAAGGATTTACGAATGTAACGTTTTGTCATTGCAATCCTGTATTGTAGGCCTATTTGTACTTTACAGGCAAATCATGAGTACTAAGCAATAATCCAGAAGCGCTGACGTGAACTTTTGTTACACAGTTCAAAATCTTATCCATATTCAGCGTTTTTAAAATCACACTCGAGTGTGATGAGTGCTGTAACTCATAGATTTGCCGATGTTTACTGAATGTTTCTTCATTCAAATATGATACTGTGATACTATATTTAGATGTGGATTAGTCTGTGTCGTTCGTGATACGATATTCGTGCCTCATTGTGCGAATTTTGTGCGGGTGTCATGCAGTAAATTGTTTGTACTACAAGTATTTTTTAGAAAGTTACCGCTTATATTACCCAAGTGCACGAAATGTAGATGTTTCGCTGAGGTGCCTACCCTGCGATTATATGGTGTAATCTGTGTTGAGACAGAAACAAGCTGCACGAAACACTTTTTAAAATAAGGTATATTTTCACGGCGAAAAAAATATATATATTTAAAAAAACATAAGAGCTGACAATCATTGCTTGAAGCAAAGTTCTGCTGTATTGAGCATATATATTCTTGTGTAGTATATCTAGACACGTGTATCGGCGTAATCTGCTGTCAGATGTAAAAGGAATAGTCACCGTGTATTGTGCTTAAGGTGGCTCATCAGTTGTTGTGCCTTCATCGAAAAAAACGCTATAGTCTGATACACTGTGTTAATCGCGATGCTGTGAAGTTCGTGCAATTGTGACATATCATAAAGAATAAATACTCTACCTGATCAACCCAGCGGTGCCAGTGAAAAATCATTATTCTATCATTAACAAAGAAACCTCACCACTTGCTGTGAACTTTATCACTAAAGGTGAAAATTAGCGCCTCTCATTCAAGTAGTTCTCCCGGTTTAACGTAGTCGTTTGGCTTTATGTTGTGTCTTACGATTGACCTACCTGGGAGAAATGTTAGTGTTTTTCCACTTGCATGTACAATTGTTTAAGAAAGGATTTGCTACCAGGCTATGTGCACAATATTTGAATACATCTAACATATTCTAGTGGTAACCCATTGTCAGGCTAACATAAAAAACGAGTGCTGAAGGTTTGCAGCTTTTTATCTAAAGCACTTCAAATCAATTTTGGGACGAGGACTCGCGAACGGGACGCTGAAGATGCGCGGCGGCTCTCGTCAGAAGAGCGCGAGCGGACTCTCGCGGCCCCTGCGTCATCGCGCCGTCGCTCGTGCTCGCATTGACGTCACCCATTGTCCGGCGCTCCTGCTGCAGCCCGCCTGAAGTGCAGGATGGGGAGCGCGCGACCCGCGCGCGAGGCCTCAGCGGGGGCCATACGTCACACGCGTGCAAAGGCCCTTCCTCAACGTTTAGGTATCGGTGTGTTTTCTAATAAACAGTGAGTCCCTGACCTCATTTAATTTAGGTGGGTTGATTGTGTTTACCGGCTGAACTAATTATTTTTTTGTGAGGGGGATTCTACAGTTTCACCGCGGCAGGTGTACTTGGATTAATAAAAAAAAAACAATATTTAAGAAAATTCAGTAAGAGGCCTTCATCAAATACCATGATCCTCAGCAAAACATGCAATCAAGCATTCCTGTGAACGGGCGAACTATTTTAAGTATGACAAATCCCAGTAACTGACAATTATACATCCAATAAAATAGATAAAAGAAACATCCACTTTAAAAGTCGGAGCACAACAGCAGTAAACAAATCTCTGTTTCATTATAATTCAAAAATACTTAGGATTTAAGTAACTGCATTAGTATAATAAAAACGGAAGGTGATTGATCACAATTGCAGCTGAAAGCATTCATGTTTACTTGGAAGAGAAGTGCTGTGACAAGACTAGATGAAGACCTAATTATAGCTGTTTTTACAATAGTCATTTCAGTGTAGTGTAAAACTTTGATAACATGCTCAGCCAATCTTAATAAAAGGGAAAACAAACAGTGAATACAACATACACTTACATTCATCCAGGAAATATCTTCAAATTTTCCAAATGGTGTGGGGTCATCCATATTCTAGCCACTTATCCCAGGGCACAAACAGAACGCATTTATTATCGTTGTTCAGGCAGCAAGTACAGCAATCTTCAGCCTGCACGTATCCCACCTTGTTCTTATATTTGACAGGCGCATAAGCTTATAGACACAACGAGCCATTTTTATTCCACTCTGGAACAGATAAAGGGCTTTGCTCAAGGGGTCAACTGTGATATGATTACAGGCCACATGACTTGAGATTATTTTCAGTTTATTACTTTTATGCAAAGTGAATTTCAGTAGAGTGAAGGGTTACACACGTTTCTGTGTGCTCCCTGGGATTCGAACCCATGACCTTTGTTTTTAGCACAATGCACCACTTGCTGAGCCTCAGGAGTAGTGTTGACCGCACAATCTTCAGGATGCAGGCGCCCCTACCATGGATGTGTAAAACAACAGAGCTATAGTTCTAGAATGTCTGATCCCTAGATTCAGTGTTTTTGTTCATGTTAAAAATAGATCAATATTAACTCGAATATGAAAAGCTGGCATAAATGACAGACGTGTATTTTCCTGTCACTGCAAACCGCTCCTCTGCAATTTCTGATCCATAATGATGTAATTGTAGTTCACCTAACTAAACACAAGGTGTCACTTGATACCCACACAAAAAGATCAGCTTGATCAAACGAAGTAACAAACATAATAAATCAATCATCTTTATAATAAATCCATTTTCACTTGTAATTGTTGGGTTCTGTGATTTGACACATTATTGATACATTTAGAATCCTGTTTGTTTTGCGATATTTACAATGACAAATGTAAATCCAATACGTTGACTTCAAGATGATTACTCTTCATCTTAATACATTTTAAGTTCTATTAAACTTCAGTCCCAAATAAACTGCAATCCAAGGAGCCCATGTAAAGGAACTGAAAAACACATTCAAAGACGTGAAAGGTCAGAAACATAAATGATACTGTTGTGTTTACTAGAAGGCAAAGTGCAAAAGCTCTTTTTTCGTAAAAAGGTAGGCCCAGTGTCACAGAGAGAAGGGATCCACAAATAGTAATGGCAACATGAGACTATTAACATTTAATTCTTATTTTTCAAACAGAAGGGCCGGATGCAGGCTTTGTGAGCTGAAACACTCGTAATGTATAATTTAGTCGCACAAAGGAAACAGCGCGCGCTCATTTCAGCCTCACAAAGCATGAAAAGGCAAGTATGCCTTCTCTTACACGGCTCTTCTCTCGCATCAAAATAATGTGGGAGTTTCACGGAGAATAAATGTCTGTTTAGTCATGCTTAGTGCAGTTAGGGAGACGATCGGAAGGAAACGGATGAGTGCAAGACGGTTAACCCTTGGCGTTAGTTTTACCGAACCATTGTGATCAAACGTCAACAGTATAAAGCACAGCTAACACCTGCGTCTGTGTTTGTTGTGGGTTGTGGTTCTGCTTCTATAGAGGTCTCAAACTTCTGATTATGCGAATATTATTCGCTGTGAACATATGGCAGACTAATGACCAAAGGACTGAACTGTAAAACACAGCTGTCATAATTTTTTGATGTAGGTTACGTTAATAGCCGCAGTAAAATATGCATCTGTGTGAATAACTGTAAGAATCTTTGGGGAAAAAGCCAAATTTAATAAAAACAACAGCAATAGTAATTTTTGGTGTTGTTTATTATTTTCTTCATTTCAATTTTTATTGTAATTACTCTGTAAAAGAAAGCACTTCGAAAGTAATCCATATATCAGAACAGTTTGAGGCCCAGTCAAAAAATAAATGCACTTTATTCTAATTGAAGATGTAGTATTCCATGGATCGATAATGTAGCCCTAATCCATGTGGACGAAAACTTAAGTTTCCATATTTGGCGTGTTATACTGAGACATATTTTTATATTTGAATTACTAACCACATGTTCATAAGGTTTGATTGAATAGATTTTGACATTGTTGTTATACTCAAGGGAGCCGGAGCCGAGGGGAGAGGGAACGTGGACCCCCAAAATTTAATATGGCTTCATTCATCCCCAGATAAATTGACCCTCCTCTCCACATATCACATTGTCTCCTGCACCGATGGCTATACTCAAGTACATCGTTTGGGATATTTTAGCCCCCTTCCCAGATGTATTTTTTTGGCTTAAGTCGTGAATGGCTTTTTGTATGATTTATAAGTTTACCACCCCAGTAAAGAATATGTTCCCCTATCCGTTCATCTCTAAATACGCCCCTGGCTTTCCTAACAGATATAAACACAGGCTGAGCTGCCGTCTTTCAGTACTTCAGTACTACTTACTTCAATTACCCTATTTGTCCACTTGGGGGCACTACTGTACAAACAAATGGCATTGAAAGTGCTTGAACGGTAGACGCAGCGTCTGTGTCAGAAAACATAGTAAACGGACTGGGGTATATGTATGCCTGTGTATGTGTTAAAGCCACGGTCAAAAAGAACGACGGACGAAATGCAGGGTAAAACTGTCCAACACTGGATACATGGACAATGAAACTAACGGGTAAGAAGAAGTCTGGAAAGGAGTCGTGATCCTGAAAGACACGGGATGTGAGGGCAGATTATGGGGGCACTTTAACAGCTGCACGTGAGAACCTTCATGGGGGCCTTCATGGTACATAACTCTCAGTAGTTTATATGTCTTACTATGAAGTGCATGTAAGAAAAGGTACCTTGGATCTCGTCAACATTCCAACTTTCAACTCAACAATAAGTGTGTAGTGTTGTTATTGAAGGGCAGTTCATGAGAGTTGTAGCCTTGTGTTCCCGACCTGCCCTCCTTCTTCAGTAATTCTCCCCCCATTTCTTTCATTTTCCCAAGAAAGCTTGGGCGCTTAAAAACCCCTAGGCATTAATGACCGTGCTGTGGGTGAAACAAACCCCCGCCCCGAATCCTTGCAAATGAACGGAAGAGTTCGCCCAGGGTGCAAAACGGTGCCTTTGAGCCTTGCGGTGAAGGAGTGGCATGATGCTCGCGCCGTCGGTCTTAGCAAAAGCCGTGGCCAGGACACTCAGGGACACAGCTGATTAAACAAAGCGCACAACAGGGGACAGGGACCCGCGTCGGACAGTCATGCTCAGAGTTTGCTTTCCAGCCCAGTGACATAACAGAGCAGGACTCTAGGTTGACTTCATGGTGAACCTCCTTAACTTATGAGAGATGTCTACCTCCTTCAGCTTTCATGGTCCCCCTGTAAGGAAAAAGATCAATTTGCAGGAGACTAGAATTGATACTTTATTTGCCATTTGCACGAGTGCTCTGTAATTCATCTTTTAGAATATCTTGCTCTCTTTTGAGACAGACCCACGCACATAGCCAGGGACAAACCAAAATTTAATTGTCATTGTTGACACACCACAGCGAAATATGTTCTCTGCATTTAACCCATATGTGACAATGTGACATAGCAGGGGCAGCTAATTCAGGGCCCAGGGAGCAGTGTTTGGAGGTGGTACCTTGCTCAGGGTACCTCAGTGGTGCCTTGCTGGACGGGGATTCAAACCTGCAATCTTTCACTTCAAGTACATGTCCCTAACCATTAAGCCACCACCCCTTGGCGGGTGAATTTTGCCAAAGTGGGATCCCCTTCCTACCCCCGGCTAGCAGATTTTACCAAGGGGAAGTCCCTGATCTGTGAAATTTACTGAGGGGGTAGATTTCTTTATAATTGCCGGCCTGATATACACAGTTGAGAGTGAAGCTTGGGGTCTAAATGCAGGGTCCACCATTTATCCATCCTGGGGCAATTCCAAGGGATAAGGGCCTGGACAATTTTTCCCAAAGATTTTGGGGATTCAAACCACCATCACACCATCCTGTAGTACCCAGGGTTTTAGATTATGATCAAATCCCCGGGCCTGAATGCTGTGTGACCAAGAACTGACTCACATGTGGCTGACCCTCTCTGCCAGTGGTTGTGACCGCTCCTGTCTCCCAATGGTGGGGGCCCCTTTGGGCCAGTGGGGGGGGGGGGCTCCGACAAGGTACCTTGTTTGCCCGAGTTACAAAAGCAGGAGGGAGAAATGGACCTGGCTTTTCATCAACCTGAAGAGGTCCAGTGCTAATTACTGCTAATTGCACTGAGAGCATGGCAAGTTCTTGGCAAGGAGCGTCTCAAACCACCACAGGTCACCCGCACAGGCCATTGACACTTCCATGACAAGGTGAGTCATGCGGTGTCTTCATGTGACAGTGATAATGATACGTGACAGTGACATACGTCAAAAAATGACAGGCGATGACTCGGGATGCTGCTTTTTTTAACGTCACTTTGTTGGGTGAACCTGCCATGAATTGTGGGAAAGACTAAGGTGACATGAGGTGTGAGAGATGAAGGATGGATCATCCATCCATCCATTTTCTGAAACTGCTTGTCCCATTCAAAGTCGTATAGGCACAAGTCAGGGAACAACCAAGATGAGGCGCCAACCCATAGCAGGGCACACTCACAGACCAGTCACACCCACGGGCAATTTGGTATATCCAATCAACCTCAGCATGTTTTTGGACTGTGGGGGGAAACCTAAGTACACTGAGGAAACCCCACAACAACACAGGAAGAACATGCAAAACGTCATACACACGGAACCCTGGCAGAGACTTGAACCCAACTCTCAGAGGTGTAAGACAACAGTGCTAACCACTGCACCACCACAAATGAGTCAAGTTCCGAACAGCTAAATATACTTCCCTCCTCACTCATTCCACCTGGCTCTTTAGGATAGTTCAGCTCCTCCCAGTGTAACAAGAGTCAGCTGGGTGTTTCCATGAGCAGAAGAGGTTCCTTGCATGAGATTTTCCTCTCCAAATGTTCTACTATGTTACAAGTATGAAAATCCAGCCTTGTGACTCTGGCCCACTGCCCACCGGTTCTAAGCTGTTAAATAATTTTATTTTCATAGAAATCAATGCAGGGCCGGAATGGTGCTGCAGCACAGTGACCTGACACCTCCAGAGACCAAGGTTGGAGTCTCTGCTCTGGTTTCGTGAGTGTGGAGTTTGCATGTTCTCCCCATGTCATCATGGGGTTTCCTCTGGATACTCCAGTACCCGGTAACCCTGAATGCTGTGTATACACCCTGCGATGGGTTGGTGCCCCATCCTAGATTCTTCCCTACCTTGCTTCTGTTGTTTCCAGAATAAGTTCCAGACCCCAAGACCCTACACAGGACAAGCAGCTGTAGAAAATGAATGAATTTGAGATGTTTCTCCTAATGAATGTTGGTACTTTCCCAGCATTGTGTGTTTCTAAACTAACGACAGTAATAATGTACTGTGTGGCGTCTTCCATGTAATTCCCTCAAACTCTGTCTGATGTCATCACTATTAATGACATCGACAAATTCTCTGAGTGGATACTTAATGACATCAAAGAAAGGGTATGTTATTAAAATCCAGCGCACGTTATGAAAGCAATTTACATCATCGAGGTGACAATTCAGAGATTACATGGTTCTGCATTTTATGTCATTATTGCTTGTGTGGTTCTTCTGGGAATCCAGACGTAACATGTTCCATCCATAGACACACCCTGTACCTCTGCAATCCGTGTGTTTTATTTTATTACCGTGTATTTTATTGTGTCTTTATATTTGTCGAGCCACTGGATGCCTAAATTTCCTTCTGGATTAATAATCAATCAATCAATCAATCAATCACTCTATCTATCTATCTAATCATATCATTAGCATCATCAGACCTCTTCATCCTGATTCTGATAGTGGCAGTGAAATTAATCTGACTGAGGGTGGTTATAATAATGTCTTATGTTACCTACTCATTGGTTCCATGCAGCGTTGGCAACCGCTGGGTAAGGGGATTTTGATTATGGGACATGCCTTTGACATTCTGAGAAATGTTTAAATAAATCTTAATGTCAGTCAATTAAACTTGGAAAGCAAGTCGATAGGTTTTCCTTTTAGTCTTCTGGTAATTTTGCAACCCGTATGGTCCCCAACGGCCACCATAACTAGGAGGTCGTGACACGGACAACCATGACATCAATATATAAGCATGTCCCAGATCTCTTGTTTTTTGTGCTGCTGTATATACAGGAAACCTTGGGGGGGGGGGCTCTGTCCTCTGGCTCCAACATGGGGGTCCTTTTGCTCCCTAGTGACTGTCCCTCCATCTTCACCAACGGCCGTACTGTCTTTTCCGTTTCACAGCCTACGGAGAAAGCGGCCATGGGGAATTCACATTCTGTCATGGGATGACCACGTGTCTGTGTGACCACATCACTGACGAGTAAAACACCACAACCTCAAGCAGTGGGAAAATACTAGTGGGCACGAGTATCTGCATTTATCTTGCGGTTATAGATGAAAACTAGAAGCACAAGTTAAACATGTAGATTATCTACTTTATTTGCAGGAGCGAGTTATTTCTTATGTTGGTCTCTGTGGGCCTGTGAGCTCATGAAGTTCTTTGCACTGCTGTCTGCGAGTCAATGCAGTTGCAGTGGCCTGTTAACGGAAGCAGCAGGGTCTTCGTCAAAGTCAAAGGCTGCGGCTGAGATTATGAGACTGCACTGTGGACGGGCCACTGAACAGCTGTTCTGTCTCGCTCCGTCGGCTGAAGGCCCGTGTGAAAATCAATCATTTACCGTGCAGAGAGGAACCATCTAAGTGACACAAGAGTGGCACCACCCTGTAGGCACTTCTGCTCTTCTGTAAGACTCCTCTACAAGATTCCCTTTATTTACAAGCATGTGCTGTGGTTTGTCAAAATATGATATCAAGGAAACCTATTGCAAAGGTGTGGCACTCTCTTCGAAAACAGTTTTCCATGACAATTGGCCTCAAATGGGGTAGGAGCCACCTTAAAAGAAAAATTAGTATATGAGAGTATGTATTTAAGCAAATTTCTGTATCTATCTAATTCACAACTGTGCTTATGAAAATATGAGGATTTGGATAACTGCAGTGTTCCACGATGTATGGAGAACATTGACTTTAGTTAGACAGACAGACAGACAGATAGATAGATAGACAGACAGATACTTTATTGATCCAGAAGGAAATTTATTTTAATCTCTAACTTCTGGAACCTGAAGGCAAAAGTGAGAAACATGACAACTGTACCCCCAGCACCCACACTCTTAGTCAATCTTATACCTCTTGTCACAATCTCCTGGAATAACTACTGTTTCACATGTTTTACAGATTCCAGGAAAAAGTACCAGACTTCAGGAGACACCTGAAGGTTTCTCTACCTTTATTCTGAGTGCTGATAAATATGAAGTAGCAGGGACATTAATCAACACCAAAGAGATATCAAAACAAGACAAACAGAGCATATACTAATATATGTTTGGGGAGTATATACCCACTGGTATAGTTTTGTGAGATTGTTTTATTTCCTTTTCACTGTATTTATTTATTTATTTGTTTGTTTTAGTTCTTACTGTTTTTATGGGCCTGGAGGGCTGTTAAGTATCTCGATAAACCCTTTTTGAAAACTCTGAGCCATAGGTATGACCTTAGTGTCGACGAAGGTTGTGCACTCGACACTGGTGAGTGACACTGCTGGCACAAAGACTAAAGGTTGGAGATGAATTCCCCCACATTACAGAGACAAGCAAGAGGAACAAAGATGGCAAAGAGGGGCTCGGCGAAGATCCATGTCCGAGTAGAGGCTGCAGGAGACCATGCTGCACTGCAGCACAGTGTATCTCACTGCAGATATTGTTCACAGACATTGCGAGCATTGTTTTTTTTCAGTGCTGCTTAGATATCTGGCATTTTGCTTGGGAGGCAGTAGCTTAATTTACATTTTGTCTAGCATGCTAAGCCAGTGCACATTAAACCTCTCAGCATCAGAATGCATAGAAGCTATGTAACAGTGTTGCTACTATTTGTTAGGTTTAAACCATCTATCAGAATGTTGTATGTCAGATTCGAAGCCTCTGCACGGCCTCAGCATGGGAAAATCTTTTAGGTAGAATCTCTTCATGGCTCTGTTTCCAAACTTTGACATTATGTCTGAAGTATGAGATTAAAGTAGTGAACACCACACAATGTTCCGACTTTCTCCTGTCTAGCGTGAACATGAATGGATTCAATTTACAATATACATAATTTTCCTTCCCAAACTGTATCCAATCAGGACTCACCAAGTAACCTGTTGTCAAAGGGTTTTTTCCAAAGGGAACTGAAAAATGCAATAGCTTTAAAGTATAACGGTGTGTGATACAATTCTCTTGACTTCCTGTCAAGCCTAATTTAGCAGTCGTCTTTATCTCCTTATCAATGTCTGACACCCTGTTTCCATATTATTACTTGCTTTTAACAGGAGTCTTCTGAAGTCCGTAGAGTTCAGCCAAATGGCTACTTCAATATTAGTTTAAATGCTACAACTCATGGCCAATGGTGGAAATTAGCGGGAGAACATTTTAAACTGAATTTGAGAAAACACTTCTTTACACAGTGTGTAGTTAGAGTATGGAGTAGTCTTCCTGTTCATGTAGCGGAAGCTAAAACCCTGGGTTCCTTTAAATCAGAGCTAGATAAGATTTTATCAACTCTGAGCTATTAGTTAAGTTCTCCCCAAACGGGCTTGATAGGCACCACCAGTGCAGAGCATGCTCAGGAATGGCAGCAGGCAGGTGTGAGTGCATCTGCACGCACAGTGAGGCGAATACTTTTGGAGGATGGCCTGGTGTTAAGAAGGACAGCAAAGAAGCCACTTCTCTCCAAGAAAAACATCAGGGACAGACTGATATTCTGCAAAAGGTACAACTGCTAAGGACTAAGGTCATTTTCTCTGATGAATCCCCTTTCCTATTGTTTGGTGTATCCGGAAAAGATTGTCCAGAGAAGAAAAGGTGAGTACTACCATCAGTCCTGTGTCATGCCAACAGTAAAGCATCCTGAGACCATTCATGTGTGGGGTTGTTTCTCAGCAAAAGGAGTGGGCTCACTCACAATTTTGCCTTAGAACACAGCCATGAATAAAGAATGGTACCAAAACATCCTCCAAGCATGTTCCAGCATGATGAAGCACCGTGGCATAAGGGAAAAGTGATAACTAAGTGTCTTGGGGAACAAAACATCGACAGTTTGGGTCCATGGCCAGGAAACTCCCCAGACCTTAATCCCATTGAGAACTTGTGGTCAATTCTCAAGAGGCAGGTGGGCAAACAAAACCCCACAAATTCTGACAAACTCCAAGCATTGATTATGCAAGAATGGGCTGCCATCAGTCAGGATTTGGCCCAGAAGTTGATTGACAGCATACCAGGACGAATTGAAGAGGTCTTGAAAAAGAAGGACCAACACTGCAAATATTGACTCTTTAAATGAACTTAATGTAATTGTCAATAAAAGCCTTTGACACTTATGAAATGCTTGTAATTATACTTCAGTATACCACAGAAACATCTGACAAAATGATCTACAAACACTGAAGCAGAGAACTTTGTGAAAACCAATACTTCCGTTATTCTCAAAACTTTTGGCCACAGCTGTACACATGCATGACTCACGGCAATAAAACAAAATAAGCAACAGAATCACAAAGTCACCTGCTCTCTGTATATATAGTGAATCTGCTAATGATCTCAAAAGTACAAATGTAAGCGGCATGTTTCGCTTTCAATGTAGAAACAGTGATAAGATGGCCTTCGGTGCCGTTCATTCGCAAGTTCAGCTGAAAGTTCAAGACTGGTGCATTATTAATTATGAGAGGCACATTATCCAGTACCCTGTTGCATAGCAGACTTTATACACTATAATCTCCTCCTTGTATATGTGTGTGCTACTTCTATTCAGCATTGCTGGACTTTCTCAACAGTTTATGTTACCATCCCAGTGTACATTAATATCAAATACATCACTCGGAAGTCACAATGTACAAAACCGATTTCCTTTTCCATCATAAAGAAACAGTGTTTACACTTGGAAGTAAAAGCATAGGGAAAGCAGGCGAAAAGAGTGTTTGGAAGGGCCAGCGCCAGAGTAAATAAACTGCATGCATCGGAAATACTGCTCAGCTAAGAAGCTAGAGTCGTCCTGGTCCCTGGCTGTTGGTCAGAATTAAAGTGAGTCCCCAGGACTCTCCGTCTGATGTCACGTGCCCACAGGATCATGTCGCCGATTCGTAGTCTGTGTAGGCAGCGGAACATTTGAAGCGATGAATGGGGCAGATCGCTGTGTCCTGATAAAGTGGGCAGCCATTTGGGAGGGACCTACAACTTTGGTCAGGGTACAGGGACTGAGACTGAGATGGAGACACAGCAGGCCGCCAGCTCAGTTCCCAAGAGCTACTTTGCAGTTTGCTAATTGTGATCATAGGGCGTCACCTGCAAAGGGTTAGTTACCTAAGCAGCCATGGGCCAAGCTCAGGTGACAATTAGCTATTAGGCCTACCTTATATTATCAAAACTGGTATTAGCAGAATGCTAAATATATAGCTTGATCTAGACATTTTTTTATTAATTTCACTTAACATATTTATTCCTTATTAGTCTTTATATAATTTAATCACATTTTAGCCTATAAAAAAATAATGCTTCAGTTACAAAATTCAGTTGAGAAAGTGCAGACAACATTCGAGACATGTCTGCACAGGCATTTTCATGTATGTGACAGTTTTATTACCTTGTAAATAGTCTGCAGGGTTTCAGACTACTACTTGGTGTAGCTAAGGTTAGGTTTATAATTGAATAATATAGATTTACCGTAAGATTTCTTGCGTGAGAGTCTGAAAGTGTCACACCAGATGCCTGAAAGGTGGCAACCCCGGATCAGTAACGGATAGGCTGGGCCAGAGTCTCGGGATGTTTGCTCCGAATTGGCCAAGTTTAAATCAAAATCAAGGCAGTTTATTTTTATGTCTCCGCTTTTCCGTGAAATGTCATCACCTCGGGGGACAGAGGCGCCGCGGCAGCAGAGCAGCCCGGCTTCCCGGGTATCCCCAGCGGACCGAAAACAGAGACCCGCAATTCAAAGAGGCCATTTACACTGTAACAGTCCTTTTGTGTTAAAAACATTAAATTCAATACGGTTTGGTACGGGAGAAGAAGAGGGTATCCATAGCGATAACACGATCAGAGGAATTCCCTTTAAATACAAATTAGGCTGGGTTGTACTTCTGATGGATTATTTAAAATACAAATCTGTCATCATATATCCCTACATGTACACAAACAGGCGCGCGCACACACACACACACGCACTCATAAGTGACTTCGACTCCTTCAGGCTAAAACATGAGGTCGTACATCAGGGGTCCTCCTGTCAGGGAGGAATGAGACCGTGGTGTCACGGTCCCGACTCGGCTTCGCAGAGCAAAGCGCTCCGGTGCCCCAGATGCGGGCGGAGCCAGAAGGATCACTCATTTCAGAAAGACTGCAAGATGCTATCGGGCGATCTCAGAGATGAATGTCGGGTCCTCCCACTCGGTCGAGGTTTCCAGCTCATCGATCGCGGACCGAGGCAGATCGATACCCGAGTTATTCCAAAGTGACGACTGGCAGTGATGCAAATGAAACTCCCTGCGTGCTTTTACACACAATCTGTGGTCAGGTCCTCAGCCTCTGTAACCTGAAAGAACAAGAGAAAAAAAGAAAAACAGGGCCCAGGATCGCAATCAAAAAAAAATCTACCGTGTTGGTTCAGCTTACAGCTGCTTCCATATAAAAAAAGACTGAAGATCAGGAGGAAACGCAACTGAAGTAGCAAGTACTGAGGATGTTAGCATCCCCAATACGTATGTGCGGCTAAAGTCTGAAATAAATAATTTCCTGAAATGACATTCCATTGCCAGATCTGATGTTATACATTCACCATCCACTCAACTTTTCGTCCAATAATTAGACTTCCCCGCTGGCTGCTGTGTGAATAGGGATGTTATTGTTCAGGTGAATGACGTCCTGTAGTGTGCAACTATGATCTCGTTGAAAGAGTTACCACCCTTTTGTGACCAAGATAGAGATCCTATTATTTATAACTGAGAGTCTAGTCCTGCTGTCACTGAGATGCCTGGTCACAGGGTATTGGAGAGAGTTTGATATTGGTGAGGCACAACTTAATAATTTAAATGCAAAGGTCTATTTTGGGGGGAGATGAATGAAGTCAAATTAAATACTGGGGGGTACACCCACCCATCCCCCCTGGTTTCTACACCTCTGCCTGGTCCTAATCATGGGTATATATTGGGGCAAGAACCGTGCTCCAAGTCTAGTTGGTGCAGTGTGTACATATAAACTGCGGAGACTATAAACAAGACAAGAAAACACAAGACGGGGAGGGGAAAATGAGATTATTAGCTAACAAATATAAATAATAGAGAATATGCATACTGTCAGGATCGGTGCTTGTCTGACTCTGTCCCATGTGTTTTGTCCCTATTTGGCCAGCAGGTGTCACCAGCCGTCCTCTTCCCCCCTCTGCCTTGTAGCCCCTCAGTCCCTAATGTGTTTCCCTACTCCCCAGGCCACCGTGTAGCTTAATGGACTAAGTGGTTGCCCATCATCCCGATTCCCTTTTGTTGTGGGTTTGAGGCTGGCCCCTGTTCCCTGGTTGTGCTCAGTTGCACTACATTGTAGGTACTTTTAGTTACTTCATATTTGTTCTGTTTTTGGCCCTTTGTGGTCCCTTTTCTGGTTTCCCCTTTTGTGGTCGTTTTCCAATTTGATAATGTCTTCTGCTTGTTGTTGAGTTGCCCCATGGATCGTTTCTCTTTTCTTTCGCCAAGCCCCAGCGTAACAACATAAACTACTCACTAGCTAGGGGTACCCACACGCTATATCAGATTTTTTAGAGATTGTAAAAATCTTGATTAAAAAGCTGAATATATAATAAATGAATAAATACAACAGAAGTATCAATACAATAGATGTGACACAGGTGTAAGAAAAAATGTAATCTTAGGCAATGTCTGTTGGCTAAAATGGTTAGCACAGATGTCACCTGGATGCTTTTGTTGATTACCATAGTATGTATTGCCATGGCATTTCTTAATCACCCTCAAACAGTCCAGTTGTGTTTGTTGCACCGCACACGAAGCAGAAGTAAGTCTATTTTTGAAGCGTTTTCAGACAAAGTTTCACGACACTGGGGGGCTGTGACCTATGACTTCAGCGGCTCCTCAGTTTCAGATCCTCATCTTTGGATATCCTGGTCAGCAATGCCTGTCTGGTGTGGGGATAGTGTCGGGAAGCAAGAGGACAGTGGGGAGGGAGGAGTTCATGTGGGGCCGTAGCTGCATTACGGTCATATGTGTTGCTCGTATGCCCCTCCCTGTTGACACTGCTGACCTCACCAACTGTTGCCACTTCTTAGAAGGAAAAGTACCTCACCAAACGTGTCATGTCCATGTGACCATCTCATGGTCAACCAAGAATAGTAAGTTTTCCAGAAAGGTGGTTGCAGCATCACTGTGTTCAAAACATATTGAATCAGTCTATGAGCAATGTGTGTATGAATCTCACACTTGCTGTAAAAAAAAAAGTTTTAAATAGTGAAATTCAGTCAGCCCTTTGAATCCAAAGGGGATTAGATCTAGGACCTTCCGCAGATGCAAAAAACCTTAGATGCTTGAGTCCGATATGTAAAACGGCAAATTAGTTGTGCATAACCTACACACATTCTTTCAAATACTTTAAATAATTTCCAGATTACTTATAATATCTAATACAATGTAAATGACTGAGGGGGAAAGTTCAGGTTCAGAAAATACAAATTCAGACCAAGATTTTGTTTCGACCAACCAGTTGCGCTTAAAAAGTCACATTCACAGAGAACTCAACTGGTTGGTTGAAATAAAATCTTGGTCTGGATTTGTACTTTCTGGACCTGAACTTTTCACATCTGGTAAATAGTTGTTATACTGATTGAAAAATGACAAGAAAAAATTTCTGTACATGTTCATTCCCAGAAGGCTACAGCAGGGTATGCATTCGCATCATTTCAGCATAGTACCCAGCGGGAGGAAAAATCAAATTTTGCTTTTTGGAAGTTTCTGGATTTTTAATTCTTTTAATTTTTTTGATCCACAGTTGGTTGAATCCTTGGATGCGGAAGCTGCAGATATGGTGATCTGACGGTACAAATGAAATGGATGCCCCATGTTTTTGCCAAATGGCATCTTTTTAACATTTGTGTATTACATGCATGCAGCAATATGATTTGGAGACTGTGGTGGAACTTAAATCTATCACCAAATTAACTGGAAATAAGAATATTTTTGTCCAACTGTGGAACCATCTGCTCTTAACCCTTAACTAACCATCTATCCACCCATCTATCTTGTAACCGCTTATTCGGGTTTGGGCCGTGGGCAGAGTTCACATGTATCAGTGAAACGTTGTGCAAGCTGCTCAGCTGACCATAAGTTGACGCTAAGCTAAAATGCTCCTTTGAAGGCAGTTTTTTTACGAGAAAAAACACCTCACTGGTCACAGAAAAAAAAAAAAAAAGTACCGTGATGGAGAAAGACTGCAGAGGAATGAGAATGAGGAAAAGAAGCTGTGATGAAAGGAGAAGCCGCTGATCTGCCAGTCATGATTAACAGAATCGACCATGATCAACAAACAAACAGTGGATTTTCACATGATGCTGCTCACAAGCGCACTTTAGCTCAACGAGACTATTTACAAACCTCTAATGTGACCCTGAACTGAATCAGAGATGGATGGTAATAACAATACATTTCATTTGTACAGAAATTTACAAGGGCCTAAAGACATTTTTCATTATAGAATGAGGGATAGAAAAGGAACAGAGGGCCAAAGTATAGAACTGAACGGGAGCAGTGAAACAAACGAGACCACAAGGGGATAACAAACAGGAAGGTGAATACAGGGAAGGATACGGGCAAACAGTAGAAGCGATGTCAATGACCGGACTGGGGCTGACGAGAAATGCAGGTACTTAAATACAACGGCTAACCGTCGGTAACAAGCAACAGGCGTGATTCATCAGGGCCACGTGAGGGAGGAGACAGGAGGGTCAGGCTGACATCACAGGCAGGATGTAACAGTAATAATGTAAACACAGGGATAACAATAGCAATAGTATAGCAATTTACAGTGCAATGTACATTTGATAAATACATGTATATGACCTTTGACATACAGTAAAATAGTGGAGCGGTAATGGATGGATTGTTGAATTTACAAACTACACTTTTAGTTCACACAGGAGGAGCAAAAAATATATATATATATTACTGCAATAAGCTTGGCAACGAGCAGAAAATTAATGTCCGCCTCGCCATCTTCAGTCTCATTGACCCCTTTCCTTTGGTTAGGGTAAACCTGAAAATCCCCAGTACTGGTATTGGGCAAGACTTCGTCGTTCCCACCAGTGCTGATCTGCGGCTTTTATGGGGAAGTGAGAGGGTGTGGAACTGACTGTACATCAAGACATAGAGTACCAGATTCAGAGCAGTAAATACATTTGGAAACAGATAAGAAGTTTGGACACACCTACCCAATACCCAAAATAAAGGTTTATTTGTACTATTCTCTACATCTCAGAATAATCATAAAGATATCAAAACTATAAAATAAAATATATGGAAGTATGCACTGACCAGAGAAGTATTAAACAAAACAAATAGATTTGTTGGGGGCTGGGGCAGCTCTCTGGGTTGGGATTCAGTTGTTGGTTCAAATCCCGTGATTGGTGAAGTGATGCCACCATTTGGCCCTTCAGCAAGGCACTTAACCCCAATTTCTTCAGGGACCAGCTGACCCTACTGTCTCCTCTATGCCCATTTCATGAGGTGGCCTCCTGAGATGCTTTCCCAGCTGTGCTGAAGGAGGTCACACGTTTTTGCTGAGCTCTCATTGGCCGCTTTTCCTTCACTCTCTGGTCAAACTCCTCCAAGACGATTTCTTCTGCGTTCAGGTCAGGCGGCCAGGTCATGTCATGAGACGCTATCACTTTCCTTCATAGGCAGCTTGGCGTGTCCAAACTTCTGACTGGCACTATATCTATATATGTAGAAAATGGCAATTAAACAACAATATGAAATATGGAACAGCAATTAAAACAAAGGCTAATTAATTAAACCTGTATGACTAGTTCTGCTCCCATCAAATCTATTTACATCAAATAAGAAAGTTTTGGTCATTTCTTTTGGGAGACAAAGGGAATAGTTAATTAATCCTGTACACTGTATGACCCACATACAAGAAACACTCACGGGTTTGAAAGTTCAAGTGGCTTTGTACAAATTATATTTTTGAAAGCAAAAAACATAGATAATACAGCCTAAAAGGCATCAGTGCATTATAAATGCGTCTTTCCGGCGACTCAGGTAATACGCCGGACCACTAAAGTGATTAAGCATAATTGAATCTCAAGGACCCATAATGATGGTTTATTTATTTCTATAGGTGTTGGCTGTTCTGTCTTTTTCCATGTTATTATAGAAATATGGCCGTTAAATGAACCGGAAGCATCCGTCCCTTCGCAGGGGCTGTATTCCCTTACTGCTAATAGGCATGTAATAATGCTTGATAACAGGATGTGATTCATCATCTCAAACCTTTCCCAGCTCAGGTTGTTTTTCTAATATCATTCTTTCTGCACATCATCTTTCATGAGAGAGAGCACGTCCACGAACGATGGTTAGCGACACTGCGTGTGATATCTGTTTCCTGTTGAGCAAGAAAACGCACCCCCAGTGCCCCCACCCCAACCCACCACAGCCGCTGGGGGCTTTGTGCCCATCAGCCACGGAACGGCGCCCGCCCGGCCGGCGGGGGGGGGGGGGGGGGGGGGGGGGGGGGGGGGGGGGGGGGGGGGGGGGGGGGGGGG
>JAODKC010000045.1:11218383-11239420 GCA_026777985.1 Mormyrops attenuatus
CACACTGCCAGGACTCGATTCATAGCCGGCTGGAAGGGACGGCGGAAATAATATGCGAGGAATGCTTCCGGGTGCCAGGGAGGAATCTGGGAGAGACGGGGAAGTCACTCCCCAGGCCTCAATGGGGCTTCCCAGTCACCGTCAGCACGAGTCACCTGGATGGAAGGACACCGCAGAGGGGCAGCGCGCCCAGCAGACGTGAGCTGCCATCGGCTGAAGTGTCTCATATGAGGCTCATTTCAATCTTGATCGGTAACAATAACGTGAAGACAAGACAAGGCCATCTGTCTCCATTACAGGGACTGTGTTTTCTCCCAGATTATCCACTCTGTCGTGTTCTCCTCAAGTTCCAAAGGAGACGCTGTCTCATACATCATTTTCTCACAAAGGTTGAAAGCCCCCCCTGCGGGTTGGGGGTGGACGGGGCTCTTCCTGCCTACTGTCCCCCCCTTCGTGTCTGTCTACCTTGACAGGGACGGCTCCCAGCTACAAGGGGGGAATTAGCATAGCAATGGGGAAAGGCTCGACACCCCCAAGCGACTCTGCAGCACCAAACGTCACGGCGTTCCCGCTCTCGCCGGATCCTGGGCAAATGGGGACCCCAGCGGAGATGGTCATGTTCTCGGGCATCCACAGCAATCCCAGATCCCCATTACACTACCTTGTTAGCCAGGTTTTCTCAATTCAAGGCTTGGCTGCACATAGGCCCCTGTTATTGCAGCAGGTCGTAATTAAGGTTGTAGAGATGTTTTCAAGCAATTACTGAATGTAATGTCAGCTTTAAACAGGAAAAGCATTCATTCAGTGGCAGGTTATAAATCATTAATCTGAATGTTTCATCTTAAGAGCCGTTTTTTTTTTTTTTTTTTTTTTGCAGAGATACCCCCAAAATAATCACACTGCGTTGCTTCTGCAAAGACCTTGTTCGTACCATCAATCTATTCCATCAAGCAGCTGTCGCAATGCCATTTTTTTACTTGGATTGTTGGCAATAGGACAACATCTGTCATCCTTTCTAATCTGAAGAATTTTAATGGCCTTGTTCCACTTCAGAAGCTGAGCATGAGAGCCAGCGAGGTAGTACGGGGTCCAGGGTGACACGCACGTGCTGTGATAGATAGGACATTACCAAAGCTGTCAGGACCTGTTGCTCAAAACACACAGCCTTAGCGGACAACTTCATCTACAGAAGACAGAAACCGATTGGCATAGTCTGGCCCACTGCTGCCAGTTTAGCAGAAATGGATTTAATGCTTTGCATGTCAACGTGAGCTTCCTGTTGGCAAGACGTCTGGATTGCTTTTTCCGGGAGCATACACATGATGTGCATTAATGAGGACGGACTTCCTCCTGTGTCCCACATGTGTTGTGGGGTTTAAGGTCAGCCCTTCTTTCCAGTCTGTCTTCAACATTACAAATCCCGCTGGTGTCGGTTTAACTTGAGAACGAACGGCTCACATCTTTAGGGGTGAAGATCTAAAGCAGGAAGAGGGCCGGAGGACCCAGTTTTGCTTTGCACTCCATGGACAGAGGGGCCATTTTGTCTCTTAAACATTATCATACAATACACTCTGTAACTATCGCAAGACTATAATGCTACGCTATACCTGTGTGTATTCTGAAAGCAATGTTTCACTGTTGCTCAGTAGCTTAAAATAATAAATGTAAAAGGTCCATTGTATGAATTACAGGGTTTTTATTGTGATTTATTGCGAATCACCACTATTCCAAGTTACTTAGTAATGTGAGACAGCAAACAGTACATTTCCTCATTTTTATGCAAGTAACGAAGATTAAAGATGCTTGAATGATTATGCTATACACAAAACAGCTAGTCAACTTAGGTGTCATGAATTGCTCATTCATAAAATAAAGAATCAACAGTGAAGCTCCTTGATAATGAATGTGGCATATAAACGTAAAGAACAAACATTTGCATTACATTTCAGCTAGAAAAATATGCAGACATTTTTCCTTCAAGCCGGGCCACTTATGAATTTTCATAAGTCCAAGAATTGATAAAATATTTCGACAACACTGGGGGTGTTTACAGTCCTTGGAAATCAATAATGAACTCGTTTGGGTGGAGGAAAGAGAGAGTCCTCCTGGTGGAAGGGCTCAGATCATGCAAATAGTAATAACGACAGAACAGAACGGCTGCGAGTCACGCGTAACAATAGGAACCTTCATGCATCCATAAGCAATTAGACAGTCATAAATGCAGTGCATGCTGATTTCACAATCGAAAAGAACGAGCCTGCTTTTTGCGGATTCTTGGCCACATCTCCGGACAAAGCATGAAGCCTCTCTTCTTGACTTCTGTGCAATGTCAGTCATGCACATTTTAAACAGCAGCGAATAATGTTTCCTTTCTTCTGTGAAACATTAACAGGCTGGAGGGAAAAACTCTTATTTAGAAGAAAAAAAACTTGCCTCTGCTTGGACCAACTTACGAATCACAAATGTATTTGTGAGGAATGTCCCCGGAGTGTGAGGCAGACAAAAAGAAATGTTTGCCTCTTGTGCTCAGATTAACGGCATTCTCACAAGATCGTATTAGTCACGTTCAACTCGACTGCACTCACAAAAGACGCCGAACCGCAATGAGCGGTCAACAATTACATACGGCTGCATCTGTGTGTGCTCAGAGATGACTTAAGATTATTAAATGCCAACAGGGTCAGAAGTTATAACCGTTCCCTTCATAAGCTTGTAAACACGGATGCATGAGCTGATCTAAATAAGAAAATATGTATTATTACAGCACATTTCCACAAGACTACATCGTCTGATTGACTGGATGTGAGTGTATTAATGGATTTCCAGTAGGATGTCATAATTTTACATAATACTTGTATTGCATCTAATATGGGCACTAGACTAACTGATAACCATATTCTTTCCCTTGTTGAGATCTTAAATTAATTACTTGATGGAAGTGGAATTAAGATGTTGGTTGGGTTTTCAAGGAAGGGAAGAGGTAGCATGATAGTGCAGTGGTTAGCACTGTTGTCTTGTACCTCTGGCACCTGGGTTTGAGTCTTGGCCTGGGGCCTGTACTATGAAGCATGGTTACTGGCTTATATGGGTAACTTGTTGGATTTAAGTTAGTCTGGGCAAAATGTAAGTGAACAAACATGAAGTCCCTTTAAACTGTGGTACCTTAAATCTGACAAGTTACCCCACTAAGCCAGTAACTCCACTTTGTAGTACAGGCCACTGGATTCCCTGTGTGTGGAGTTTGCACGTTGTCATTGTGGGATTTTCTCTGGGCATTCTTTTTTGGCCCTGCAGTTCAAAAACATGCTGAGGTTAATTGGAGTTATGAGATTGCCCATAGGCGTGCATGTATGTATGAATGGTGCGTGTGAGTGTGCCCTGTGATGGGTAGGTGCTCCATCCTGGGTTATTCCCTGTTTCTGCCCATAGCCTCCAGATCCTGAATAGGATAAATGGCTACAGAAAATGGGTAGTAAGTGAAGTGACTTCATTAATGTCCAGGAAAGCCATGTAATATAAGCAATCAGATACCCCAACCCTTAGGTCATGAGATCATCCATTGCTTTACATCATTAGAAACGAACCAATTGGCATCCAATAAATCCTGGATCATGGGAATGTGAGCAAGATAAGAGGTTAAGAGATGCATGGGTGGAGAGATGACAAAAGAAACCATCTAAGCCTGATTTCTCACGGGGCTTAAATACCATGTTGATTTATAAAAAGTGTGTGTGTATACTTCCTACGCCATACTGGGTAAGTATGGTTGGACGCATGCAAATATGTGAAATATGTAAATGTTATACACATATTTTACATATTTAACTTGGCTGTATCTTTAAAATAGTCTTTATTGAGCTTCCTGCTGTACATATTCCATGTTCCATCTCATGTTTGGAAGAAAGCTGCCGCAGTGCTACCCACTGTGTGATTTGGTGAGGTGTGAAGTTGGAACCGTATGGAAATCCATGCAAAATACTTTTTTAATCTTCGCCAGAGAACGAGATCCCCTGAACAATGTCTGTGTGTTAGGGCTCCATGCCTGTAAATAAAGCTTGAGCCCGACCCTTAACAAGATGGAATATGTCAAAACTACCTGTTTTGCCCCCAGGGACTAATAAAGTATCTCTATTCAAATTTCTGTACATAGAAACTGTGAAGGGGAGGATCATTTCGTTGCTCAGCAAATACAAATGTTTTTCCTTTCCACGGGATTAAATACTAAAAATCTGGGTACGTACTAACTCATCTGGAGTGTTGACAGCAATGTATTCATTAAATATGAACCATTTTTTAAAATGCAATACATATGCCACTAAACTTATTCAAAGGAAATTGCACAAATAAATTGTGTGAATTGTTATTTTAAAGTTACGTCATCCATCCTTTTTTGATTTTGGTACTTTACAGCTGACATGAATATATCCTGTATTGCACAGAGCACAGCTTGGACGTTAAGTTAGCTTTGACGCAGGGTGAATGGCCTAGCTGGCCTTGCCCTCGGTAAAACTCGATCGCGATCTTCGTCTGTGGGAATTGTAGTGTGATAATACTAAAATAGGTATTCCTTCAACCAATATAAAAAGTATTTATGGTATTAATAGAAGGACTTTAACATACATTTTATCGACATTGGAACTACTTCAAACATATACATTTTGGTGCACTAAACTAATTAATAGATCTATATACATTTTGAAAGTTGACTTCATTTCCCATAGTTCAACACTTCATGCACGCAGGCGCTTCTGTGGACGTGTAGAATCCATGGCCGCGAATGGGGTGGAAAATAAGAGGGTATGTGGATTATGACTTATATCCAGAGGATAAACGGTATATTTTAAATTTTTCGTTCTTTGGCATTGCACTTTACTAGTTCCTATTTGCGGTAATTTTGCGATAGTCCGGTCGGAGTCTGAGCCAAGGTCGCCTGTTAGCAAAGGGTTCGATCTGCTAAGATTTCTGCAGGGGGAAGCTTTGCGTCTCCGCTGGGAGCTGAGATCGCCACTATCCGCCTATATGATGCCGCGGGATAACACGAGTTCTCTTATCCAAAGAATTGCAAGACAAGCCCATGTTACTTTTATAAACACGGGCTCATCTACAAGCGGGGCCAATAATAAAGTATTTTTAGAAAACCACAGTAAACTTTGTAACCTTTTAAATGAAATCAAGGCGGCGGATCTAAAAATTGCACCAAGGAAAAGAAGGAGTTCTAAGTCTCTGGGTAGTAGTCCTCCGGTCACGTACATGCACATATGCGAAACGAACGGTTTTAGCATGGGGGTGTTTCTGCTGAATACGGGATCCGCCATCCCGCTACACGACCACCCGGGGATGAATGGCATGCTGAAAGTCCTCTACGGCAAGGTCAGTATCAGGTGCTTCGACAAGGTGGATGAGTCACCTGATGCCGGGACTGAGGCGCGTTTCAATCCCCCGCTGCTGCCCTTTCAGAGGGAAGCTTTGCGGAGGTCGGTGTTGGGCTCCGTCTGTGAGATCTCCGAGGAGAGCGGTCCCTGCATCCTCACCCCCCAGAAGGACAACCTACATCAGATCGATGCGGTGGACGGACCGGCAGCTTTTTTGGACATACTGGCACCCCCATACGACTCCGATGACGGGAGAGACTGTCACTATTACAGAATCCTCCGGCCAGTTACGGAGAACGCGGACGAGAAATCGGAGCAACAGGAAGATGAAATGTGGTTATTAGAAATCCCACAGCCGGCAGACTTCTGGTGTGGTGGTGAGCCGTACCCTGGCCCCAAGATTTCTCTTTAAATCAAGTAGGCTTTCTATGAAAAATGTAAAAGACACGCGGCTTCATAAAGGGGAAGGAATTCCATTCTGCTGAGTGCGTCATCGGCGGAACAGTAACAGCTGTTTACTGGACATTTCTCAGGACATGCTTACTTCATGGATTATTCTCTTGTATACACATTATGCATTAATTGCTGAATATTTAGCGGGCTTTTGGCAATATGTAACCACTGTGACCGTCGGGAACATCCCAGGGGAGATGTTTTCTGTAACCACACAATGGACGAAGTGAAAGTCGTCAAGGAACCCTGTTTAATTAACGACGATTATTGTTGTCTGTATTGTATCCTGAATGTGCTGTACACCGCCGTATTTTTCATCACTCGAACACCAAAATACAACCTCTCGTTTACGCAAAATATATCAATTTTTAGAGCACTATTAAGAGGTACTCTAAGTCTACATACCAGTTGTCATCAGATAATATTTAAGCAATAAAATATCAAAATTTTAGTTCTGTGTCCTCACTTCTGTGAACCCTATAATGATATAGCGAGAAATGTTGACAAAGCCGTTGAATATGTAACGCAAATGCCTTGTATATGTACATATACGATTATGCATTTTTGTAGGAAAACTGAAATACATTCTTACAACTCATTTTGAGTGATTTAATGTAATTATTTAAATATTAACTTCTAAAGTGTTTGGCGATGGTTATTCTTTTCTTTTCTTAAACGTTTACTCTAGCGTTGGGCCTCACAGGCCTGTTCCGCGTTGGGTTCGTCGAAGCGGTCCTATAAACTGAAAGCACGCTTCACACTAGCTGTCTATTTCTCCCTGTGACGTTTGCCGATTGCCTTGTTCCTCCGTGCTCCTCTCATTTCCTGGGTGATTTGCTGAACTGGCAGAATGTGCTGCTCTTTTAACCACTGTCTTTCATCCCAATGTTTTGGTCCTTTGAGGCCCGTTTTGCCACCGGCGTTTTCTGACGTGGCATCAGCGTGGCCCCGCAGGCTCCTTAAATGACTAAGACTGAGCAGTGCGCTGCGGGGAATTGGAATAAGCAGTTTAAACACCCAAAACTGATAGTCACTATATCTACAAATGATCGGTTCCATATTTAGAAGTGGAGAGGAAAGAACCAGACATCTAGAGGTTCAAGATTGGCTTGAACACTTCTGCTTTTGGTGACCAACAGGGCATAATTGCACCAAATTGAAAGCATTGGGGAAATTGTAAACCGCATATGTATATTTTATCGAGGCAACGAAAAAGTGCTATTGCGTTAGATAGTTGCCCGGAGTTACGACAGTCGGCGCCAGAATTGGTCTTAACTGCACGCTAATTTTTTTTTATTTTTTGGGGAGGGTAGAACATATCGATTTTAATCTTTTTGGCTCTGTTTTACTGTTCTAACTCATGTAGTGCGCTTTATAGTGCATTGCAATTACATTCAGCATAATTGCGCTTAATTGCCAGTCAGGAATTGCAAAGCCCGCTTTGTGACGTAGCCGACGGAGAGTCAGAGCCCTACATCGGTCGTACAGCTCTCAATGACTGTTTTATTCTGCCCCGAAGCAGATTTTAAAGTTGATATGTTTCTTTTATTTCCTATGAATACAACAATTGAGAGGCTTGGTTCGTTGGATTCAATACTGATGCATAGACAAGGGTCTCTTCTGTTTGAATTACAGTTGGCTACTTCTTAATTTCCCAGGCCGAACCTCTGGAGTTTTCAGTGCGAAACTTTTAGTTTAAGAGCCTTACGTTTTGTCCGTATATTTTACTCGTAACGAATTACTATCTGGTAGCTTTTGTATTTCATTCTTGAAACTGTTGCAGATATTGACTATATACTGGGCACATACCGGTACAGATTAGGATTTATGAATTCATAAAATAAATTGCGGTTCGCGCGAAACGTGCGAAGTTTTGACCTCTCGGACAGGTTTTGAATGTTTACAGATGAATAGTTAAACGAAAAACAATCATATATGTTGCCCCGTGTTGTTCATTCATAACCAAAAAGAAGTCAGATTTTATTTATTCTTATTTCAGAAAATGGTTACTCGTGCATCGGTGAAATATGAAATGTTCGTGTTTCGTTTTATACAATGTCAATAAATGTGTTAAATATATAGACTTTATGAAACACTGAACATTTCAACGAAGGTTTATGTTTTATGGTAAATTCCGGTAAAAGAATACCCGTGAATGTCTTTGAAGAAAAGGCCAAGCCCGAAATGCGTGTTCTGTAACTGAGGGCTCCGCGCCCAACCGCACCGCTTCTGCCTCCATAAAACATTTCACCAAAGTCAATTCCTCCACACGCTGGTTCATTTGTGTGGCCTCTGAACCCACATCGCTCAGTCTTTATTAAAAAGAAAATAATAGGGCCGTTAACTGAGCCTATAAATACACATTACTCTCAGAAAAAAGGTTAAAAATTGTGCCTTACTTGTTACTGAGGCTGTACCCTCAAGGGTCCGCCAATTGTACCCTTAGCTGCAGGTAATCTGTACCATTGATGGTACATTAATGCTGTTTGTACCTTTGGGATGTTCCGCAAAGTCAATTTCTCTTTACTTTCAAAGGTACAATTACAAGGGTACAGCTCCAGGGACAAGCAAAGGTACAATTTTTTTACCATTTTTTCTGAGAGTGATCAAGTACATGCAAAAAAAACTTTAACTAGGACTCCAGTTCTTGAAGTAGTTTATTATCTATCCATACATAACACTGATCCCCCTGAAGGGGAAATATTTGTTATTCAACAGCATTATACCTATAAAATAAATCCCAGTACAACTATATGTCCATCCATCCATCTATCCATCCATGTGGTCTACTGCATGTATGCAGTAAGGGTCAGGGTGCAGATTATTATTATTATTATTTATTATTATTCATTGTCATTCCTGGATTCAGTCTTGATTAATCAGCCTTGAATATCAGGCTATTCTTCCCATTCTGGTGAGGATTTGACATTAATTCTGAAGAAAAAAAAATGTTGGCGCTCATTTAAATATTTCTCTTTGTCTTATATGTTGTACATATATGGTATCATGTATATCTACACGATAAACTTCCGCAGCGGTTGTTCTTGAACTGAGTCGCATCTTTACATATGCACTGGAGAAACTTCCAGTTCAAATATAGTGTAAACAGCCCATTGAGTGGGCGCTTTCACTTGTTAATGAGTCAGAAGTGACTTGTATCTCTGGGTATTCCCCCTAATAAGGCTATACTTTTAGCGAATGTCTCCTTATAGCAATATAACTAGAGGAGTGAGTCACAACAACAACAGAGGTCTCATAAACTACTTTTAGTTTTGTTCAAAGTTGTTTATTTTGTTGATGTGACACAAACAGTATATTATCTTAATTATGCTGTCATGCCGGTCCACCGTTAGTAATTTTGCTCTAAATACACTCCAGTTTTTTATGCTTTCACAGCAAACATCACGTCCTCAAGAGTAATAAAGTATTTACATTTTTAATGTTTATACTAGAAATCCAACATATTCGGAAAGAACACGAAACGTTTACAAAAATATATCATTCTAAAAATTTGATATTAATTGATGAATATTATTATACATTTCAATTACAAACGCGCTATGAAATACATACAAAACATGACAACTGGCAAAACAAGGAAGAAACAACAAGTTTGTTAACACCGACACATTTTACCTTTTAAATAACTTTAAATAAACATTTGGAATTATTGCGAGTTTACTACTGTTAATGTCGTGCCATGTTGACTCACATATTATTTGTGCTGATAAGACTAGTTCCTAACAGTGCAAACTGTTTTACTATTAGAAACAACAGCAAATATGCCACCAAATCTCTTATACTATATTATGATTTGTCACCCAGAAAAAAAGTTCACTTTGCCGTGTTTTTTCGGTTTCATTAAAATAACTTGTTTCGATCTACTTATGAATGATATTAAACGGACAAACGGCAATCTGGAAGTAAGATGTGCAGGTGCCAACTGACGGTAAACACGGTAAAAAATAATGTGGACTTAGTCACTGCTATTTGAAATAGATATTTCTATTGTTTTTTCCTTCTTGTACCATCGCCCTTATTTTGTTCTCATCGGGATTGTAATATACAAAGCGTCACACCTAAACACCCCGGGATGGGCATGAAGGCAACTGGGCAGAGCCCGAGGTGCAAACTCCACCAGCGGATGTACTAATAGCAACGGAGCGATCGGAGTTCGTGTTTGCTGAGGGGACCGATGAAGACTTTCTTTCTTTTTGCCTCAGGTGAATTTTGGTGTGCCTCTTCCGCTCGTCGCTCCTGGCGAATTTTCTGCCACAGAAGTCACAGGCAAAGGGTTTCTCGCCGGTGTGAGTACGGATGTGAGTGGTGAGGTGGTCGCTGCGGCTGAAGTTTCTCATGCAGATCCGGCACTGGAAAGGTTTGTGTCCCGTATGGATTCTGATGTGCCTCGTGAGCTCGTCAGACCTAGAGAATCGCCTGTCACAACCTTCTGCTGGGCAAGGATACGGTCGTTCATGAACTGGGGTCTTGCTTGGTCTGTTGGGGTATTTCCGCGGTCGGAGTATTGGTCTTAGGGGTAAATTTTGGGGGCTGTAAGCTGTAGGTAGTCTTGGTCCTTCTGAAGCTGGTCCACCTAATGTAAAATTCCTAATAGTGTTCAGAGGAGTCAAAGGCGGTGGTACTCTAAAGGACTCCAGGGGGCATGAAAAAGGTTTTCGGTCCGGGATGGTAGGCATGTCCCGTTGGCATGGGGGTTGGAAAAAACCGGGATAGTCGGGGATAATAGGAAATAGACCGCTGTCCGTGGTTGGCTTCGGCGACGAGTAGGACGGCGGAGGGTATGAGATGGGGCAAGTGGTGGTTGACAGAAATGCAGACGGATCCTGGTAGACCTCCCCGCAGCCAGAATAAGGTGGAGGTGGAGAGTAGATGGAGTCCATGTCGGGAGGGTTTTGCGCCATGGTGCAACTCAAGGTGCTGGAGAAGTGGTTTGGTGAGACAGAAGAAGCTGGTGAAGAGGACGCCGAGGAGGGTTGGGTCATGCCAAGGATCCCAATGTTAATGACGCTCTCTGGATTCCAGTTACCTGGATACTGGGAATCAATTGAGAACTTTCCCATGTAGGTGAATGGCTGGTTGCGAGCAGCTGAGGGCTGCGAGAAGCTGCTGGTGTAAGACAAATCGAGGGATCGTTTATCAGTGCTCATGTCCCCACTGATTAAACCATCTGTGAAATGAAACAAAGTACTTGTTAGTGACAGATCACAGCTGCGACCTATTGCGCACGAGTGTGTTGTGCCGTTGTGCACGCTTTTATCCACTACACAGTAAATACCCCGGAGTTTTAGTTGGCTGTATTGAGCAGTAGACCTGGGAATATACCCCGGAATGCAATTTAACCATGCTGTTTCTGTCATTAATTAATGGTACATTTTTTCTTTTGTTCTTGGAGAATTATATCGACACTTCGACATTACAACAGATTGGTTTTCTGTAATTAAACAATTGTTGTATTTGTTTGTGGTATATGTTCACACGATATATAACGAAGCAAAAATGGCAATATCGACCAAACGAATGGATGCAACAGGCATGCAAGTTTTACAGCACGGAAAATCGTAATAAGTTTTACAACCAATGCTTACCTCCTGAGGCTCCACTAACATGATCGTAAGGCCCACTTAAATCAGCATTTGGAAAAATAGTAACAGAGGCTGAGAGTTCGTCCACTGAATAGATGCTCTCGGAGAGAGGATGCACAAAACCGCTTAGCGTTACAGGGGTTTTCTCGAGAGTTTTTGCTGTCATCGCTTCGCCTGAAATTGCGCTTTTTCTAAGTCGTTAGTGTGAAGTTCTCTTACCGACTAGCTAATTCTGTGATTTTTCTCCCTTACTTCTTTTGTCACAGAGAATAGCTCAGCTCAGATTAGCTGTCATTTAATCTGCTCTAGCACGCTGTAGTGTAAACACAGCTTTTTAAGTCTCTCTTGATGATCTGTTTGGTCAGTGACAGATCTTGGTCGCTTGCTAGGGGCACTTTGTATTTATGTGGGAATCTTTGAATGTGCCGTGACGTCGCTGACCATACAAGGACTGGATGACAAAAAAGCGTGCTGGGATTGGCCTGAAGCTTTATGACGACACGCAAAAATACTTCTCAATGGAGAACCCTCGAATGACAGCTGCCTGTAATAAGATTTAGATACGCATATACACATCGATCTTAAGTTTTAAATGTTTATAATTGCAATAGCTGTAAAACAAAAGACAGGAATCATTCATATTTGTTGCCCAAAACAAAAACAGATGTACAGATAAATATCCTTCTAAAACGTAAATTATTTATCACTTACTTTGAGGAAGTCCGGTTTATCTATCTCTCCATAAAAGGTTTTTATCCGGTGAATTAAAGCACACCCAGCTGTACAAATAAGGGACTCATTCCGGAACATGGGTGTCGGAAACTAACGAGTCCCGCGGCCACAGAAAAGCTACCTAACTACCAACAGAAAGCCACAATCAAATGAGAGAGACAATCACGGAATTTTCACCTTTTCTGAGTTAGTGGCGGAAAGTGTGTTAGGCTTATTTGACTGTGTTTTTGGAAACTAGGCTACGTGTGCTATTTATACAGTAGGAAGTGGAAATTATGTACCGTGTTAAAATTCGTTTTCTAAAATATAATCTGTCAGAACTATCCTGGGTATGACCTTCCAATAATTACGTTAACACAGTTTTGATTTTTTTAATGCATAAATGGTAGCAATTATTATTATAAAATAATAAAAACAACAACAACAACAATAATAATAATAGGCCTAATAATAATAATAATAATAATAATAATTATAAATTTTCTCACACGGTCGCCATCAAGTGGTGGGTCCTGGAACTCCTGACTTAATAAGTACGGTTATCAAAATACACACTTTATTATGGTGCACCTGCTCGCCCAAACAGCGAATCATGTGACTGAAACTGAACATATACAGCACGCAGCCAAGATCCATATGCTCATTAACTGTTTAGCTAAGCACTGGAAAGGCTAAGACACCAAATCTAAGCGAATTTAAGCATGGTGTGATTGTTGGTGCAGGACGGGGTGGTTTTGGCGTTTCATCCTGGGATTTTCAGCTACGAGCAGTGTCTAGCGTTTACAGAGAATTGCGCGATAGACAAAACATGTTCTGTTGACGAAAAAACCTAATTAATGAGACAGGTTAGAGGAGAATGGTATAAGTATGTGCAAAAACGTATTTCTGAACGCACAAATTCTCAAACCTCAGAAGCTGGTCTGACCTGGTCCTGAGTGTATCGTTCTTCCTCTGTTACCTAGTCTACTGTTTGTTTCCGCAGAAAGACACCTTCAGGATTTACAGAGGGGTTTAACGTTAATTTACATATATGGACAGTACAGAGACAACACAATACTGGGCAATCAAGTATCATTTGGAGAAATCTATAAGTAACCAGTTTTTTTTTTTCAAACAAAGTATCTTACCATAGCGCTAAATATAGGTAAACATTTCCATTGCGAGAGGTGATAGAAACGATGCCTAAAATAAAGCCACATTCAAACATTCAAGCCTTGGCCAGTTAAAATTCCCCCGTGGGTTGAGAAACTTGAGTGTTAATATAAGACTCGGGGGAGGGGGGAGCGGAGGGGGCGGATTATCATTTCCACACATGGTTAAAGATGCAACAGATGACCTATTGACATGATTATACCATATGGCATCAATACTGTAAATCTTTGTAATGTTTTATGAGGGAGTCGAGACAAGTATTTGTTTTTTTGTGTCCTGATTTGGGTATTATAAAGTGAACACTATATCATCAACAGAATTTACAAATACATGAGTGACAAGCCATCCAGTATGTAGTGTAACCTATTTAACGTTTGCCTTTGACTAACGGCTTTAGTTATAAGTAACCTTGGTCAACCATGCTTAACACAACAGCACAAGACAGTGCAAGAGAATAACTGTCAGAAACTTTTCGGAGTATGATAACTGTGACGGCATTCCTCACAATTACTCCAGGAACTTACATTACGTCGTTTTCATTTAAAAAATTATCATTATAATTAACACGATAATGATATTTCACAAGTAATTGTAATGATGGCTGTAGTAATATAGTAATACAATAGTGTCATAAATCAATGTCATAAATTGGCTACTTTTTTTTTATTTATAGCCACACCTTCCTACACTTTTCCTTTCCCTATTCTTTTCTTTCCATTACCTTACCGCGTTTTTCCTGCGTAAGCGTTAGTCGACTTACATTCTGCGAAAAGAAGCGCGAGACAATGAGATCTATCTTTTTCTCTTGTTTGCAAATCATCCTGCAATCAAGCGCACACACACACACAAAATGAGTTTCGGAGAGACGAACGGCCATCGGGTCGGACATGCATTTTTACGCCAGGAACTGGCGATACTGTCATTTTTTATTTGGCGAGGGGTAGTGGTGATGCACGTGGCAGGGAATTTTCCCCGTTTTCATAAATCAAGGGAAAGTCAATGACGGCTGTCGGCGCCTTCTCCATTCATTAGGCGCAAGACACGCTGATGCATTGGCTTTATGGACGTGTCTCCCTGAAGTATATCATTGACATTTAGGAAATGCCTGTGAATAAACTAATTGCATTATACCTGAAACGTGTTGTCATTGGGAGGTAGCCTATATATTATTACATTATTTTTTTGAGTGTAGCACTATTTAAAAATGCTTTTTGTGAGTAAGAGAAGATTAATGCGGATAAATTGCCGGACACAAATACAATACATAGGCAGTCGTCTCCGGGTCTAATGTTCGGTAAAGACATGGGCTCAATTAGCTAATTAAGATTACAGCGTGGCTTTGTAGTACTGGTACTGAATTTGCAAATGACACGCTTTCACTTTCTAAAAGGCATTTTGTGAGAACGCACATTTCTCAAAAGCATTACAGCAGGAATCGTTTCACACAAGGATGCTAAATTAAGTGAAGTGAAACGTTAAGTGAAATTAAGAGTTAGGCCTTCTTATAGGCCTGTTGTTTGGACTTTAAAAGCGAGTTTGAAAAAAAAAATCCAGTAATACCTAATTGTCTTAAATAGTTTCTAGGATATTAACCGCGGTTTTACAATAGCATTGTAATTGTGACATTGTGCAGTATTATCAGGAATGCCTTTACTGGCAATATTTTCTCCCAGTATTCCGCCTGCCACAGACAGATGGCAGTCTCGTGCACTTAGTACCCATCCCCACTACAATCCACCTCCAGTGATCTATCCAGTTACGGTCGCGATGTTTCGCACATGCATCCAGGATAGTTCTGGATGTTTCCCATATATATTACAGTTGCCATCAGAGTTACGTATCAAGTACAAAGGAGGGCTTTGTGCTGTTTCCTCTCACTGATGTAGTCAGATGGGGAAAATAGCTCTATATTTTCATGTCTAGGAAAATTGCACATTAAGATCAAAAAACGGCAAAGGTTACGGGTGAAAAAGGCAAGACGGATTTTGTGCCTCGAGACATTGAGGTAGACGTTTACGCGACTAGAAACGGGAACGTCGTGGTATTACTAGATTAATTAAGGTCTGAGTCATCCAGGTTAAGTCTAAGTGAGAAAATTCAACGCACTCGCTTTTCCTAGGTGTGGGTGGTCTATTTTGGGGTCTTTTCAAAATCTTTTTCAGTGGAAATAGTTGCTATAACGTAATAACTGTAGTCTTCTGTCATAATGTAATATATTAACCTACAGGCCTATATTATAAATGTATATAAATACATGCGTCTCCAATTATATTAAATAGTTTTTAAAAGATATTGTCTGCAATGACGTCTACATTACATTAGGCTGAATGTGATTTTTAACGGATTGGATAATCCATGTATTGCTGGGGTGTATTCTCTAATTGCTTGGATAATTAGGGTTGTGCGGTGTTGATCCGATCTCTAAACTCTAGGGTCGGAAACAGCATCACACGCTGCACATTGAACGTCAGCGTTACTGAATATATCAGGCTGAGAACAAATAACGACAAATGCACTGCATTGCAGAGTTGCACCGTTTTAAAGGTGCAAGACTGCATGATGTCATTTAATTAACAATGTAACTGTGACTGTTATTGCGACAACTATTTTTCTGGCACCTGACCCTAGACTGGGACACAACAAAAGCAGTAATGTTCCTTGACCTAAAACATTAATAAGTGCTGTACTGGCATTAAGGTGTATGGGTTGATATTTCATGTCCGTTAGCTTAATGCCATTTTTGCATTTGTGTGTGTGAGTCTAGAATGCTCGCCTACATTCACTGTGTGACTGTCTGTATGAGGCTCCATTTTCTAAACTACAGCTATTAATACACAACATCAGCCTTTGCCCTAGGCTGACAACAGACACTTGTTCATGCCACCGCTTTCACAATCACTGCTCTTTCACAGTATGAATGCTATCCCCTGTGCTTGGCTAAATGGAAATGTCTCTTTCATCAATGCATTTTGCTAACTTTAAAGATGTTGTAAAATAAAGGCAAGACTTATTTGTCTAAAAGCTCCAGGTTAAAAAAAAAACAAGTATCCTGAAAAATGTATTGCAAATACCTCTGCTTTTATGAATGATAAAAGCTGGAATTTTTAAAATATATATCTAAATGTTTACATAACTACAATTTTCAGTGTTTGTCTGCTGGTATTTGAAAGGGTGAGACTTGTTATCTTTCCCTGCCTTTAACAGAGAGGGAGGGATTTTAGCTTGAAAGGAAATAATATCACGACTTTACAAACATTTCTTCCCTCTGTATTGTTTTCTGCTACTCTGTATTTGCGGTTTACTGCTGAATTAATGTCAGGCTTCTTCCTGAGCCTATCTATGATGTCAGTCATTTAGCGAGAGACTGGGATCTAGGGTGACTTGCCTGAAGCCGCCTAAATGCTATGTCTTTTAACATAGAACTTACGAATAATGTAACGTTAAGAAGGCTTCAGGAGACTCAGCCCTGGTCACTTAGCTGTTACCTACAAGCTCTCCCATAAACACTGGCTAACCTCATGACCCAGACATCAGTTCCTGTGTCGTGCGACCAAAGATATTTTTAGCATAGCCTCAAACAGCTTATCCGACTCCAGATATTTCTGTCGCAAGCCTCAATTGCGACGTTTTCACAAAGGTCGCGTGTAACCTGACTATACGTCAGGAACTTATTTGTTTGTTCGTTTGCTTGTTCATATAAGTACTGTTTGATCTTTAGAAGACCCGAAGGCAGAACTGCGGATAGATGTAGGACCGATATTTAAAAGGACATTCAAGGTGCAAGGTACAGCTCACAATCTCCATCACAGCTTTACAGCAATAATGATGACTTTGGGTGAAACAAAACAGATCAGTCACCACGGGTGTAAGAGGTGTGAAGGTAGGTTATGACCTCGGGGAAAACCACCGATCCCAACTTCTCATTTCTACTGAATAACCTGCAACCATGCGCTGGGAGGCCTTGAAGGCGGTTATCATTTACGCAGATAAATACAGCATACACAGCACTGTGCAGAAGTTTCAGTCAGTCATGTTGATGGAAAAACTATGATAGTCTGTCAAAGCGTGTCAGCCCTTGACCATTTCAAAATCTTCTCCTAAAGTCGCCCCAGTGTTTGCAGCAGCCATCCAACACACCCATGTAGTTTTTGACTTGACCACTTTCACACCTCTTATGGCTGATCAGTGTTTTTCGTGACTTTATAAAGTTGCATTAATGAATTGAGGGAGCTGGCGGTGAAATTCAACGAATACGTGGAATGGCTGAGGTGCCCCTGAGGAGAGGTTTGGGAACTGAAGCGGTGTTCATCTAGCCATCCAGCGAGATATCAGTAACTTCTTGGAGAAAAGAAGAAATTCCTGTTGGTTTTCATTGTTTTACTCTTAATTTGCATATGTACTAATATTAAATGGTTTTCATTCAGAGAAAATACGCACCTACTACCCAGATAAATAACTTTAAACATTTCCCATGGCTGCCTGAGTGTTTTGCACAGTACTGTATACCTATTTCATTCTGGAGCCTTGTGCAGGGCTAGCTGTAGATATAGAGAAAATGGGAGGTTACACAGGGCCTCCCAAGTAAAGCTTTGCCTTGGGCCCCTAAAAAGGTAGGGGCCCAACGCAGTAACAACAATGCCAACAATAATAATAAAAATAACAGCATAACACATTAAAGAACAAGCCACAGTGATGGGACCTGGCTGCAAAATGGCCACGGAGACGTCCCGCAAATCACCGTGGCATTCATTAGCGCGATGGAGACAGCGCATTTGCATCTACGAGTTGCCCGCGAGCAGAGGCCCCGTGGCTGTCAGGCCCTTGGCATCCCCCCTCGCGGCCTGAATAAATACGAGAGCCGGCGTTTATGTGACAGGAGCGTGACACAGGAGCTGTGGCTGTGTTGATTACAGGGACGTGTCGGGTACCGATAATAGGGGTGGGGTGGTGGCGAAGGGGGGGATGGCTTTAAATATTTTCCCAGAGCCTGAACACCCATAATGAGGCAGAAGTAATGAAGCAGTTCCTTTTACAAGCAGTATTAATTGCGATCCTGTCTCGCGAGACGCCGGCCGTAGATAATTTGACCGCACCGCGACACAATCAGATTATCATGAAATTTCCTTTGTAAATGTAAATTGTCCTGCTTTATGAGTTATGACAAGCTTCTTCGGGTTCCGACGTTGGATGAAATCTCAAAGTCAATTTGAATCGGGGGGGCTTTTGGACACATGCGATACATGTCCGGGATCTCTAAGTTCAGCTATCAAATAAAATCAGTATTGCTTAACGCTTAATTGTGCATGCATTTAATTGCATGATCGTGCATTGATCTCGCAGTCTTAAGTTTACAATAAATCAAAATCGTGGTTACGCCGCATAATAGTTACAGCTAGCGGTATTTGGTTTAAGTAGCATGTTTTGTTTATAAACGTAATGTAGTTTAGGATAACGCGCAGTGCATCGAGAAGTCGCCTCTATGGGCCTAAGAGCTGTGAGGTAAGACGGGAACAGTGAAGCTAATGTCGAGGAGCAGCGGAGGAATCGCATCACTGAATGTTTCACATTTCATGTTGCTGAAAATTTCAACATCCTCCCCTGCAAATGAAATAAGGAAGCCATTCGAAATGCTCTTGTCTTTTGTTTGCACGCCCACAGGCCCAAAAATGTTTGCACGCCGTGCAAAAGCAACTCCCTCAGCAGATGGGCCGCGTCCCGCCCGGAGCCCGTTGGCGGGGGCTGGCGGGTCGTCCCTGTTGGGACTGGTTGGCCCCTCTGCACACGCGCCCACACACAGCCGGCTGCTGAATTCACGGTCCTTTTTGTCCGCATTCGCCCCATGTCACCCGGGGCCAACTGGTCCCTGCTCATGACGATTAATCAAGGGACCTTTTCCCGAAACCAACGGTCATTGTTTGTTTTCTGCGCGCTACTGTTTTGAGCGCTTGGGAATCGGTCGGGATATGACGAATCAAGTATGGCGGCGCTCTGCTTTGTTATCTCCGTGGATTTGTTGGGTTCATTTTCCAGATACCCTGTAAATGATATTACAGCTGTTATTGGACAGTCAGCCCGCTCAGTGTGTCATGCGACAATTATTATTCATGACAATTACTCACTGATTTCTAAATTAACATTTTTACCCATCGAGCTAGGTATCTTCATATAGCCCTACATTCTGTTTGCTGAATCCTGAATGTAATCCGACATCCGGTAACCGATGTAAGCAGAACTCAGTTCCCACATGCATCGGAGGGTGCTGCCTTTCAAGTCATTAAGTAATGAGGTGGTCTTTTTTCAATTGAACAATCCTGATGTGCACAAAAGGTGGGGGGGGGGGGTTAAAATGCAATGGGAAAGGAACAGCAAGGCGTATTATTTAAAGAGCCCGGTCAGGCCTGTGGCATC
Source organism: Mormyrops attenuatus (assembly GCA_026777985.1). Classification (NCBI taxonomy): domain Eukaryota; kingdom Metazoa; phylum Chordata; class Actinopteri; order Osteoglossiformes; family Mormyridae; genus Mormyrops; species Mormyrops attenuatus. The sequence goes on from JAODKC010000045.1 coordinate 11,238,104, forward strand.
GGCGCATAAAGCGACCTGTCAACATCCGCCCACGAAATTCAGATGATGCCACTGGGCAGTGAATGGACACCAACCTGCCCCAGTGGTGGGCGGGGTCACAAAACACTCAGTGGGAGCTTCTATACAACTGCAACGGCTTTGTGCAGTTTTTTTTTTCGGATTGAATGTGTTTAGGAAACGCAAAACCGCCAAAAAGAAAAATTCACTGTGCAACACAAGCATGATAAAATCCTAAATGTGTACAGTGATGTCATAAGGGTTATCTGCAGCATCTGTTATTCAGATAACTAAGGTTAGTTACAGATGCATAGTGATTGATCAATGGAGCAGAGATCAATAGAATGAAACAGAGAGAGTTTTGAAGAATAACGCAAAGTGAAAACGATTAATGATGCAACATCTTTGTGTTTTAATATCACACACAGTTTTTAAACTTAACTTATAGTGAATATATATATAATACTGTATATAATATTTACATAATTAGTGTAATTGATTATTAATTGAGTTTATAGGTATAAGCACATAATTTACAGTCACTTTGCATTTGTTTGTCTCCTGCCAGGACAGAGCCTGTAACATCGGTGCCGGAATTAGTGTGAATATAATCCCTCTGAATTCCGTATCATAACGAGTTGCATACTTGATTGATTGCACAAGGATGATATTTTAGTCTAGCAAAATTACACAAGCGATAACCAGTAATCAGACACCCTCACACGGCACGGGAAAAAAAGTCCAATGATATATTTTTCAATTACAACACATTATGCTTCTGGCTAAGAGCCTCTCGGAGGAGGAGAGCCGGATGCTCCCGGATCTGCACGCGGTCCTGCGCGCGACGCCCCGACGGTAACCACGCGCGCTGCGTACTCACGGTGAGGAGGGGAGGGTGTGCCTCAGCAGACTCGAGCCGCGCTCCTCCTTCAGTTCAGTGGGACTCTGGAGGCTGCAGACTGGGCTGGAGATATTCCAAAGACGGCCGGTACCACCACATCTGATAATCTCCCAGCAAAGCGATAATCTACATCCAGGAGCCCCGAGGAGGGTTATATGGGGAATTTTTCCCCCCCTCTGGAAGGGTGACTCAGAGGAAAAACAGCAAGCCATAAAAAGAGAAAGACAATGGACCACCTCCCCCTCGAACTCCAGGGGGCAGTACGTCTTGACATTGAAATTGTCATGGTAATCAAGCGGATTGAAAGTCGGAGGGCCAGAGATGATAGAAAACGACCCCTTGATAGGGGGCACCGTAGGTGTGGGTGTCATTCACTCGCTGCACTCATGGCACGGACCGCTGCTCCAGCCTGGGGGGGC